>JAPWTK010000439.1:0-380487 GCA_029963805.1 Aromia moschata
AAGTGCTGTGTTATATTTCTAAATATTTCTTTTTGCAGCTAAAACACGAAAAAGTTGAGGTTATGATCGCGACTTAAGAGAGGATAAAGTTCGCGACTTAAGCGAGGTAATGATGCATGGATTTGGCGACTTAAGAGGGGTTCGAGTGTATTTGTAACAATTTATTGGCCAATTTCAACACTGCCAACTCTCAATGACAAAAACCTAAGATTTATAATAGGTTTGTCCCAAAGAGAAATCGCTTATCTCATTATTAAGATGGTACATTGAAATAAATGTAAAAAAGTTACTAAATATCCCTAAAATTGGCCAAGAAATTAGAGCAAGTTCTAATTACTGTTTTCCACACAAATTTTTCTCACAATAAATTGTACAAGTTGACCTTCAATTTATTGGAATACGTGTAAAAATAGAAATTGCGCCCAATTTATTGTCCACAATAAATTGTAGAATTTAGAACGTGCTCTAATTTATTGGATAATTTTAGGGATATTTAGTAACTTTTTACATTTATTTCGTTGCACCAACCTAATAATGAGATAAGCGGTTTTCTCTTTGGAACAAACTATGATAACTCTTAGGTTTTAGTTATTGAGAGTTGGCAGTGCTTAAATTGGCCAATAAATTGTTACAAATATATTGCAAAGTGGACAAGTTACTAAAATTGGACAATTTATTGAAAAATAAATTCTACAATTTATTGTGCAATAAATTGGCATGTGTGAAACAGTCTTGAGTTCTACAATTTATTGTGGACAATAAATGGGGCGCAATTTCTTTTTACACATATTCCAATAAATTCAAGGTCAACTTGTACAATTTATTGTGAAAAAATTGGTGTGCGTAAAACAGTCATAATTCTACAAATTATTGTTATGTACAATAAATAGGGCACAATTTTTGTTTTATACGTATTCAAATAAATTGATGATCAACTTGTACAATTTATTGTGAAATAAATTGATACGTGTAACATAGTCATTGTTGTATTGGGTTTGTTCCAAGTTCCAACAATAGAATAGGGTTTTTATTTTGTGATTTTATAAGTTAGGATTATCAAACAAAATTCTCAACCCAGGCATTCTAAATCGTTCCAACACTAGTCAAGTCGATTCTAGGACTATAAATTCGCATTCAAACATTTTCTGTTGGAACGTTGGAACAAATCTAATGTTTAATGTTTCTGTTATTATGTTCTGTGCTGTATAGTTGTGTATACTGTGGTTATGTTGTATTTCTAAATTTATATTATTGTTTTGTAATATTGTTACGGAGTCCGCCGAGTCGTGCCGCTTGCGGTTGACTTCGCCGCCCGAGCGCCGGACGTAAACAAGTGACGCACCGAGTTCTATTCGGGACGTATCTCGAACGTCGAACGGGACGAGCCTGGTGTCATCTAGAGTTTTCGACGACACTATAAAATAGCCACACTGGGCGGCGGGGAACAGTTCTATTTGAATTATCTAAGCGGCGCGCTCTCCGTACAACGCTCTAAATAAATTGTATAGAAATAAATTAGTGTAAATAAATAGTGTTAGTTTAAAAGTGCGAGTTTAATTTTTCACACCTCACGAACCCGAAATAAATAAAACGTTACATTGGTGTCAGGTGTGGGGTGTGAAACAAAACAATAATAAAAACATTTAAATAAATAAATTCGCGATAAATAAATTAAGTGAAATGGCTTCAAGACAGGTGTTTTTGAAGGACCTTAAAGTGGCGGATTTGAAAAGAGAACTCGAAGAACGGGAGTGTGAAACGACAGGGAAAAAGGCCGATCTGCAAAATAGACTTAAAGAAGCTCTGGAAAATGAAGGTGAAAACCCTAATACATATTTATTCGACATTGCTGGCGATATAAATTCGGCGTTGCAAAGTTTGGAAAACAAATTATTAGAAAATTCCACCAAATGCAACAGGAACTCCAGGAATCGTCTGGAAGCTTGGAGAAAAAATCTAGAAGAGAAACTTTTAGAAAATGCCACCCAAATGCAACAAAAATTTGAGGAAACGTCTGGAAACTTAAGAGGGATGGAGCAAAACTTAAGAGGGATGGAACAGAAACTAATAGAAAATGGTAGTAACCTGCAACAGAAGCTAGAGGAGACATCTGGAAAATTAGAAAACTTAGATAAAAAACTACTCGAAAATTATACAACTTTAGAAAAGAAAATTATGGAAAATTCTAGTTGCCTCCAGAAACAAATAGGCGAATATGTGGACGGAAAATTTGAGGAAATTGAAAATAAGTTAGTTACCGTAGAAGAATTCCAGAATAAGTTTCTAGAAGTAGAGAGAAAAATTGCAACGCTGAATTTAGAAAGTGGGGAACAACAACGAGTGGTCAATACCGCTCTTAAGTCACCTGGTAGCGACATCGACAGGTTGAGTAAACCCGAGTTGAGCAGTCACGTGGAAATTTCGAAAATTCGCATGAAACCACCACAGTTTGATGGTAAGAGCTCCTGGGTCAATTACCTACGGCAATTTGAGGCTGCAGCGAAGGCAAATGGTTGGTCGTTGGCAGAGAAGGCTACAGCGCTGACATTAGCACTACGTGGAGATGCCACGGATATATTACAGACGCTTTCGCTTGAAGAACAAGAGGACTACCATCAACTTGTCCGACATCTGGAAATGCGTTATGGTCAGTCTCATCTCGAGCATGTCTACCACTCGCAGTTGAAGAACCGCTATCAGAAAAGTAACGAATCGCTGCAGGAATTCGAAGCGGACATAGCGCGGTTAGTTCGTTTGGCATATTCATCTACGCCGGAGAACGTCATGGAACGACTAGCCGTGCAGGCGTTTTTAGACGGCCTGCGTGATACTGAGACCCGTCAAGCTCTGACTCTCGCTCGTCCCAGCAAGTTGGTGGATGCTTTGGCGCGAGCTTTGGAATTCGAAGCTGCTAAACAGAGTTGCAGAGGTCAAGCTAAGGTCCGTAGGATGGAGGAAGGTGTTGAAGAAGGAACCTGCAATGAAGCAGAAATTAGGCGAGTCGTCGAGGGCATGTTGGAAAAGAGGCAAATTCGGTGCTGGAATTGCGGTAAGGTTGGACATGTCCGTAGTCGCTGCCCTAGAAATAAGGAAACGTCACCCTCGTCGGGAAACTAAAGGAGGTTGACCGTAGGGGGCAATCGTCAACCTCTAAGAAGCAAGCCCCAAAGAAAACAGCACGAGTAGCATCTCTTCAACACCCGTCTAATAGTGTTTTTGTCGATGGACTAGTCGATGGAAAAGAAAGACTGTTGCTATTAGATACGGGTGCAACGAGAACTATCATTAGACCAGATATTGTTGGAACAGCAGCAAGAATTACTCCGACCAGCTGGCGACTACGTACTGCAACTGGAGATCCCGCTACCATTCGCGGTGAGACCAACATCACAATTGTCATTGGAAATGTGTCGTTTGAACATCGAGCACTGGTAGCTGAAATTGAGGATGAACTTATTCTTGGAATGGACATTATGAACACCAAGGGATTTGAACTGGACTTCAAGAATAATGTTCTGAAAATAAATGGCGAGGAAATCGTACTACATCGAAAGACGGAGGAAACAATCCGAGTTGTCCTGGCAGAGGATACGGCAGTGCCAGAACGAAGTGAAATGATCTTGGACGCTCATTTGGACGGTAACCCGTGTGTTGGAAATATAATGATGTTTGAGCCAAGGTCTCACGACGGCGAGGTAGCAAGAGGAATAGCTGTAGGAAAATCTCTGTTGCTGACCGAGAAAACAGTACCGGTGAGAATAATGAACCTCAATCATCACCAAGTGAATCTAAGAAAAGGAATCGTTTTAGGGTACTGTTCTTCGGTTTCCTCCGTCATCCAAAAAATTAGATGCTCAAGAAAATTCAGTTAGGAAGATTACAGGCGAGTTAGCAAACCTCCTATCATCTTCCTCAAGATCCTTGAGAAGTGACCAAACGACGAAGCTAAGGAGTCTGATTACTAAGTACGCAGACATCTTCGATGATGGGCAAGGTGGAAAGGGCAGGACAAATGTAATCCGACACAAAATCGACACGGGCGACGCTCGGCCCATCCGACAAACAGCAAGAAGATTGCCATTAGCCAAACGCGAGGAAGCCGATAAAATCGTGCAGGACATGGAAAAAGATGGGGTCATTGAACCATCTAATAGTCCGTGGGCTTCACCAA
The DNA here is from genome assembly GCA_029963805.1 of Aromia moschata. Lineage (NCBI taxonomy): Eukaryota > Metazoa > Arthropoda > Insecta > Coleoptera > Cerambycidae > Aromia > Aromia moschata. The sequence goes on from JAPWTK010000439.1 coordinate 4,172, forward strand.
TTGTATTGGTAAAGAAGAAAGATGGCTCTACCAGATTTTGTGTGGATTACCGTCAATTAAACAACGTGACAAAGAAAGACAGCTATCCATTGCCTAGAATCGATGACACCTTGGATACTCTATCAGGATCAAAGATTTTCTCAACCCTAGATTTGAAGAGTGGATATTGGCAAGTAGAGTTGGCACACCGGGATCGAGAGAAAACTGCGTTTACTCTGGGTACAGGACTATGGCAGTTTACCGTAATGCCGTTTGGATTATGTAACGCTCCGGCAACCTTCGAGAGGCTGATGGAAACTGTGTTAAAAGGACTCTCTTGGAAGACATGTCTTGTGTACCTTGACGACATCATCGTGGTTGGAAAATCCTTTGAGGATCACATGAAAAATCTGGAGGAGGTCTTTCAACGTTTGCGAACCTCTGGCCTAAAGCTTAGCCCGAAAAAGTGTCATCTATTCCAGAAGGAAGTGAGGTATCTGGGCCATGTTGTTTCCAGTCAAGGAGTGGCAGTGGATGACCAGAAGATTAAAACAGTGCGAGAGTGGCCAGTACCCGGCAATAAGCATGATCTACGAAGTTTCCTCGGGTTATGCACTTACTATCGTCGATATGTGCCCGGATTTGCCAATATTGCCAAGCCACTGACTCGACTCACGGAAGGAGAAAGACGGTTCCAATGGGACGATGAATGCAGTGAAGCGTTTCGACATTTAAAGGAAGCGTTGACGAGTGCACCTATCCTGAGCTATCCTCTCCCAGATGGAAAATTCATTTTGGATACCGATGCCAGTAATGTAGGTTTGGGAGCAGTTTTGTCTCAGATTCAGGACGGCCAAGAGAAGGTTATTGGATACTTCAGTAAAACCTTGTCGAAACCTGAGCGAAACTACTGTGTTACCAGGCGGGAGCTACTGGCGGTAGTGAAATCTGTCGAACACTTCTATAAATACCTGTATGGGAGGAAATTCTTGCTGAGAACGGACCATGCGGCGCTAAAATGGCTTCTACAGTTCAAGAATCCTGAAGGACAGGTAGCCAGGTGGATAGAGCGACTCCAAGAATTTGATTTCGACACCGAACATCGCGCAGGCAAAGTTCACCGCAACGCTGATGCGCTATCCAGAAGACCCTGCTTTGAGGATTGCAAACATTGTCAGCGGGCAGAAGAAAAGGACATCTTAGTATACAGAACGACGGCGGTGAACGATGATTGGCTGTCGGAAAAGGTTTTGAAAGACCAAGAGAATGACCCGAATCTGAAGCCAATTGTGAATTGGAAGAAAGAAGATCGGAAACCCACTTGGGAGGAGGTATCGCGGTATTCACCAACCGTAAAGTCATACTGGGCTCAGTGGAATTCCCTCGTCTTAAGCGACGGACTCTTAAAACGCGTTCTGGAGAAATCAGATGGTACCGAAGAGCGAAAACAACTGATAGTCCCCAGAAACAGAGTGCCAGAGGTATTGGAGGAGATCCACAATGGAAGCACTGGCGGACACCTAGGAGTAACGAAGACGCTGGGAAAAGTTAGGGAGCGTTTCTACTGGGTGAACTGCACTACTGACGTGAAGGAGTGGTGCAAGAAATGCGTGGTGTGCGCTGCGAGTAATGGTCCGCAACGGCACCCGAAGGCTCCAATGCGACAATACAACGTGGGTAGTCCGTTTGAAAGAATTGCCATCGATGTAGCAGGTCCGTTTCCGGAAACAGATAATGGAAATAAATACATCGTCGTCGTGATGGATTATTTCAGCAAATGGGTAGAAGCGTATGCCCTTCCAAACCAAGAGGCTTCTACTGTGGCGGACGCCCTCATCAAGGACTGGATCTGTCGATTTGGTGTACCTCTGGAATTACATTCGGACCAGGGGAGAAATTTCGAGTCGATTCTGTTTCAGAATGTGTGCCGTACACTCGACATCCGTAAGACGAGGACAACTGCACTGCATCCGCAGTCAGATGGAATGGTGGAGCGAATGAATAGGACCATCAACCGGTACTTATCCAAAGTAGTCTCTGACCACCAGAGGGACTGGGACCAGTTTCTCCACCTGTTCCTGCTAGCCTACCGGTCGTCGGTTCACGAAACAACTGGGCAAACACCTGCAAACATCGTCATGGGCCGTGAACTGCGTCTACCCTGTGACCTGAAGTTCGGCTGTACACCAGGGGACGACGTGGCTGGAGAGGACTACGTCAGTACTCTACGCCAGAGAATGGACGACATCCACGAACGAGTCCGTTCAAATATCCAGGGCGCCAGCGACCGCATGAAGGAGACCTACGACATCAACGCCAACGATGGCAGGTACCAGCCCGGTAACCAAGTCTGGTTATATAACCCACAACGTCGTCGTGGGTTATCTCCAAAACTTCAAAACTCTTGGGAAGGTCCGTATGAGGTCGTCACCCGGATTAACGATGTAGTCTACCGAATCCAGAAGTTGCCAAGAGGAAAACCCAGGGTGGTCCACTTCAACCGTTTAGCCCCTTTCGCTGGAAACAATGACGAACAAGCTGAAGCCAGAGTTCGACACGTCAGTCCACCAGACGGCGAGCTCTCCTTCGAGGAATTCATGTCGCTTCATTCCAACGGCCAGAAAGCTCGCTACGGTGTAACGCGAGAAGAACCACGTGACCTGTTCCAGGCTCCTGCTGACTTCTGTCTTGCTCACTGTGTGGCAGCGGATCTCCGAATGTCCCGAGGGATTGCACTTACCTTCAAGAAGGCGTTTGGACAGTTGGAGGAGTTACGCAGACAAAGACCAGAGGTTGGACGAGTCCTTCAAATCACGGTGGCCGAGCAGGAGAAAGAGAGGTCCGTTTTCTATTTGGTGACCAAGCAGCTATCGCACCATAAACCAACTTATCAAACTGTCTGGGACACACTAGTCGAACTGAGGGATGTGCTCTTGTCCCAGAGCATAAGCAGTTTGGCGATACCGAAGATAGCCAGCGGACTAGATGGCCTGGATTGGAGGGTGATCAGGAGTATGCTAGAAGTCCTCTTCCGGTTTACTGGAATTGAGGTTCTGGTATGCTGTTACAACCCCAGGAGATCGCTCAACGAGAAAACTGTGGACTGCTTCTTCTACCAGACCTCCCGATGCAAGAATGGGTCATTCTGCAGGTATCGACACGGACCAGAGGATGACACAATTCGAGACGAAATGCCTTTAAGGAGGGGGCAGTGTTACGGAGTCCGCCGAGTCGTGCCGCTTGCGGTTGACTTCGCCGCCCGAGCGCCGGACGTAAACAAGTGACGCACCGAGTTCTATTCGGGACGTATCTCGAACGTCGAACGGGACGAGCCTGGTGTCATCTAGAGTTTTCGACGACACTATAAAATAGCCACACTGGGCGGCGGGGAACAGTTCTATTTGAATTATCTAAGCGGCGCGCTCTCCGTACAATGCTCTAAATAAATTGTATAGAAATAAATTAGTGAATGTGTAGTAGTTTTATTAATTTAAATAAATAGTGTTAGTTTAAAAGTGCGAGTTTAATTTTTCACACCTCACGAACCCGAAATAAATAAAACGTTACAATATCGTACATTTGTTTCACTGCAGTACTAGCGTTTTTTTTTTTTTTTTTAGAAAATAAATAAAAAGGGATATATGCAGGTAAATTTTTATTTGCAACATACGGTGTATAAATCGAACAATTATGACCTTTGATATATTTGAGTGTGATATAACTTATTTATATACATCAAAAGCTAAATTACCTTCACAAAATATATATTTCTATGTATCACATTCAATAAAAATAAAATATAAAAGCGACATACAAAAAATTTAATCTACCAAATCGTTTTTGTACATAAGAACAAACGGAGACGTCAAATGCAAAATTGCCATTTTAAAATATTTACCTTTCAGAAAAAAATATACCATATGTAAACTAAATAATGTTTTCCAAATTTAAAGAGAGAGAGAGAGAGAGAGATTCGTTAAGTGAGATAGACGCAGACATTACCGGCACTTGCATACAGTAATCATGGTAACGTCTATGTCTATCTGTCTAGATTTGGAGAAAATATTTTAGTTTATATGTGGTATATCTAAATGCAACTGATACAAAGAATTGTCAACAAATATTTGACCTGAGAACAGCTATTTGAACGTGTATTTGACGTCTTTTTTTTATAAAACATTTTTCTTTTAATACATTAAGTATAACATCTCAAAATTACACGATATATTTATGGGGTGACTGCAGAAATCTGGACTGTAACAATTCACTTTTGTTGACCCTTATCACTATAAATACATAATTTTGGCACTATTTATACCCTAACAAATATCTATAAATAAATATACATTTTTAGAAAGACATAAATATTCGTCATGCAATTTAAACAAATGAGTGGCGGTCGATGGAATCTGAAATTCTCGCAATTTCGTAAGGAAGCTCGAGACCCACGCCAAATTTTAGGGCGTTATTGAAAAAAAAATATTTCCCGTTTCCAAGATTTTCTGGAGGTACGCCAGATTTAAAAAAAAATCATAAATTTCATTTGATTTTATTTTTACTATTCTAGCCTTCCATTTCGGTCTAGTAAAAATCCTCTAAAATCGGTGTAGTTCCCATACTTCCTTACGAAAATACGAATATTTCAAATTCCAGCAGCCCCCGCTGAACAAAAAACAACAACCGAATAAACAAAAACGAAAAAAAAACATCTTTTGACCAGAAACTAAAAAAAAAACATTATATGTAATTTACTTAATATACTTCAAATTAGAACAAAAATGGCACTTAACATTAAAACCGTAATAATACAACGTTCACGTAACATCACATAACCTAAAATTTATATACTTGCATATTTACACCTAATTATCAACAACTGGTTACTTCGTTTCGTGAATCGCATTCACACAAAGGCAATATTTTTTTGTGACTAACTTAAAGAAATAAATTTGAGGTTATGTGTAAAGGGGCACATACGAAGAGTAGCTTGGCGCAGAAATACATAACGCCGCCTTCTGCGTTTTTTTCATAGATGCAAGTCGTGTTCGTCAAGGTGAAAATTTTGTTCAATTGCTTTCTATATCACTTGTTAAATGCCTGCCTGCACCTAGGCCTGTGCTGCAAATTATTCAAAGTCTTAATTCTGGAGATTCTGCGTTTCACTTTGTGAAGAAGTTCTTCAACGCAACGTTTCGGGTCTTCTCGGAGACAGAATGCATAAAGTACTTTATAAAATGGACAAAAATATCGTTTTTTCGATGTAGCTTAGGCCATTTCATTATTTTCGAATTATTGGGCATGTGAGCAACTGGAAATACTTTCGGTATCTGACAAATACTAGTTTTGAAAGTTCATTAGACAGATTTCTATAGCAGAAGGACGACCTTAACGCATAAACCGTCATCTTCAGTTATATTTGCAATTTTAATATATTCCTAAAAAAGTTTCAACCACTATCTAAAACTCTTATATATTTTAAAAGCTATAGAATATTTATTCACAAACATATAGGGAAACAAACTTTCATTTGGAGGTTAAAAATCACCTAACCTCAAACTCATTGTTGTTATGAGCTTAGGAAATCTATTTGAAATTTCTACAAAAGTGACAAGTAAATATAATAGCCTGTAAAAAAATATAAATAATATAGCCTGTAAAAAAATATTATGGAATGTAACAGGTTACCGGACATAGATATTCGAATAATTATAGAGAATATTCAACACCTGCCTTGCACTCATTTTGTTTACCAGTCGTGCCCGTTTTTGAGCCAATACGTTAAACCAGCTTAAAACAACTGTAACAACTTAAGATGATTATCGCTGTGCTTGTTTAATATTTTTCTTTCAAATCGCCAAAAATACAAACTCCATCGAAAGCACTCAGTACGGGCCTTGTAACAGGGTTAAATTCGGATGAAGGTAAGAAACACCTTCTACATCATAAATATTAATCCTTTTTTTGGCTTTAATAATAGTCTAACTTCACTCTCTATGCATCATTCGTTTCCTTGCCCTCAAAACGAATAAAACAGATCACAGGAACTTACAAATGATCACTGGTTTTGCCAACATGATCTAGATGGCCATGAAAGGTCAGGTGGAATTAATGAAGGTCAATGAAAGGTCAAGTTGAATCTGCCTATTATAAAACGATAGGCTTCTTCAAAAGACAATAGGTTTCATCCATGTGTACAAAAGATATTTTGTGGAAAATACGTTATATTTTAATCAGTGAAAGTACAGGTTAACTCATCGAATTTACATGACAACTGCACCCAAAATGGCGGATGAGAATACTCATATCTACATAGCCGTAATATAACCTTTACTTCATCCGATGCTTCTACCACCATCTAATCATCTTTATCATCAGAATCAGAAATCATCTTCAAAGTGCCTGCAGTTGACTGTCAGCTTACAATACCCCCACACCTCATTGACGCCTTTTGGAATCTTACAAAATATATCATCCGTAAAGTATTTCTTTTCCTTGGTAGCCTAGTATGACAACGTTAAACCTCTTAAAGGATATTTACATGCAAAGGCACATATGGGGTAAAAAAAATGTAATAGTATTGCGCTCGTTTAACTTCCTTTTTGACTAGCCTCATCCTCTCCGCTACACCTCGAACTTGACCTCTCCCTCCACCCTTATGATGGTCAACGACACATAACCCCGTCTGTAAAATACATTATATCAACGTTATCATAAGTTACACTGGTAACAATTTACATACCTCGTTGTTTTCTGTCCGCCCTTTCCACCAACCTCCCTATACCCCTCCTTGCCGACAATGATCAGGGTCTCTCCCTCCACCAGAGTGAGCTGGTACGTGTCCTTCGCATCATAGCCCCTTCACCACTACCGCCCTTAGCTGGCGGTAAGGCCACAGTAACTTGGTGTTCTCTTCTAACCTACAAAAAGCAAACGCTTAACCTAAAATCTGGATCGAAGGACCCTACATACTTTTCAAAATTCTCTTTTAAACTGTAATTCTGATAGTTGAGCACTAGTTCCTCGATGCTGCTGAAGAACTTAGACTGGGACAGGTAATATTTCTTCGAGGTCGCTCGGCAAGTCGTTGGTGCAGCATATCTTCATGTGTTTTACTGTGTTGTCAGTCCTGGAACGATTGAAAACGCAATCAATAACTAACCTAACCTCAAACAACTCGTACTCACTTAAGGGTTAGGGCGTACTTGCCCTTCTCGTCATTTTGAGGCCTGATCCTCACGAGGAAGGTGCCGTTCTCCCTCCTGTCCAGTTTCGCGGTGGCCGTGGTTCTGTCCATCTCACCCACAAACCACAGTTTATCCTTCAGGGGTCGGCGTTCATGCCATTTGTCAGACAGTTGCTGTTGTTGTGAAACGGGTGTGTTTGTCCGCATGCCGGAGTACTGTATACATGACTTATGAACAGCTATGCCGCAAGTGTTGCAGTTGTAGCCCTGATAGATGAGGCCCTTCAAGTATTTTGAGCAGTGCAAGCACTGAACGGGAGAGGTGAAGGTGGTTAGTTCAAAATTGTGACTGGTGCGCTGCAGCGCCTTGGGATGGATATTGTCACTGAAATTACCGATACGTGCAGAAGTAATGTAAAGTGTAAAGTTACGTATTAGGCCCTTTTGGGATCTTGAAAAATAAAAGACAGGAAATACAGCGAAGTGAGTTTACTCGTACCTACAAATAGACTAGCGACTCAGTGCATTCGTCTGAATATATAATAGAAGCGGAATGCGCTGAGTTTGTAAATTTTATCTACACAGGATATATTATTTTATGTAACTTTTGTTATGTTTTAAATATACTATGATAACAAAATAAAAATAAATATTTAGAAGTCTTTTCACATAATTCCTCCCCTCTTAGAAGGAACTTCGGGTTGTGCAGGCGTTTCCAGGCGTGCAGAAGCTCGAAGTGATGACATCGGCACGTCTTCTGGGGAAGATGTTGGTTTCCTCTGGTATCTTCTCTCGATCCAGGAGTTGATGCTTCTCCTGAAGATAAATATGAGAAATAAGATGATAACTCCAATTAAGATCCAGGTGATCCACTGGGTCCAAGAGGAGGCGCTGATTGAAGCGGGGTCTATCAAGGGGATCTGCATATCGATGGCTTGAATTTGGGAATTTAGAGATTCCAGGTCGTCAATGGTGTTGTCCAAGGTGGTACTGGAGATTTGTGACGTTTCCACTGCAGGTAGTAGAAGGGCTGATGATTGAAGGGTCGAAACTGGCATGAAGAATTTTCTTCCATTCAGGGATAGAATACATCCTTCGAGGTTGGTGATTAAAGTGTCCTGCGAAATGTAGTGGTGTATTGTATTTTCACATATTTCCTCGATATGCATTGGACGAGAAGGTAGAAATAGAAGCTGTCCTGAGGGTAGCATGGTCACGTAGTCCCTGCGGTGACGTACTTTGTAAAAGGTACAAGTGGAACTGTTGTAGTTGTGGATGATACTTGGGACGCAAGCTGGATTTTGTTCATAAATTTCTTCCATCGATTGGTAGTATTTTCCAATTTTTGGTGGTTTGGTTGAGAACCATTTGTATTGGTTTGGTTCTGTACCTAGTGCCAGATAGGGTTGTTCAGGAACAATGGATAGGTTTGAAGATGACATAAAAATTTGGAAAAGGTTATATTCGTCAGGATTGTATATTGGGATAAGAATTTCCATGTAAATCATCGAATTTGACATGTAACTTTTAATGTGAAATAAAGAATAAACTGAACTTTGATCTAACGTTGGCAGCATTGAAGGGTCATATAAAGTATAGAGAATTTTGAAAATTTCTGCTATCACTAAAGGTGATATCACATCAGAGTGTACAATATTCAAATGGCCAAATAATAATCCATTTTCTATTTGATCTAAAATTTCTAAGGTTATAGTACAATCGTTTATTAAAATTTGTGTGTCCATAAAATCTGTAGCCAGTTTCCAATAATTGTTAATTTTGGTCATGGCTTCGGTTATTTCTGTTGTGAATGAATTTAGTATAGACAATTTAGTAGTAAGCTGGTCATTTATATTTTGTTGATTCTTATAGAGGATTTCAATTTTTTGTTCTAAAATTTCTTTTTCATCATTGCTCATTAGTCCAAAAAGTTCCGAATATATGTTACCAATAGGGTTCAACAAACCTCGTTTCACACGAGTTTCTACTGAAGTTAATATTTTAAATTTCTGATCTACTCGATTTGAGAGGTAAGCTAGTTGATTGTGCCAAAACTCTTTGATTGGTGGCGTATTTAGAGATGAGTTCACCAGAATGGAGATATGTTGTTCGATTTCGCTTAGGTTTACGATATGGACAAAAGAGTGAAAAGAAGAGATCGTTTTTAAAGGACCAAGATTAATGGGCAATATTGGGTTGTTGATGGGTTTTAGATCTAGTCCTAGAGCTAGGTCCTGCGTCAGTGTCGTCATTGTCAGGAGTATTAGGGGGACCATTTTCCTGTAACAAGGAAGGTTTCTTAAGTGTTCGTTTCTTTTTAATTTTTGATTTATGGTATTTCCCTTTTTTAGTTAGGGCCGTTATATCTAAATCTTGAATAATTTTTACTTTCTCGAAAGGGTTTTGAGTTTTTTTTGACCAAGGAGTTTTTGTTTTCAGGTAAACTGAATCTTCTGGTTCTACTGGTTCAGGATTTGATTTATCTTTGTTTGTTTTGAGGTTACGTTTTTTCTTTTTCGTTTTTTAATTTGTTTTGAATTTGTTGGTTAAGTTTTTCCGAAAGTTTTCTAGTGTTTTCTACAAAATCTTGGGTCGTTTCTACCTCGCTTAAAATAGGGATATGATCGTTATGAATTGAAGGGAAAAGAACCGCAAAGGGGGTTTGTTGAGTTGCCGAATGTATGGAATTATTATAGGTGGTGACAGCTAATTTCATCAAATAGTCTAGAGGTTTGTGTGGGTTTTCAGTCTTTAAAACTCGGACTGCTTCTAATAAGGTGGAGTGGAACCTTTCCACTGGGCTATTACTTTGAGAATTTTGTGTTGACGTTACGTGAATTTGGATGTTATAGAGTTTACAAAATTGCCTAAATAACTCATTTACGAACTCTTTTCCAGGGTCGTGAATTATTTGTTTAGGGGTTCCGAAAAAATGAGGTAAAAGTAGTTAGTCCTTGAATAGTATCTAAAGCGTTTCTAGAATCTATTTTAATGGCTTGGCCAAATTTGGAAAAAGGGTCGAACAATGTGAGAAATATTTCTTTTTCAATAAGAAATAAGTCTATATGCAAAGTTTCGAGAGGACGCGATGGGGTTGGAGTAGTTTGAATTTTGACTTTTTTGTGGATTACGGTCATATTTTGTAAGGTTACAAATTTCGCACTTAGTGATGTAATTATGAACATCTGTCGAAAGGTTTGGCCAATATAGTTTTTGAGAAATCCGTTTGATAGTCTCATTTATACCTCTATGAGTGGTTTTAGTTTCGTGAAAGAATTTAATTTGTTCTTGCCTGTCATCTTCCGAAATAATATCTTTTAGAAAACAATTTGAAATTACTACTTTAGTTTCAGGAGAAAAGTTATTTGATAAGACTCGGAGTGTTTTTGTTTTTATTTGGTCAGAATGGAAATATACACAGGACAACTTTGTATGGGTTAGATAATTTTTTAAGACGTTTGTTATTTCGTCGTCTGAGATAGAAGTATGAAATGTAATACTAATTCGCATTTTATCGGGGAACGGTTTTAGTTCACGGGCAACAAAACGCTCTATTATACTTGGTGACTCGTTAATAAAGACTTGCCTATTGTAGCTATTAATGCTTCGTTCGGAAATTTGCGGAGCACAGATAGGGTTTTCTACGGCAGTGTGTCGCGTATTATCGGACAATTCTTCCAATTGTTTTAATAAGTTTGCTTCCTCATCGGGTATCGCGGCGTTATCTGGTAAATTTAAAGCAATTTCTGTATTTTCTACGTTATCATTTAAGGCCGAAAGTAATTGTTCCATTGATTCTGCCGGTGGGTTATTTAACAAAGAATCTAAATCGTCATTTTCTAGGCTGGGCAATTCCTTTAAATTTAATTCGTTAATTTTGATTCTGGAAAGGGCATCAGCTACTTTGTTTTCAGTACCTTTTTTTATAGTGTACAGTGTAATCATATTCTTCTAATTTAATTCTCCAACGCATGAGTTTAGATGAAGGGTCTTTTAAACTAAAAAGCCATTGTAATGGTCTGTGATCTGAATAAATTTTGAATTTGTGGCCGTATAGATACGGTCTAAAGTTTTTAGTTGCCCAAACAATTGCTAAAAGTTCTTTTTCTATGGTTGAATATCGCGTTTCTGCCGGATTGAGAGTGCGCGAGGCGTAAGAAATTGGTTTTCCATTTTGCGATAGGACAGCACCTAAAGCAAAATTAGACGCGTCTGTCGTAACTTCAAAAGGTAAATTAAAATCGGGAAAGACAAGAATGGGGCTGTTAGTTATGAGTGTTTTACATTTTTCAAATGCCTCAATGAATTCTTTAGTATGTATAATTTTTTTGATTTTTCCGTAGGCAAGATGTAAGTGGTTTGGTAATTTTGGCGAAATTATCGATGAATTTACGATAATATCCTACTAATCCAAGAAATGACTTAATTTCTCTTGCAGTTTTAGGTATTGGAAATTTTTTTTATGGCAATTATTTTATCTGGGTTAGGTCTTAGTCCTTCTGGCGTTATTACGTGTCCTAAAAATTTTGTTTCTTTTCGCAAGAATTCTGATTTGTCTATCTGAATTTTGAGGTTAGCTTTATCTAGGGCTTTAAATACAAGTTCAAGATTTTGAATGTGTTCAGTTAAAGAACTTGAAAAAATAATGATGTCATCCATGTAAACTAAACAAACTCGATTTTGGAGGTCTTTCAAAACGTTATCTAAAACTCGTTGAAATGTTGCCGGTGCGTTTTTTAAGCCAAATGGCAGTCTAAGAAATTCGTAATGACCTCTCTCTGTAGTGAAAGCTGTTTTTGGAACACTATCAGGATCCATTTCAATTTGATGGAACCCGCTAGTCAAATCTAAAGTTGTAAAATAATTACATCTGCCTAGTTTATCCAATATGTCATTAATATTTGGTATGGGGTACCTATCATCGATTGTAACGTTGTTTAGGTTACGATAATCAATGCACATACGGTATTTGGTTTTTCCAGAGGCGTCCGGTTTCTTATTAACAATTAAAACAGGGCTAGACCAGGGACTTTGCGAGGGTCGTATAATTTTGTCATTTAAAAGTTTTTCAACTTGTTTTTGAACTTCTTGTCTTTGAACATATGGGAGGCGATATGATTTTGTGTAAATGGGGTCTTCGGTTTTAGTTTTTATTATGTGTTTTACACCGTTTGTACAAGTAAGTTGTTGATCTTCGGTATGGAAAAGGCGTTTATACTTATTACAAAGTTTCAAAATTTGTTTTCTTTCTTCCGCGTTCATATGATCGGTCCTAAGTAAAGTCTTTATATCGGTATTGGTATCTTTCAAAGGTAAAACTTTTAATTTGGTAGGGGTGTAATTTTCTAAAGATTCTACCCTAACAGGATAGTCGAAATATTCAGTACAGGGTTCATCTGTATAATTGTGAATTTCTACAAGGGCTTGTCCGTTTTCAGCAAAAGAAATGGTTTCTGGAATGGTGATATGATCCGTTTCGATTTTGGGAATTACAATTTCACCATAATCGATCGAGACTGGAATTTGGGTTTTAAAAATTTCGTTTGCATTTACTGTTACTCTTTTAGATGTTTCTAAAGGGTCTCTAACATAAAGAGGAATCGAAATTTTGTCATTAAAAGCAACTCTATTTTTATAATCAAACAACAGGTCAAATTGATTTATTGTGTCTAATCCGATAAGTCCATCAAAGAAATCATGAAAATCATATAGCAAAATATCTATAGATTCATTACTTTGAAATTCATCAAAGGAAGGAATCGTTGCACAAAATTTTGTTCTTTTCTGTCCCATACAAGTTCTAATTACATTTGTGGATTGATATACACATTCCGGATAAAATTTTTGAATAATATCGGGACGGATCATTGTTTTTGAAGAACCTGAATCAATTAACAATTTTAAAGGTGGATTTGAAATTTTGATATATGATAGAGGACTTGCAAATACCGAATTTGTCTCAAAAATCATTTCTCCGCTGGGGTTTCCGAGGCTGTTAACTGAAAATTTTCATTTTCATTATTTTCTAATTCGTCAGGGTCATACAACTCGGTTTGTTCAGGAGCTAAGGAATAGTCCTGATAATTTTGTTCATATTCTGGTTCAAAATAAGGCGGGTCATATTCTTGCTCTAACTCATGGCAATATTTTTGAAAGGTTTTTATGGGCATATTTTGGTATTTGGTCAAAGTTGTACCGGAAGTGTCCATAGGTTCCGGTTTATATTGTTGGTTTCGGTTAGAAACCTGGGTATTTGGACGATACGTTGGCGGTGGAAACCGTCTTGGTGGTAACTGAGGTTTAGGCTGATAAAAGTTTTGCCTAGGGGGAAGTTGTTGTTGAGTTTGTGGTGGCATTGACGGAAATTGCCTTGGCAAATAAGATGGTGGATTTTGGAAATTTGGTCTGGGAACGACCGGTGGTTGCCTATTTGAGGTCTGAATATTTTTTGGTGGCGGAATGTTTGGCACACGACGATTCGAATTTTTAAATTCGTAGAATGTCTCTAATTCTAGAATGGCTTGTACGACTTGCTCGAGTGTAACCAGGTCGGGACGGGACAAAATTATGGGCTCATAGTTTGGCGGCAAATTGCTTTTAAGTTTATTTAAAAGAAGAGAAGAATATACAGATTGAAGGGCATTCCTCTCAATAGGGTCATTGTAATGTAACTGAATTTTTTGGACTACTTTGGATCTCATGGCTAAAATCCGGTTACAAAATACTGAAATAGGTTCCCTAAAATTATATTGCAGCAAACAAATTTCGTTTTGCCACGTTTGTAAAGATTTATGATCTGAATAATTTTGAATTAATAAATTTCTAATGCTACGCCAATCCTGTAATTCAGGGCGACCCAGTACAAGAAATCGGGCTGGACCTTTTAATTTATTTTTTATTACATTTAGCAAAAGCTGCCATTGGAGTTCACTTGGTTCGGGGATCTCCAATGCCAAAAGAAACGTGTCCACTGAATTTACGAATTGTGTCAGCTCAATTTCTGAGCCATCAAAATGTGGAATTGTGGCACTCAAATGGTTTAATTTTTGGGAATCTAAAACTGCTTCTTGAGCCATTTCGCTGCTTTCTAAATTTTCTACAATTCTATTTCCTAACTCTACAACTAAATTGTCTTCACTTTTATTAAATAATTTACTAGGTACTCTGTATGGTCTTGGACCACGTTTACTCATAAAAACTCTAAGTTACTCGAACTCAAATTTGAAAATTTATTTTTCTTTCGACTTATAAAACTTAAAGTTCATCGAACCCAAGCTCAAACATTTATTTTTTTCTTTCAATTTTAAAAACTTAAAGTTCAGCGAACCCAAGCTTGAAAGTTTATTTTTCTTTAAACTTAAAACCTAATGTGATAGCAACGTTTTACTGAAAATAGGACTATGATTTGAAAGTCACTACTCAAATTCGTTGTTCACTACTTAAAATTAACCTATCCTCCAATATACAGTTGGGAAATGGACAGGGAGTCTAGAGAAGTACTGGCACAGGTACTCACCAAGTATCAATTCCAGTTCCAGGTTGATAAAACCTTTCAGGATGCAGCAGAAGACACCAGGTAATCCTTCGAGTTATCCTTAAAATTCTAGCACACGGGCGGGAGACCTACTAAATTCGGTCCACTTCACTCAACGCGAAAATTCCGTCGGTAAACGAGCGGGCGGCCTACTCAATTCAGCCTACTTGGTTTCGCGTGAATTCCGGTCGCGGCGAATTTCTCTTAAATTTTTCGTCCCTAAGGCCTTAATACGGTTTTGTTCGTAAGATGGCTTCTCTGTTTAGAAAAACTCCCACTTGTGCGATACAAGGGTTAGCCAATCCTACCGACTGCGCCAGTTACGTATTAGGCCCTTTTGGGATCTTGAAAAATAAAAGACAGGAAATACAGCGAAGTGAGTTTACTCGTACCTACAAATAGACTAGCGACTCAGTGCATTCGTCTGAATATATAATAGAAGCGGAATGCGCTGAGTTTGTAAATTTTATCTACACAGGATATATTATTTTATGTAACTTTTGTTATGTTTTAAATATACTATGATAACAAAATAAAAATAAATATTTAGAAGTCTTTTCACATAATTGTAATGTGTAGATACACATACAATTATCCTCCTGTATATAATTTTGAGGAAAAAAAAATCAAATAATGTATAAATAATAGCTTTTAGAATCATGTATCATATATAAAAACTTCAAAGTCAGAAGAACATTCTGAAGTAATTGTTTCAAAAAAAGTAAACCCATCAAGTTCAGTGTGTAACAAAAAAGGACATTTTGACGTAGTTATTTCAAGAAAACAAACAAATCTTTCAAATTTCATTGACTGTGACACAGTGAATCATCCCGAGTTTACTCAGGAATTACAAAATCGTGTAATGAATTTTGCTATTAGAAATAGAAGGAGTTTTGGAGAGATTTTTAAACACTTAAATAAAGTACGTTTTACACAAGTAAAATGTACTTACAGGGCATCATTGATGGCCTTGATGATCTCCTGTTTCAGGTTGGCACACTTGACCTAATATCGTATAAGCATGTTGGCCGTCGTTCTTCACAAGATAAAATTGATACGACCACCTGGCCTCCTTGTTCAAGATGGCCCTGTTGTGGACATCCTCCACGTGGTAGTCGACGATGTTTATCAGGTCTCGGAAGGCAAACTGATTACCCTAAAACGCAAAAACTGACAATCAAACAGCACATCCGCATAATACAAAGTCCTCACCTTTAACTGTTTGCAAATCAGGATGCACTTGTCGAAAATGAACACATATCGGCTCCTGGTCCTCTGGTCGTCGTGCGCCTTAATCCTCAGTTCGGCATCCTTGATCAGCCGGCCGTAATTGGACAGTCTGGGTGGACCCGAGATTCCCACTCCGTGATGGTCTCCTGCACTTTATTTATGACTTCCAGGTGGTCGCTGTCTCCTCGTCGCCTCGTTCAAGTAGCACGAGACGTCCACCATGGCCTCCTTGGCTCTACACAGGTCATTGTACTCTTCATGATTCTAAAAACATGCCTAAATTGTTCCGAGAGGTTTAATGGGATTCATACCTCAAATTTTATCCATTACGATTTTTTTATACACGTCCAATGTCATTCTGTCCTCTTTACAGTTATATTTACTGGTTTCAAAGAATAAATAAATCAAGTCATTTTAACCTTAGGTTAGCTGAAATTATGTTGATTTAGAATAAATCAAGTTGTATAAAGATTGATTGGTTAATATTGACAGATTGGTTAGATTTACGGTTATGCATTTTTAGGTTAGGTTACGTAATGGTGTATATTGAGGTTATATACTCACCGGATCCGTGTTTTTTATTAACTTCTCTAATAACAAGTGGTACTTCAGTATCCTCTGCATGGGAACCGAAAGGACATCTCTCAATTTAAACCTTCCGTTATTATCTTCTTTTCGTACTTCTACGGAGCGAGAAAAAAATTAACTTTTAATTTTACAAACTGTGTGTCGACTTACGATCACAGCTTGGTTGAAAATTTCATCTGTGTCGCATAGCTCTTGCAATATCGTCCTTGCCTTTGTCAGATTGGCACAGTAGAGACCGTAAACTAGGAACCTCTCTCGCCACCTCATGAAAATATTGCTGAGCTTTATCATAGGGTTATTTCTGATTTTTAACAGTTCGTGCAGAAATTCGGAGTGTATATCACGTAGTTCCTTTAATAGAGTATGTTTTAAGGTAGTTTATTTTAATCGTAGTCAAAATGGCTCACCTTAATCTTGAAAAATACTGTGTGGTGTTCCTCGGGCTTCATCTGGTTGGTGAGCGGGTGCATGAAGTTATTCACCAGCTTGTTAAGAACGTCGACGTAATTTTTCTCAGTATCGAGCAGTTCGTCTATGACAAATTTGCGTTCCTCAATCGTTGGGAGTTGCTACAAATGACATATTTAAAACTACTCTCGTATATAAAAGTAGTTTACAAAAACACGAAGTAAATAAAAAAATACCTTTCCCGACGCCCGATCGAGGCACAGATCTTGGTAAATCTCTTCGTTGGTCATATCGAAATCACACTCTGGCTCCATAAGGCCCCTTTCTCTGACCGGCATCTTACTAACATAAAAAGCCATGCAAAAATAATTAGCGACAAAAAATAAAACATCTCTAAGTCTATCTGCATACATCGAAGGGTGTACGAAAATAAAAATAAAATCATTACTCTTCCAACAGAGCTAAAAGGGTACATTTAAATTGCATTCGCTCTGTATTTTCAGTTTTTTAAATTACCAGCGCTATCGACAACTGTGCTCTACTCTAGTAACTAAAAAAATGAACAGCCAACACCGAAACTTCAAAATTTTGAATTGCCCACCTCGGGTAGACTGGATGAAAATGTTACGTAACAGAGATCATCATAAATTTCTTCCTCCCAGTCATCAGGTTGCGGACAGGGAATTTTAAATTGCAACCAACTGGGATCCGAACGTTTAAGCCCGATTGACATCTATGATCGCTGTCGGATATAAAAAAATTCATTTTCCAATTGATATTTAAAAAGATCAGTTATACAAGAATAAAAATATACTCACACTTTTTGTAAATCTGCATAAATCACCTCTTCCTCTCTACTTTTCAATCTCTGGGCAGTGAATCCGCTGTAAACAATGAAAATCACCTTAACTCAATGATTCAGACGAAACACAAAACCATAAATTTTACTACACCCGGTATATTAACGATTTTCAGGAATCCATTTGGTTCGTTTTGTTTACAATTTAAAATCTGATGTTTATGCTCTATAAAAACGATTTTAGAGCCTATTTACATGCAACAAACCGTTAACAATTCCAAGAAAGTGGCCACTTACGGTACTCCTCTAAGTGCTTTAGGACTCAGTGACAGCTTGGATAGGGTGCACAGCACCTTGTGGAAATTGGTGAGGTCAAACAGCATGGTATCATCAAAGAGATCGGAGTGTTTCAATCCGAAGTTATCCACGCAAGTCTTGAGGAACAGGTTGATGTTGCGCAGACACAGAAACTGAAGTAAAAAAAAATGTAACTCAACGGTTTAGTTTTCCAAGGGCAATTCTTACCTGAGCCATGGTCGGCTTGAGATTTACGTCCTTCATGTCAATACAGCGGGGGTCTATCTTGTTGAGCAATTTGCAAAGTAATACTCCATCCCGCAGGATGTTGGCAAGGTCTACGATGCAAGCCTTAGGCCAGTTGGCCTTGTGGTCGGGCCTGAGCATCTCCCATCTAGTCAGCCAAGTGGCGCACTCCCTCCAGAGCTCGTCGTTGGCGTCGTGGTCCTCGAAAGCCGCCGCCATCTCTTCAGGGTACGAAAACAACGTTATCTCCACAAATTCATCACACTCGCACGAACGCACTCGCTCGCGATCTGTTACTATCCGGTGATAAGGTTTATTCTCATCACTTTATTTATGGAAACGTTAAACTTCGGTAATCACATCGTTTTATTCATTTATCGTTCGCTGTTTATCAGCTAACCGAGCCAACTGATAAAATGCAACCACAAAGGCAGGAAAAGTCACACCAGAAAATAGTCAAACTCACGTCAAACTCTACATGGCATAAAAAAAAACTTGTTTAGGGTCGCTGTCAACAGTGTCAACATGACAGATATATTTCTTTCAATTTTTCACCGACAGAGGGCACCACTCAAACACAAAGATTCTTTCAAAAGGAGACGATAAATGTTCCAAAATAAACTTGTAAAAATAGCTTTAGACCATGTAGACGACATCTAAATTTTTAGTTACGGTGCATAAAACCGTATAATTAAAAATAGAACATCTTTGATTTTTGATAAATCTATTTTTAATAAATGGAAATTAGATATTTTGACGATAAGCTACCATTTTCAAGTCAATTTTCCTAAATATTATGCTATCTTTAAAGAACGCCTTTTGAAAGACTGTAAAATTAAAGGAATCAAATTGAACGAGATATTATTCAATATCAACATGTATAGAATTAAGATATTTGGATGTTAATTGGTGTTATCGATTCTTAACGATTATATTTAATAGAAATTTGAGATGGTGGGATATGTACATATGTATGTACATAGTTATGTAAGCGAGTGGTACCAACGAAACGTTCTAGAACGGTAAAAAGTAACTAAAATCAGCTTGTCATCGCTGTTAAAATTGCAAATGGCAGATGCGATGGCCGCAAGCAGTGGCGGAGTAGATTGGGCCACGATATTAAAACCGTTCTTGTCGGCGAATTATGAGACTTCTAACAAAGCGGAATTGCTGAGAACTGTGCTCGGCGATCGTTAAAAGGTATGGCGATTATTTTAGGATATACGTTTTGACCGTGCCTACCGTTAATACGCAGTAAATTGGGATGACAAGTAACCGATATTCCTCTAGACATTTTGTTTATGCGGTTTTTTGTTTTCTTTTCTAGCGAATCCGAGATTTTACGCCACAAGGAGACGAACAGGAACTTTTACAATTCGTTTGCCGTATTAGCATCAGACTATATCAGCAGCAGCACTACTGGCTGTAAGTACTTTTTGGTTAGGTCCTTTATTTGGGCCTACAAAAAAAAAAAAAAAAACCGAAACTTTTTTTCGAAACAATTTCTTTGATGCCACGATAAGCACATAATTTATGGTACACGTGCATCATTTGGCTTGACACAGGCAAATATTTATGTAGCTATTTAAGAAATTGGCAAGCGTTTATGTATTGACTATTTCCTTATCACCAACTGTAATTCCATTAAATTTTACATCATCTCATATTCAAACATCTAGGTAGAGAAGAAGACGAAAATCAACATTATTTTATGAGTAACCCATATGATTTCACCATATTTCTAATGATTTGTAGATGAAATAAATAAATCTAATCAGAGTTGTGTTTGTTCTGATGCAGTGTCCAAGTCAGCTAGAGACTGTCAGTGCTGCATGCGTGTTTTACTCAAGTACCTATTAAGTGCTATACAGACAGCTAGTAGTGATCCGAACGTTGCCAGTTCAGCAAATAGAACGTTACTTAAATGCAGTGCGGGTGCTGTGCCTAGGGACAGGCCTCCTCACGGTGGAAGTTAAGCGACCTCGTTGACAGCATGAAGGGGGAGAATCTGCCGCAGCACGCCAATCCCATACCAACAGGTTAGAGCTTGTTCATTTTTTTCTAATTCCTAAACTTTAAATTCCTGTTTTTGTTTTCTTCTGTGTCTGTTATTTTTGATTATCTATTACTATTTAGTCTTGACTTGAATGATAATTGATAAACAAGATAACACAAAATAAGATAACAAAACAAACTTGCGGAAATTTAGGTTGGGTTATTGAAAAGAATTGAGTAGCTTAAGGTCGTAAAGATATTTACATTAAAAAAAGTATAACCATTATTGGAAAAAAAACTGAGTGTAGAGTTGTTCGTAGCCTATAAATATATGATTTTATCAGTAGTTCAGTTCAGTATCAGATTGTTTATCAGTATTTAATTAAAACGCTGAATTCTAGAGAGATATTAATCTGTTAATTTTTTTGTTAGGTCAGAGAGTGAGTTTTGTGTGACGTTTTTTTTTATGGATTTTGGATGTAGATTTTATTTTTGATATTTCTGGTTCAACAAAAAATTTTCATGTCTAGGAAGAATGTTTCCAAAATGGCTTGGTTTGTCAGATTGATACCCTGAAGATTTCCCTTTAATATAACTCCAATAACTTTGAAAAGGATTTAATATTTACCAGGTTATTCAATGATTTTTCTAAAACATCACAATTTTACTTTTAGAGATATCTTTTAACAAGTTGTAATACAATAAGAAGCAAAAAAAAATCACTGGTCATTTGTCTCTACTTGTCTCCATTTTAATTTCAAATGCAATAAGTACTTATTACTTGTCAAATAAAACGTTTTTATTATCTTTTCCTTTTATTATTTGGTAATCAGGATATCCTATTGCAGAAATCCTATAAGAATAGGGTAATATCTGCTTTACAAGCTCATAATTTATATTAATTTCTCAACATATATAATATTCGAGGTCAAAGTAGATACCAACAAAAAATTAAGGTTGGATGGGTTATAAGTATAACTGATTTTATCACATTTTATACTTTTGGCAAATGTTTCTTGAAACATTTGTGAATGTAGTTCACAAACTTTTCATTGAAGCTATCAGAAATTTAAAATGCATTTTTACTTTTTTATTAAAATAATGCCTTTATTAAAATCAAAATTAGAGAAAATTTGTTTATTTAATCATTTGTGATATATCTAAAAAATATGAAATAAATTGCATGCAAACATTTATTAAGAACGCGACTTTTAAAGATCCTAAAATATACATCAGTTGTATTTGAAAACACCAGTGTAAATGAAAAAAAAAATGCAATAAGAAATAATAAATTTTACAAAGAAGTGCCAACATATAAAAAGGATTCATGAGGAATGTAAACATGAAAAATTATAATATATCGCTTGTCCGGAAGACTAGTGAAATCTCGAAAATTAGAATTTGTCAAGGAACACAATTGAGTCATTATAATCTTTCACTGAGCAATAGAGTGAAGTTTTTATGGCAGCAAACTATAATTTCAAAAAAAATTTCACTCTATTGCTCAGTGAAAGATTATAATGACTTTCAATTACGTTTCTTGACAAGTTCTAATTTTCAAGATGTTTCACTATTCTTCTGGACAAGCGATACCTATATTATAGATCATTACTCACATTCAGTATACAGAAGGAGAATTAGAACCTTCCACATAGAAACACATTCACCCTTCAACACTTTTCTACTTTGCATTCAATGCGCGTTTCCGCCACCCCATGTTGGCATCATCAGGTGATGATTAAAAATACACTTTTAACCATCTGATTGCAATCAAGTGTGATCAATTGCAAAAAAGTGTTTTGGTGTTAAATGCAAAAGTGTTCAAATATGAATTTACTACTTACATTGTTACGTCTATTAGTTGTAAACAATATATTTGTTTATAGTAGATTATAATTAACTGATAAAGTCAAATCTTGAAAAATATTCGCTGCATGTAGTAAATAATGAAGTAAGTGGATAAATAAGCCGTCATAAACACAATAGATCTCAAGGACTTTAACAAGATTTAATATAGAAAATATTTTTCTGTGTAAGTTCTACTATCGAGAGGAATATTTTATATTTTTATTGTGGAGAAATTTAAGTGATGATTGTGTGCCTATTTTTAGAAAAGAATTTTGTTCCATTTCATGTGCTGCTTTAAAAAAAATCAGTTAAAGACAATGGATCCAAAAAATTAATTCTCCTATTTACTTATACCATAAATTTAACATGTTCAGTACTTTTTACTGTAATCTGTTCAAGTTTAATGTTTTTTTTTTATTTCTAATAAAAAAATTATATTAGTCATATTATTTTGCTGAGGATTCTAATCATTTTAACATAACTTGGAAAGACTTGTTGTAATTAGATTTATCCGAGACATTCAAAATAGTTCTATTGTCAGGCAATGAGAAAGACATAAGCAACAAGCAGGAGAGCTCCAAGTCACGATCCGACCTCTCGGTGAGCATCTACGAGCAGCTGACGTTACCGTTAAGGGATGGCCATACCAGCACGCACGATCAGGGCGCAGTGGCTCCTCTAGCGCCCCGGAAGCCCCCACCGGCAATGATCCCACTTCTGAAATTAACGTAAGCTCCCGCAATGCAGATCCGACATTGTTACTGACCGCATTACTATTCCAGAAATTATTCCTTAAGTCCAACACGGAAAGTCTGCAAGCCCTGAGGGCTGGGGATACACTCATAGACCTGTGCCTGAGCCTGCCCTCTATAAAGAGGGCGAAAACGAAAGTCGAAGAGGCTCTTGCCGGGGAAGCCGTTCAGTATACCGACGAATAATGCCGAGGCGACTGCCCTTAGGAATGGGTAACGTTTAATCCAGCCTCAATATTTGAACGTCTTACTATTTGCTAGGTTTTTTAGGCTGTCTTCGAATGTGTCTGAAATAAACCTTGCGATGTCTGCTATCAACTTACCCGTGCTAGAGCCGTTAACTCCCAGCAAGTTGGACAAACTCTGCAGCTTAGCCATGGCCGTGTTGTACTGTGCAGTTGGACAGGCCACCGCGAAGCGCTGTACTCGCGACAAGCGCAGTGGTTTCTGCGAAATGCTCCAACCAGCAGTCCCAGGCTGGCTTGAAGGAAGACGATTTAGACTCTAACGCCGTAACTTTGGTGGAGGAAGCCTTGAACATGTACAGCTACATTGGAAATACCATTAAGAGCTCAACTAGAGCCGGAGGACATGTAATAAAATATGAATTTTCCACGTTTATATATATATATATTTTTGACAATTATGTTGTAGGTGTACCAAAATTACTTACTGGCGGGCGCTTGGGTTCTCATCTCCGGCCTGCAGACCCATTTGTCGGCCAGCACCTCCTCGGACAAGAACCCCCACCTGCGGGAGAGGGAGGAGAAGGTGCGCAGCCCCTGCAAGAGCAGGGACTCGAACTCGGCCAGGTCTGGACTGCAGAAATTCCAACAGTCCTTCGGGGTGCTGTCCGTCGCCCTGGCCACGAGAGCACTGGCCCTGCTGTCTGAGCTCTCGGAGGACTTGCACCTGGAGGTGTGCGGAGGCGCCGAAGTATAGTGCAGGTCAGTTAATGAGGTTTTTTGGTGTAGCATTTTTTTTTAGTCACAGGCACAAAAAGAAGTAGTATGTCAGGCAGACAAAACAAATTAACCCCTGGTTGTTTTTTAACCTCAAAAATTCAGTTTAGTTCGTTTTCAAAGTAATGTCATCCATTTTTTTCATTATGAAAACGTGTGGAAATGTGATATTTCAATTATAAAAGGCAGAATTGTTGAGAGCCGGTATTCCCTTTTACACAAATTCTACGCAATATATGGATAAGTAGTAATATTAAATTATAAATTTTCGTTTTCACAATGGACGAAAGAACAAAATTTGAAAAGGACACTGGGTTTAAAAAGGGCACTAAGTGCATTGTAAGCATAGCCTGGGAATGAAAGCTGGACCCAAAATGACTGGCTAGAATAACCATGTTTCTAGTGCTCTAATCATGATTTAAAAATCAAATGAAAATATGATATTCTGACATTAATTTATTATTTTATTTAATTAAGTAATGATGATTGTCTCAGGATTCCGGTTCGCGGCCACTCTTTATCGCGTACATTACTATTGATCTGTCTAATGTGTTTGATATTCCTAATATCTTTTGTTTCATAGCATCATGCAATTTATTTATGTACGTCTCTCTGACATTTTAAAGTATAGGTTTATTCAGTTTTAAATTATCATTTCTTTGCGCCCAGGTGGAGCCCGCGCCTCTAGCCATCATGGGCCAGTTCACCGCACTACAGCGCGTCCTCGAGGATCCTCAGCGCTGCCCCCCTCAATCACCTCCTGTTCTACCTGGCCATCGTAAGCTACAGGAAGGCATGCACACTGAAGAGGCTTCACCCGCCTGAGGGCGACACCTTCAGCCAATCCGATTCCACCACCTACTACGAGGACATGATCATGTGTTCCGACGAGAGTTCCACCGACGAAGGTGAGTAATGCGAGGGGCGTTGCCAGACTCGTAATCTTGTAACGTGTTTCGTTGTTGATTGCGACGTTGCCGAATTAATTTTTTTTTGCGCGAAGACGACGACAGCGAGCCGATCCTGGGGCAATGGTTCGAGGAGACGCTGGCCCCTCCCGAGACAACGGAGACGAAGACCCCCTCGACGTCGGACAACGTGGAGACGAAGACGGCGCAGTCGGAGCGCACGCGCTCCATCGTGCCGGAGAAGGGGGAGGCACATGGTTACATCGCGCTGGCGACGAGCATCTTCATGTTCCTGAACAAGCACTTCCTATGCTCGAAGAGCACCTACATCTCGAGGTATGTGAAGAACGGGCTGACGGAGCAGCAGATGATTATCTTGGCGGCCATCATTAGGGACCTGGATAGGGAGACGGCGAGGACTGAAGTCGGTAAGCAAAACAAAAAAAAAACATAATAGAGTCACAATACTCTCGATATCACTGAGCACCGACATTTTGACACGTCCTCAATTGAAATCCATAGGGACGATTTCTGTTTACTTCGGTGCCGCCTTAGGTCAGCTGTACTGCGAAGTTCTGGGCGCCCTCACCCGCTTCACCCACAACCTGATCACTAATAACAACCTGAGTTCGCTCCAGGCATGTCTCCTGAATCACCTCGGGGTGTCACCCTGGAACACGGACGTGCCACACGGTTGGCCGCTGCAGGTGTACCCCAGGACCTTGGCCGTGTTGGCTCAGGTAAGACGGTTTCTGTTCTAAATCGATTCATCAGAAGCATAAGGTGGTAATTTAGATGAGAAAATTATTATTATTAAAGTAACAGTTTCATTTGCAGCCAAATTTTAAGCGCTAACTCGACTAGCAAAGAAATGTCGCTATAATTGAACATAAAATATGTTACTTTCTTGGCGGTCCTGGTGGCCTTGGTTTGCTAAGAAGAGGTTGATTACAAAGTCAATATGACTTGATAAGTCTCAAGTCAAAGCTATGTCTTGATCCTTAATGTCATAACAGAGTACCATGTTTGAGTTGTTACTATATTTGGTCATTTTACCAAAGACAATTACTTCAAGATCCGACAGCGTGATTATTAGAGGTCAAATGTACAATGTCAATAACAGGGATTGTTATGGATGTAGGATGTCATCAATCGAGTTTTGAAATTTTTTCAAGCGCGAATGAAAATGAGTGTTGAGATACAAGAACTTACCAAGTATCAGTTAATACAGCTTATCCAGGCGAAGTAATGTAGGGTTTTTAAAATATATTGCACATCCCGAGTATCCTCTCTTTGCATTGACAATTAAAATGAAAGTAAATCATTAGTTCTATATGCGTAGGTGTTAATGTTTGATGTCTGTCACTGAAAATTCATCTATACATTAAAAAAGGCCATTTCATTGCCAATTGAGGAGCTTTGCTGCAAGAACAAGGCAGCTCCACTTTCAATGCGTGACTAGGTTAGCTGCTTATAAATTCGATAAAAATATTAGACGTTATGTAACGCAAATTCGACGCAGCTCAGCATATGTCAGGATGTATACTCCATGCACTGAGATGTGTGGAATTTGCGTTAAATAACGCCTAAAATTTTTATCGAAATTATAAGCAGCTAACTCTCATGCGTTGAAAATGGAGCTGCCTTGTTCTTGCAGCAAGCTCCTCAATTGAAGTTTGAATTTCAACTCAAGTCGGAGACAAACATATTTTTTCAAAGTAGATTTCACAAGCACATTCACGTCACTATATTTCACGTTAACACAATTTTGTAAAAAGTGAGTAAACGGGATGATTTGAGTAAATTCCGGATGATTCACTGTATTCCATGGAATGTTACACGCTACTAGCATTTAAACTAGGTCAGAATTAAATGCTTTCTGTCTTCCATGAGCAGTTGAACTGCGAGCAATACTTGCTTTACATGTGTCTGACGTCACATGTTTTACAATGCATGTTTTCACTCGCCATGAGACTATTAATTACAAATTTTGCATCAGAGTTGAATAACCTCCATTGGCAAATCTCATATCCATCTTGACTACATCACATATAGAACAGTGTTCTTTTACAAAAGTTGAGATATTCAGTGGTGACATCTGTTTTATTGAAAAGTGATGCTTTTTTTTGTCTTGGCAATAATAAATTCAAATTTAGGGATAATAATGTTTTATATTGAAAATATATTTCTATCACTTCCCTTCTCAGGTCTTACTATTGAGGCCACAAAACGAAAAGGAGGCGTCTGTCATAAGCATATGGCACAGACTCGTTAATACCTTGATAGAAAACGTCCTCAATACTCCCCAGACTTCAGTCGTAGACTCCAAAACGAAGGTAAACTTACCATCTTACGACCCTAAACCGATATTTTTCTAACATTCATTTTTTTCAGACTTGAACGTAGAACACGCCCAAGTCCTCCTGTACCTATTCCACTCGTTGAACCTGATGCAGAAGAAATCGGTGGTGCTTCTGATGGCCGGCGGCGCGTGCCAAGATGCTCTGAGATCGCCAGGGGGCCCTTGAAGGACTCCCAACTTCTGCACCTCTCCAGGCTGCTGCTCCTCTTCGACTACATCATGAAACACCTCTACGACGCACCGACCTCACTCCTAGAGCAGATCCAGTGGAATCTGTTCTACTCGACCAGCCTGAACTCTGACAAAGAGAAGGAGAACAACACGACTCGCATGTATACCGCTTGGCAGGTAAGAATTTATCAGTAAAACCAAAAAAGAAAAACAGGAAAAAATGATGTTTTTTCCTGAGCCTAAGAGAAATCGAAAAAAAATAAAATGTCAAATATTTAAATAAACAGATTAATCAAGGTTTGATGATTTGCTTATTTTATGTATTTTCATATTTTTCAGTTAATGAGTTGGATTGGTAAAATCTCATTAGATTCTTAAAAAATAGGTTAGGCCGCGACCGTGGCGGCTCTTGTTAAAAAAATATGACGCAACTGAAAATTTTCAGTTTTTAGTTAAAGTTAAGATGCACAATTATATTATGTAAGATTTAGCTATTATGCTTTACTTTTTTATTGTGAAGTTCAATGATCGTTCGATACGCAGTGTCTAGCAAAGTTATAATGTTTACTCTTCCAGAAAGCATAATTTACACATTTTTCATATGTTGTGCTGACACTACATATTTTTTAATTTGGTCACCTAAATGATTGAAATTGTGTAACTTTTTTGTCCAACTCGGGTTCGTTTTAATGTGAAAATTAAACACGCAATTTGAAGACACATTGAGAAACAAATGAAAAATACATAAAATATAAATATAAGTCAGTTACTTTAACAACATTTTAGACGGTGCTCAATTTACAGTCCAAATTCGCCAACTCGCAAAGAGGAACCACAAAAGCGCTTGAGTTTTGGTCGACCACGACCACTATTTTCATTTTTCCAAATATTTCTGGGAAATCATTTTTCCAAAACAGTTTTTTTTTTCAAAATATCTGAAAATATGAAACATTTACTGGCAGGACATCGAGGACAATTACAGGAAGATATCGTCCTCTGAGGAGCTGGCGATGAAGCCGCGCTTCTATGTCCTCACCAGCCTGGAAGTGAACAACCAGGACGTGCCGAAGCTCGACGGCCTCGCCTGCAATTTCATCCTCGGCACGCCCGACAAGCTCCGCTACCCGCTGCTGCTCGATGCCCTCATCGAGATCCTCAACGTCACGCACGTGACATCGGGCGCTAGCGCCTCAAAGATGAGCTTCCTGGGGCTGTGCGCTACCCAGTACTGCTTTACGATATGCTGGCGACTGCTGCAGCTGCTGCCGCCGTCGGCGTCGTACATGGAGCGGCTGGCTGCCGGGGAGAACCTGGCGGCGGGACCGCTGCTGCTACACTCGCTCATATGGGGCCCACGGGCAGCCCACAAGAACTTCGGCAGGTGGCTGAAGGACTGCCTCGTCAAGCAGGGAATGTACACACAACACACCGACAAGCTGCTGAAGGCCGTGTCTGACGCGGTCAATAGCATCAAGTACGACGTGACCAACGCGAAGAATTGCATCATAGCTCTCACGCCCGACGTCAAGAAAGGTACGTATTGGGATCCGATAGATATGTGGGCGGTACTTTTGACATTACGTCACAAAATGGCGCAGAATATCTCCCTTTTAAATATGCGTCGTACTTTTACTACCCGTTCGTTAGTAATGAAGAATAGAGATTGTAGATGCAATTTACCAGTGGAGTGTTTAATCCATCCTTAGGTCTGGTCACGAAGGAGAACCTGCCGCCCCTGTGGCACCTCTTCCTCCTGGACTCCCTGTTGGCGAAGGTTCAGGTATCACTGGAGGATGCCGAGGGCGGTACCGACGCGTCGTCGATTTCCCTCTCCGAAAGCGCCTACGTCCACGACCTGCTGCCCCACGTCTTACGACTCACCCAGGCGGTGCTGCACTGCACCAGGTGGTCGTTGCTGCACACCGTCGTCGAGCAGAACGAGGCGGCCGG
Organism: Aromia moschata; assembly: GCA_029963805.1. Classification (NCBI taxonomy): domain Eukaryota; kingdom Metazoa; phylum Arthropoda; class Insecta; order Coleoptera; family Cerambycidae; genus Aromia; species Aromia moschata. The sequence goes on from JAPWTK010000439.1 coordinate 33,384, forward strand.
GAAGCTGTCTCTGCAGGACTTCGAGGGGCTGCAGGACGTCTTGGCGATCGCCTCCACCAAGAACACGCTCACCAACGCTCTGGCTTCCGAACTGTCTTCGCTGTTGCCCACCGCGGTGAGCTCCGTGCAGCAGCAGTGGAATGGTTCCACTCTTGAGGATATTTCGTCGGTAAGTACAAAAAACAAGTGTGGCATTTGGACTTGATGCTTGATGCTCATGATGATTTGGAAGTCTTCATCCAAATTTCATATTGGAACAGTCCATTCCAGATTTTACAGTTTTTACCTACTCTACAGTTTTTTGTCTATTTCAGACACCTTACCAAAACGATATTATACCATCGGAAAGCTACATTCTAAAAATCGTAGACGCCCACATCTCGACACTGTCGATGAGCACCCCATTCAGCATAAACCTCTCACTCAAGCGCCTCCTCCAGTGCCTCGTCAAATTTATTTGCGATCACGCTCCGAAAGTGGAGAATACCGACACCAAGAATAAAGCCATAGAGATGCTGGTATCGATAACACTCGATTTAAGAACTGAATTTCTGCACGACACTGTCACCAAGACTCTGGACAAGATGATCGGAGACACCGAGACAGACGAGCACCAGAAGAGGGTCTACCTCCGGGTGCTAGACCACACCTACAGGCTAATCATAAACTATACGTCTTCGAATTCGGGCAACTACAACGCCCACATCAATGAGAAGATCCTGCACAACTACCTGAAATTCTACGAGAAGATCATAGAGAAGTCCTCGGGCAGGCAAGCCCTGGAGACCTTCTTCACCGGCGACAAGGACCTGGTGAAGGTGCTGATGTCAGTTTCCAGCCCCCAGATGTCCCAGCAGTACAGCACCAGGGTGCTGCAATTCTTCAACAAATTGTTCCAAGCCGCAGAGAAAAGTTCCACCGATCCCAGTCTCAACTACCTATGTTCGAGCATGAGTAAATTAGCTAACGTGGAAGGTGACAAGCTCCAGACGTGGCTGAGGCAGATAATAATCGGTTCCAGCAACATAGAGTTACCAGCTACGACGGTTACGTTACACAAAGAGGAGTCATCTTCTTCTAATGGTGCCAAGTGGACCATCACCGCTGTGGATAGCAAAGATACGAATACTTCACCAAGCTCTAATGACGATCAAAAATCTCTGGTACAAGAGAACAGTCAACTATTACAGGCCCTAACCAATTTCATTGTGAAACAGAATAGCAACGTGTCGGAGGAGGTGTCCATAACCATTCTTAAGGCTTTGATTCCTTTGGGAACTCATTTACTCTCACCGACACTAGAGGGAGTTGGGTTTACTGATCTTATGGTCGTCATGACTATGCTGGCCGATGCTGGTTCTGGGAAAGGTAGGTTCTCTAATCTTTTTAACAACTCTTGTTCTATTCCGTCTCGTTTAGGTCACAGCCACCTGTTTCCCGTGACTGCCGAGTGGATAGAGCTGTGCAACAAACATACTTCCACCAAGGAAGTGCTGGAGAAGATAAACGCCAATCCTGAGTCGGTGAAGAACGAGCCCATGTTGGAGGCGGCGTCGTGCATCCTAGACTACGTCAGCGACGTGGTGGGCGGCGTAACGGCGCAGCAGCCGCAGCCGACGGCCGCGCGGCCTCTCAGCCCGCCGTGGGAGAGCGAGACGCCGCTCGACCTGGACTCCGAGTGGCAGGAGGATGTCAACGAGGACGACGACAGCGGCGAGGACAGCGACGAGGACTCGCTGTGCAACAAGCTGTGCACGTTCACCATCACGCAGAAGGAGTTCATGAACCAGCACTGGTATCACTGCCACACGTGCAAGATGCTCGACGGCGTCGGCGTGTGTTCGATATGCGCGCGCGTGTGCCACAAGGGTCACGACTTGAGCTACGCGAAGTACGGCAACTTCTTCTGCGACTGCGGCGCCAAGGAGGACGGCTCATGCCAGGCGCTGGTGAAGCGAAGCCCGCAGTCGACGGAGGCGACCACTGCAGCCGCCGGCGGGGCGATTCAGCAGGGGCCGGGCGGTTTCGGCAACGAGCACATGCTCACGAGCTCGCTGCGCAGGCGCACGTCGTCCCCTATGCCCGCCGATAAGGTAAGCGAAAGTATTTAGATCGTGTATGGCGGGTAAATATAGTAAGGGTCCCGTTACCAAACCTCTAGAAACACCAGAACGTTATACGTTTTTGCAGCATCTGTTGGTATAGTCTTTATCTCCATGTTTAATTTGTAATAATTGTCCGTTACTGAATACCCTATACACATACCGAGCTGTTACCATTCCAATTGCAGGTCATGTACAAGGAGAAGAAGCCCGGCGGCATAGTCAAGCAGCTGGAGGGCTCCAGGGAGTTCATCATCAGTTACCTGGGCTCCAGCTCTGTCACCGGCTGCCTGCTGGAGTTCGTGCAGACCCTAATGCCGGCGATGGAAGAAACGTGCAGCCAGAACTCGCCCGTCGGCTGTCACGCCAGAGGGATCAAGGCGTTGGAGCAACTGTACTCCACCGACAAAAAGTACATCCACACTGATCAGCTGATGGTGCCCACGTTGGGCTCCCAGGGAGGGGCTTTCGAGAATGTCAGGATGAGCTACGCGGGTGAACAAGGTCAAACCATACGCCAGCTGCTCTCAGCACACATCATCAGGCGTGTGGCCATGTGCTGCATGACTTCGACGCAGGGCCGCAGGCAGCACCTAGCCGTCTCCCATGAGAAGGGCAAGATCACGGTGCTCCAGCTGAGCGCGCTGTTGAAGCAGGCGGACTCCTCCACCAGGAAGTTGACGCTGACCAGGTTGGCCACTGCCCCGATACCATTCACGGTGCTCTCTCTTTCGAGCAACCTGTGCAACGAGGACTTCCTGGCCGTATGTGGGCTGAAGGACTGCCACGTGCTCACATTCACGTCCGCGGTTCGGTCTCTGACCACCTGGTGCTTCACCCCAGCTGGAGACAGGCAACTTCATCATAAAGGCAGTGTGGTTGCCGGGGTCACAGACCAAGTTGGCCCTGGTCACTGCGGACTTCGTAAAGATATACGACCTAGGCGCCGACGCGGACAATCCCCAGTACTACTTCCTGGTGCCTAGCGGGAAGATCCGCGACTGCACCTTCATGTACGAAGATGGTATATACCACATACTACTAATGTCGTCGCCAGGACATATTTATACGGAGGTGCTGAATGAGGAAAGCTCCACCAAGTACGGTAGTTTCTATGTCACCAACACCCTCGAGGTGTTCCATCTGGATGTCACAGTGAGTATTTGCCTGTTGTTCCCGAGGATAGTTTAAGCCGTTGCACTCGAATATATGTACATGTTTTAATTTACTGCAGGCAACAGCTGTAGAAGTGTATAGTTGTAAAGGCATACACATCATAATTTCATACATACTATGTACTACAAGAAAATAACTAATATTAAATGTAACGAGCCATCCAAAAATAAATGCCATCAAAGTTGATTAAGCAAAAAAAAAGACGTATTTCAATTCTTAATCTTGTATTTATAACCTTATTTAATTGTCAAGGCTATTACATTATGTAACAGCCATTATTTATTCTACAATAGTGACAGCCACTTATCAAAAGTTTGACAACAACGAAGTTTCGCTTTGAGCTTCGACATAACGAGAGATGGAAATAGCGTTTCCATCTCTCTTATTCATAGCCAAAGAGTGACCCCAAAATTATCCTGTTTTTCAAACACTTGTAACTTTGCCTGGAATAGATGAAATTCAACTTATAAATGCTCCAAATTTTCGTCTCATAACCTAGTATGAAAAAAGAAGCTGGCTTTCCATCGGTGACCTTAGATTTGACCTTGGCCTTGTCCTTGAAGGTCATATGAAGGTCACTAGAATTTTTTAAATGATATACGTCGATATATGGTGTTGGTCATGACCTTGACTATGACCTTGAGAGTCATATCAAGGTCACTGACGTTTTTAAAAAGGAAACATCTGTTAGTTTTATCTTTGATTTTCTGCTTTATTCAAATGAAGCAGTTAATTTGACATTTAAATAAGCTCTTGATTATGGCCTTGACCGTGACCTTGACTATGACGTTGAGAGTAATATCAAGATCTCAGACATAAAAAAATGGGTACCCCTGTTTTTTATCGGGGATTTGGAAACAAAAAATTCTACGTTTAAATATGGTGTTGTTTATGACCTTAGCTATGACCATGACCTCGAGTCATATCAAGGGCACTGTCATTGTTTTAAATGTAAATCCGTATTTTTTATCGTGGATTCTTTGAAGAAGCGAAAATTTGATGTTTTAATGCGGTCTTGATCATGATCTGGATCAGGACCTTGACCATGACCTGGAGTCATGTCCCATTTTTTTTAAATGGGAAACCTTATTTTTATATCTTGGATCTGGAATGGGAAAAAAATTTCACATTTACATGAGGTAATGAACGTAACCTTGACAATTACCTCGATTATGATTTTGAGATTCATATCAAGGTCATAGTGGAGGTCATTGTCCTTGAGAGTCATATCAAGGTCACTGATACCGGCCAGTTAAAGCAAGGGGTTATGAGCCCAACCACTGAAGGCAAGTTTGAGAAAATGAGCCCAGCCACTGAAGGTAGTTTTTCCTTATAGGCTCAACACATTACGGTCACGTCATAAAATAAATCTTCGAAATTAGGCGTTTAGCGTGTGACATTTTATTATTAACGTATTGCCGACGACATGAACACCTCGAACACACTAAGAATAATGCTAGAGTCTGTCAGACCGCCTGCCGCTGCCGGTTGTTGCTTTCTATACTACGCCGTCTTGGGACACGATCGGCAAACCCTACTTATAAACATTTCATTTATCTCGAGAACATTGAATTACGCATTTTTCTAATTTTACCTAGGATGTAAATGGTCAAGTGGCCGGCGGAGGTGTGTCCATCTACTACTCGCACACGCTAGGTCTCCTGTTCTACAGCTACGCCCAGGGTAAGAGTTTCATCTCGCCCATCCTGCCCAAGAACAACTGCTTGCCGTTGGTATTCCCCATAAACCTACCGCCCACCAACAACAGCACGTCGAAGAGCAACGGTTCCAGGGAACTCCTCCAACCAGCCGCTGTGCCAGTGGACCGAGATTCCCAACCATCCGGGCCTGGTGTGTTGCGCGATGCAGTCCAGCAACAATCCCGTCATCCTCATGCTGAAGCCCAACTCGATAATGATACAGGAGATCAGGGTGGTGCCGTCGAAGAGCAAGATCATGGACATGGTGGCCATCAGGCACAGTTCAGGCAACGAATTGAGGACTACGTTGATATTGCTCTGCGAAGACGGCAGCCTAAAAATGTACATGGCTAATATGGACCAGACGGGCTTCTGGATGTCTCCAAGCATTCAAGCTACCATTCCCAACACCTCTCTGAAACCCAAAAAGAAGAAGGTGGTAAAGGCCGGCAAGACTTCCAACTCGGTCACCTTCCCGTGGACTTTTTCGAGCACTGCGTTGCCATGAATGACGTAGAGATAGGAGGCAATGACCTTTTACAGATCTATAACCAGTCGCAGCTCAAGCATCGTCTCAACACCACCGGATTGTACGTGGCATGCAACAAACCACTTGGATTCTCCATCGAGATTACCAACAACGACTCCAACATGGTTATGACCGGGCTGAGGGTGTTGATCGGCAGCCAGGACGTTCAGCGGTGTCCCTCCTTTGTCGAGGCATGTTATTTACATACTTATGAACGATAAAATTTTTCACGGAAGTCGTTTTTAGGTTTTTGGAAGGATCATTTCGATATCAGCCACGCGTAGTCGATGGTACGACATTCCTTTTTCGAGGGAGGAGAGCCTCCAAGCCGATAAGAAGTTGACGATCCTCTTCGGACCCCTCCCAGGACCCGGATACTGTGACCATGGTCGACAGCATCAAGGTGTACGGTAAAACGAAGGATTCCTTTGGATGGCCAGAAGAGAGCGACGAGAATGTACCGGCCACCAATTCCGGAACCGTGCAACAAGTTACGACTACGAGCGACGGAGATCACCATGCTGGCGGAGTGACCCAACTTACAAAACTGGAAAAGTAAGTTATGAATAAAGCTAGCGCATAGGCAAATCGCATGTAATGGAGGTTGAAATGACGAGCCAGTTGCGCAATTTATTTCGTTGCAATAGTTCCGTGTTAGCTGGTGCTGTTGTACAACCTCTGCTTGATACAGTTTAACCCAAACATAACCAAAATTGGTTTTTGTCTTTCTTTACAGACTTGTCGTGGGAATATTAGAGTCGCTAGACGGCACTTTTTCCCTCTACCCCTCCGAAGATAAGTTGGCAGTGTTCAAGCCCACTACCCTCACCGTGGCTACACAACTTCTCACCTTACCAACGCCTCCACTCATCCAGATCCACTCTAAAGCCCTTCTGTCCTCACTACACTCCACCAGACAGCTCTATCACGGGTATAAGGATCAGGCGTTGTTGCAACACGTCTTGACCAGTCTCAGTGCCATGACCGGCGCCGAAAGCATCGATTTGGACGCCGAGAGCTACTATCGGCTGGTGTTGATCGTCAGGGGCATAGCGGTGACCAGGCCGCAGAATCTGGTCAAGTTCGCTGACAGCCACACTTCCATCCAAGACGTTGTCCTCGACGATCCGCTGGAAAGCAAACCGGGTGGGTCTTTCGTTTGGCGCCCGACGTGGGGCTAGTTTTTTCCTAACTAGCTAAAACTAACTGTTTTGTTTTGTTTTTCAGTGAATCCGAAAGATAAAGAGAGCAGACCGAAAAATCAACACTTGCTGCTCCAGCTCATGGACGTTCTGTGGCTGTTGCACTCGCTGAATCCCGAGATACCGGCCTTGGCTCCAGTCGTCGTGCAGGGCCTGAAGCATACGGAACAGGTAGTTCACGCTCTGGTGGAAATCGTGCATGCCTTCAATAGTTGCGACACCTACAGCAACATCACCATCGCCGTCTCACCTGCAGCTGCTACTGTGCAAGGACTCCCTGATTGCATTCAGCGCCAAGCAGGCGCTGAGCAAAGTGCTGAAGCCGAAGACCAAGAGGAGGAGGGTTTTCATACCGAGCCCTCCGCATTGCATTTCCCCGCCGCCGCCCTCCAAAAATGCGCAATCCGAAGAAGGTTTGTACTTGACGAAACATATATCAGGGTGGGGTTAATTTTTTTTTATTTGCAGCCAAGCCTCCACCAGCCACAACTCAATCCAGTCAAGAAGATGAAACACAGCCTCCGAGGCAACCGAACCAATTCGACGTAGATGCTGTGGAGGCCATTGGGCTTCTGGAACAGCCAGGACACGCTCAGGACAACCATAATGTCAATCCTCTTGAGGCCCTTTTAGGGGGAGGTGTCGGTTTTTCCTCCTTTGCTTGATATACCCCCAGACGCTGACGATGAGACCATGGTGGAGTTGGCAATAGCACTGAGTTTGCAGGTCAGTACATAGAAGTTCGGATAGGTTCACTACATGAACGTTGATTAGATAAATACATCGAAGATCGTACTTTCCTGATCAAAGTTGGCGCCTAACGTGGGGCAAAAAATTTCAGGCAACATTTCTTAGTGTATCAGTATGGCAAGCAAGTGATTTATTTAATTTGTTTTTATAGGACCATGAGATCGGAGGTGAGCAGAACCAGGCCCTGCACAGCCTACAGGTGCAGCTCGGCAACGAGGGCCTCGCGCATCAAGTGGGCCAATCCGCCCAGGCGCAGGAGGCGGCTAACTTCAGCGACACGACCGCCTCGGCAGCCGGATCCGACGACGAGGGATCAACGGCCGCCACCGATGGCTCGACCTTGAGGACGTCGCCCGCTGAGCAGGGCGGCAGCGCGGGTTCTGAGAGCGGCGGCAGCGGCGTGGAGAGCATCACCGGCGAGCACAACGTATCGGGCAGGTCGTCTGCGTACGGGGACAACATGCAGGAGGTCATCACGCTCGTCTCGCGCTCGGACACCAGCTCCATCGCTAACGTCGGCGGCGGCATAGTGGAGAGCGAGGCCGCCCAGCACGAGGACGTGGAGGTCGAGTCGGAGAATAGCAGCCGGCTGCACGTACTACGGCTGCAGCTGCTGGAGCGCCTCATCGAGTACCTGCCCAGGCTGAGGAACATCGACGGCGTCAGGGCGATACCGTTTTTGCAGGTGAGCGTTGCGTTGCGGCATGGCGCCCGACGTGGGGCAAAATATTTCGAGTCTAATATCGAAATGCTGAAGTTTTTGTATTTATTTTTAACAATTAATTCATTACCAAAACGACCTAAAACAATGTAACACGTTATTATTTGTTAACACGTTAGTCAATAATTTGATAACCTTACTTTTGTAACTTTTTATATGAAGCTATGAGTGTGACACGTTTTCCAATCTTGGTGCTTAACATGGGGCAATATATTTCATAATTCAACTCCTAGGTTGTACTTCAGTTGACCTCGGACCTGGACGGTCACTCCGAGCGCGACAGGGCCTGTCTAAACGCCCTACTATCCGCCATCGTCGCGGAACTTCAGCTGAATAAGAGCGGCGTCGAGGAGATATGCACCAGGACCAAGCAGAGGGAAGTCCAGCTCATCCTCATGAGGCTACTGAGTAAGTCAATATCGTTGCCCGACGCGCATTACTTTTCTAACCGCGTCTTTCCCTACAGGCGTCTTCATGCAACGCTGCAAGACCTCCTCCACCTCGTCCTCATCGTCCAGCAAGGCCCCCGCCTCAGACAACTGCACTTTCGTCTCGCGAACCACGGCCACCGTGTTACACAAAGCTGACGTCATCAACTACTGCAACAAGCTGCTGCAGGCGTTGCTGGTCTTCTGGCGCTCCTCCGCCGACGACGAGAGCGGCGCCAGCGCCGGCGGCAACCTGCTGAAAGAACACCTGCCGCATCCGCCGCCGGACATGACGCCCTTCTTCCAGAGGCAGTTCGTTAAGGACAACCAGGACGTGTTCCAGACATACCCGCAACTACTCACCGAGATCGCGTTGAGGCTACCGTATCAGGTGCACAGGCACTCGGAGATATCAGAGACAATAAGCGCCGCCTTCGACGCGTCCTGGTACAACCTCCTGTGCGACTACATGATGACGCCGCAGACGCCGTTCGTGCGGAGGCAAGTCCGCAAGCTGCTGATGTTCATCTGCGGCAACAAGGAGAAGTACAGGCAACTACGAGACCTACACGGCCTACGGAATCATATGCAGGGCGTGCGGGAGTGCTGCGCCAAGGGCGGCTACCAGCCGACCTTGGACGTGCAGCACGCCCTCAGCCTGCCCTACGATTCGCTGGTGGAGCTCATAGAGCACCTGAAGTACTGCGTTGAGGTTGCCCAGAGCCGTACCGGAAACTGGCAACGCTTCTGCGTTAAAGAGGACGACATGATACAATTCCTGTTGAGGGTGAGCTTCTTGCTGGACGAAGGGGTGGCGCCTACCATCCTCCAGCTATTGCAGAGCGCCCTCGTCGTCAGCACGGGCGGGACGAAGAAGGCTGAGAGCAGCAAGCCGAGCACGTCTAGGAAAGAGCGCGAAAAGTCCGACGATTCGGCCGTGGAAGCTCTCTTCGAGGAATCCAGCTGCATAACGCTGGTGGAACAGATCAACAAGCAGATCTCGAGGGAGGTCTTCGCCAGATTCGTGAAGACGTTCATGTTGGAGACCAATACCACTTCGGTGTGCTGGCAGGCGCACGCTCTGGTGCAGGCTATCTACAAGAACTCAAAACAGAACGATCAGGAGTCAATACTGAGCTGCTGTGGCAGTTGTGGCCGCTGCTGCCCGCCTACGGCAAGAAAGCGGCGCAGTTCGTCGACCTCCTTGGCTACTTCTCCTTGAAATACACCGAGAAGCCAGAGGGAGCCTCTCAGATCCCCGAATACGTTGAGAGGGCCGTGTGCGTACTCCGTGCCCAAAACGAGATGCTGGCCCATCATCCCAATGCCAATCTTTATGCCCACATGAGCCAGTTCGTCGAATTGGACGGCTACTACTTGGAATCCGAACCATGCCTGGTCTGCAACAACCCCGAGGTTCCCTTCTCCGTCATCAAGCTGAGCTCCATCAAGGTCGACTCTAAATTCACCACGACCACGCAGATCGTCAAACTGCTGAACAGCCACACCATCAGCAAGATAACCGTGCGCATAGGCGACCTGAAGAGGACGAAGATGGTCAGAACTATCAATATCTACTACAACAACCGCTCCGTGCAGGCAGTGGTGGAGCTGAAGAATAAGCCCGCGCTCTGGCACAAGGCCAAGAAGGTTAACTTGCAGTCGGGGCAGACGGAGGTCAAGATCGAGTTTCCGCTGCCCATTGTGGCCTGCAACCTGATGATCGAGTACGCCGACTTCTACGAGAACATCCAGGCGTCGTCGGAGACGTTGCAATGCCCCAGGTGCAGCGTCGGTGCCTGCCAATCCGGGCGTGTGCGCCAATTGCGGCGAGAACGTCTTCCAGTGCCACAAGTGCAGAGCAATCAACTATGACGAGAAGGACCCATTCCTGTGTCACGCCTGCGGCTTCTGCAAGTACGCCAAGTTCGACTTCACCCTACTGGCGAAGACCTGTTGCGCCGTGGAGCCCATAGAGAACGACGAGGACCGCAAGAAGACCGTCTCCAGCATAAACTCGCTGCTGGAGAAGGCCGACAGGGTGTACAAACAACTCATCGCCAACAAGCCCACCCTGGAGTCGCTTGTGTTGAAGATTACTGAGCACAGATCGGACAAGAAGCAGGAGGAGCCGGCGAGCAGTTCGAATAACGCGTCGAACGCGGTGGCCGTGGCCGCCGGGGCCCAGGTCAAGGTCAACAAGACGATCCAGATGCTGGCGCAGCAATACTGCAACGAGTGCAAGACGTCCTTTGAGGAGTTGAGTAAGATCATACAGAAGGTGCTGGTGTCCAGGAAGGAGTTGGTCGCTTACGACAGAAAGCATAGGTGAGTAGAAACGTCTTTGTTGACCTTGGTAAAATATACCAACGTTAAGTATAGGACTAGAGGTCATGACTAGAGTCAGGGGTACATTTCAAGACTGCACATAAATGAATAATGTAATATCGCAATTGTAATGTAGGCGACCTTGAAGATCGAGCCCATTTTGTTTTGCACGGAAACTATGCGTTGAACCGTGCGCTTTAAAACTTGTGACGTCAAATTTATATAAAGTATTGCTGGCACTGCAACTGCTCACGAAAGACAGAAAGCGTTCTTTCTTTCTGAAGGGAAATTCTGACCTAGTTAAAATGCTAGCACCGTATAACATTCCATGAAACACAGTGAATCATCCCGAGTTTACTTACTTTTTACAAAATTGTGTTAACGGGAAATCTAGTGGCGTGAAGGTGCCCGCGGATTTCACCTTGAGAAAATAATAGAGAATTGTCGCAATTCTTTATTAAAAGTTCCCGTAAACGATAGAATCACATGACCCAATATGGTAAAACGAATATCGTCGAGTACTTGAAAGAGTCCTCGCACTTCCTGTATTTCGCTAACGTTAAATTAATGTACATAACCTTTTTATCATCAGCTTATCATTAACATCAGTTTATTATCTTAACAAGTCAAAAAATGCATGAATAAAGTTTTTCGGTAGTATTTGATCCTCGTCAATTGAATGTTGAATCATGTCGACAGGGACATGGAGCTGCCCAAGTCTACCCCCGTCCTGGCGGAGTCGAATTCCGTGACGTCGTGCATCAACAACCGTTGCTACGGCTGCTCCACAGCCGCCACTGAGCACTGCCTGACGCTGCTCAGGGCGCTGGCCCACAACCCGACCACCCGGCAAGTGCTCTGCTCCGAGGGCCTCTATCCAGGAGCTGGTGTGGAACAACCTGCGCAAGGGCAGCATCCACAACCAGGAGGAGGTTAGGCAGTTGCTCTGCGTACTGACCAAGGACAATCCCAACTCGACGGAGGAGCTGTGCAACCTCCTGATGGAGAGGATAACGCTGAGCCTCAACGGGCATGTGAACAGTTCGGACTTGGGCACAAGCGTGAGGCACGAGATAGCACTGCTGGCCGCCATGGTGCAGAAGGAGGACGAGTGCTGGGAGTTGAAGCTGAGGTGCATGATGCGGCTTTTCCTGAAGGCATGCGAGGACTCTAAGAGCCCTCTGGTGATGGAGTCAGTGATACTGCCATGCCTGAAGATATTACAAGGTCTGATGCAGCCCCCAGAGAACGGAAACTCCAAGAAGAATAAGGTTAGTTATTTTTCTGAGTTAGGGATCCAAGAATTAATCGATAATATCTTTCAGGATAAAGCCAACAATGCTACCACATCCACGGCGACTTTGTCCCTCACTGGTATAACAGTTGACGTGTACAAGTTCCTCAACAAGGATCCCGAACATACTTTTGCCGGCTGGAAGGCCAGGTTACCCAAGCCGCCAGATAGTTCCTCAGCCGTGGTGTTTGTCAAAGAAGAGGTAATTTATATACAAAAAGGAAACAGTCATAAGATCAAAAACTCCTGGTAATTTAATTTTTTTGGAAGGACTTTTCAAAGGCTGAATCATTAGTTGTAATATGCCGGTTAGGTGGCATATTACAGTATTGCCGCCCACACGCCAATTTTCTGAGAGGCTTCTCTATGAAGAAGTGTGAATTTTCAGAGGTCCACATTACCCAGAAACCACTCTGATAATTGCATTCGCTGCGGCTGGTCATTTGGTAACAAATCTTGGACTGAGCTTAGACGATATGCAGGTGCGTGCGTGCACATGCAGGTCACATTTCAAGAATGTATTGCAGGTTCCGTAAGATCCAGTTACTCGCTAGCTTAAACGCCGAATAGGGGTTTGTGGGTGTTCATTAACAATTTATCTCACTTCTTCAACTTTTTGTGCAGTGTGAACTTCAGGTCTCCCGCTGCCTTCCTTTCTAACCACGCTTTCTGGTTTCTTAAATCCAGTGAAAACTTAGCGAAACTGATCGAAATCCATGACTATGAGTGGAAATTCTGTCTGAAAATCCTGACAGGCATCCCCTCATTGAATGAACCCACTTGCCATCAACCCTTCTACGATTTCTAAAATAACTTTCGATCATAAAACCTTTTTGTTCTGCTGTGATTATCGTAATTGGTTTTATAAAATCTTTGGAACTTGACACTTCTAAGTGTGCTGTATAGATTAAACGGCATAGTTCTATATTAATCGTATTTTATTTTTAGACGCGAAAGTACTACCTGGCAGAGAAATACTCGAAGAGATGGAGACGCAACGTCAAGAAGACATACGTCAAGGACAAACTGGACTTGAGCGACACCTCTTGGTTGAAGGCGGTGATGTTCAACCCCAGTTCCCGTCTGGCCCGACAGGTGGCGTGCAACATTATAGGACTTATGTGTAGCAGTTTCGAACGGAAACGAGAGGTATTTTCACGTGAAAAAATGAATATATGTGCGTTACTATTCCTCGCTTTTAGATACTCAACCTGCTCACTCACTTCCTGGTGGAGCTGAGCATCGCCGGGAGAGCTCCGCCGAATTCCTCACGCTGTATCAGCACCTCATCCGCGAGGCCCCGTTCAAGCAATACCTCACCGTGCACGGCGTGCTCCTGGTGTTGGCCCAGCTGGTCACAGTGGAGATAGAGCAGCTGCACAGGCTCGAAGAGACTACTCTAACTTCTGACCTCGCCCAAGGCTACGCCCTCAACCAACTCACGGAACTGCTGGCGTCCTTCTTGGATGACGCCGCCATCAGGAGGCAGTACAAGGGCAGGCTGGTGGGGGCCGTGTTGAACGGTTACCTCTCACTGCGGCGGCTAGTGGTGCAGAGGACGCGACTGATCGACGACACCCAGGAGAAACTGTTGGAGTTACTGGAGGAGATGACTACAGGCACCGAAGAAGAAACGGAGGCCTTTATGTCCGTCTGCATAAAGACGGTGGAGAAGTACAGCCTCCAGGACATACTGACGCCCGTGTTCATCTTCGAGCGCTCTGCTCGATCATCTACCCCGAAGAGAACGACATCGGCGAGTTCTTCCTCACCCTGGAGAAGGACCCCAGCAGGAGGACTTCCTCCAGGGTCGCATGCTGGGCAACCCGTACTCCAGCCTGGAGGCAGGCCTGGGGCCTCTGATGAGGGACGTGAAGAACAAGATCTGTCAGGATTGTGAGCTGGTCGCCCTCCTGGAAGACGACAATGGTATGGAGCTGCTTGTCAACAATAAGATCATGAGTCTGGACCTGCCCGTCAAGGACGTGTATAAAAAGGTAAGTTAGAAGTTTTTTACCGAAGTGAGATTTGAACTCTCAGAGTAGAAACATACTAAACGCTCGGGGTTTCCATCTCCTGATGATGATAACATCGTTGCATGCTTAAGTGTGTCGTTTTCTCTTAAACGCCATTTTTTTTTTAGGTTTGGATGGCTGAAGGCGGAGATCACGAAGCCATGCGTGTGGTGTACCGCATGCGGGGTCTCTTAGGGGACGCCACTGAAGAGTTCATAGAGACGCTGAACAATAAGGCTCAGAGTGCTGTCGATAACGAGGAAGTGTACAAGATGGCCAACGTTCTGGCTGATTGTGGCGGCTTACAGGTAAAGTCGTGGCGTTTCTAACCCTAACCTAACCTAACCCATGTTGGCACGAAATTGACTCTGAACTCTGTCCTTTAGGTCATGGTTACCAGGTTGGGAGCGATACAGAGCGTGGTGAGGGCCCGTCCACTCTTGCAAGTACTGTTGAAGCTGTTCAGACTGTGCGTCAAAGTCAACCGGTGCCAGGAGGTGCTTATACAGCCCGAGGTGGGAGCCATGGAAGTGTTCCTGAGGACGCTGCAGCTTTGCCTGGACGGCGATTCCGATTCTAGTCAGGCGGCCGTTACCGAACAATTGCTGGACGTAAGTCGATGTTGAAACGTTTTTCAAATTTGAGGTTATACAGTCATGCTTGCACTGATTGGTTTTATATCTGTCATTTTAAAGCTTGAAAGTCAACAGCAGCTCGTAGTGTTGTGTGGGATACCCTTGAAAACAGCTTTTTCCAAATGGCCTTCTAGAGCAATGTCCAACTCAGCACTAAAGTTAATTAAACCGCGAAAAACTTCGGAATTAGAATACAATATATTAGACCGTGGTTTTAATTCATATTTTTATTTTATATTTAAATCACCTTTCTAACAGTCGTTAAGGGTAGCAAAGGACCATTATTGTCTCGTTCTTTTTGAAAATAGCATATCAAAGATGCAGCTACTCTTGGCAGCAGCTATTTCACCATTTTGGCATTTCACAAATGGAAATTTTTCAATGCAAGATAAAAGTTTGAAGCTCAAAAGAGACACGAACCACCATTAAAGCCAATGTAAGGTCCAGAAAATTTCAAACTGCCAGCGAATGTCAAGTAACACAACATGGCAACTTCGGATTTGCTGTCAACTTCATAACAACGAATATCAAGCGCAAAGTTTAAAATTCAATAAGACATTCCATTATAGTTTTTATTGCAATATAATTGCGTGTTGGTATCACTGCACACATTTAATAGCATCATCGGTTTTTTTTATATAACGAGAAAAATGACCTGGCGCCAAAGCACCAGAGTCATTTTTCTGGTCCTCGGACGGCCAGATGTATATTTAACAAAAAAAAAGCACCCCGACTCGAGCCCGAACGCGAGATCTTGGGATTGCCGGCTCGATGCTTTCGCTTTGCGTTGCCCGCGCTTTCAATTTAGAGTGTGATTGAAATGATATGATGAATGTGAGTTTTATAGACTACTGAAATAAGACTTGAAGAAAGAAATGATTAAAAAACGTTTTTCTCACTCTGAGACGTATCAGTGCTAAATTCTCAATTTAGACCGGGTATGCAACGATAGATTCCGTCCGTGTGGTGTAAATTCGAAATAATAGCGATTTTTCGCCTCGCGCATCTATCCGAACGGAGGTGTCTCGCACATGACGGAAAATCGACGGCCCTTCGGGTCGTTCTGCCTGCACGGGGTTGTCGTGAGAAGGTTCAAACTGAGATGGCGAAGTTGTTTGGCAGAGGCAAAATGCGAATTGACTTTGTATCAAACGTAAAAAAACGGATATTTTTTTTTGGTGACCCTCCAAACAGGCAGATGCATTCACAAATTCTGAAAATCGAGGGGGCCCCCGGGGTGCTTCGCTGCAAAAAAGCGTATCGAGGAAAAGTCCCGCGTGGGTTTTGCAAGGGGAAATCGCGAATTCGATTAATTACGAACGTACAATGTTTGGGCAAATCGTCGAAATTCGCCAAACATGACCTCCTTCTCTCGCAAATATCGAAGCGAAAATCGTTTAGGGATCTCCGTTCTGCCGATTCTATAGACAGCAAGTTTCACAGTCCCCGCGCCCGATTAAGTGCAGGGCGAGCGTTCGACAGACGGCGAAATTGACGGATTCCTACCTGGCCTTCGACAGTTCTCGCCGTCGTCGTTTGTCACTTGGAAAACCGGAAAAAAATAAAATTTTGGGTCCCCGTCGTCGAAAAAACTCGCAATTTCCACTCCAGGCTGTTCTTTAGCCGCTCAAATCCTCCGGGACGAACTCCTAAAGACAACATAACCTTAAAATATCGAATCGAAACACGTTAAAGGCGATTTTTAGCGATTTTAGTAAAAGGCGGTTTTTACTGAATTTGAGCTCTCAGTAAAAAAGGATGCAAGATGCCGGAGCGCATGCAGATCCCCCGGAAAAACGGAAAAAAGTTTCCCATTTCCCGGCCGTCGGCCGCCTCGAGACCCCCCTAAAAAAACAACCGAAAGACGGAGCCGGCCGCTTTGCAGCCGCGGGGGTCGCTGTGCGACCCGCGAAAAAAGCCTTAGCCGTGGCCGATCGCCCCTTTTCCGTCCGACCGCGCGACGAAGACAGACTCATCGCAGATTATATAGGAGCGAAAAGTAAGTATATCATCGGTGATATAAACGTTTCAGATTATGGAGACCATCCTGTCGAAGGCGACCAGCGAATCCCTGGAGAAGTTCGAGCAGTTCTCGCGCACCTTCGGCAGCCCGGAGTACGTCAAGGCGCTGCTGTCGTGCACCAGCCAGTCGACGGTCAAGAACAACGCGTCCGTTCTCGTCCACCTCACCAGGGTGTTGGCCGCCCTCGTCTACGGCAACAAGGAGAAAATGGAGATCCTCCTCGATCACTTCAGCTCCGTGTTGGACTTCAACAAGTACGATTTCGAGCACACGCCCGACGACCAGCAGAAGCTGGAGATGTTCTGCGTGCTGACTGATGGAATAGAGAGGAATGCAATCGGCAACACCCTCAAGGACCACATAATATCGCTGGGAGTGGTGAAGAGCGCGTTGGAGTACATAACCATGCACGCGCCCTGCGTGAAGCCGACCTTGCTGAGGACCGACAGTGACGAGTTGAAGGACTTCATCTCGAAGCCCGCGTTGAAGTACATACTGAGGTTCTTGACAGGACTGGCCCATAGCCATGAGAAGACGCAGGTAAGTCGTAGTATGTTTTGAAGTTAGTGGCTGATCGATGAACGAAGCATGTTTCAAAGCTGTCATTAGTATATATCATAAATTAAATATATTGGACACAAAGAGTCCAGTATATTTCATTTAGCCGTAGTTGATGTTGATTTATCGAGGTATACGTTATACATTAGACTCCACTGTGTTAGTTGAAACGTTTTAATTTAATGATAGAGTTCCATAGGCAGCGATTTTCAAACCTTTTTCTTTTTGATAGCTCGCCATAGCCGCGGCCGACACCATCCCCATCGTCCACCGGCTAGAGCAGGTGTCGTCCGACGAACACGTTGGTTCCCTAGCCGAGAACCTCCTCGAGGCCCTGTGCACCAACCCGGAGGTGGCCAAACAGATCGACGCTGTGCGGGACTTCACCAGGTCGGAGAAGAAGCGCCTCGCCATGGCGATGCGCGAAAAACAACTCGGACAGCTAGGCATGAGGACCAACGACAAGGGCCAGGTGACCGCCAAGTCCACCATCCTCCAGCAGATCGAGGAGCTGGGAGAGGAGTCAGGCCTGGTGTGCTGCATATGCCGCGAGGGCTACAAGTATCAGCCTACCAAGGTGTTGGGATTGTACACCTTTACGAAGCGCTGCAACGTGGAGGAGTTCGAGGCCAAGCCGAGGAAGACGATTGGGTACACGACGGTCAGCCATTTCCAATATAGTGCACATTGACTGTCACATGAGCGCGGTGAGGTTAGTACGAATTTATCCGTAATTAAACACATGTCGTTACATTGTACTGTTTCAGATTGGCCAGGGCACGAGATGAATGGGAATCTGCCGCGTTACAGAACGCCAACACTAAGTGCAATGGGCTGCTGCCGTTGTGGGGCCCTCAGGTACCAGAGTCAGCTTTCGCCAGTTGCCTGGCCAGGCATAACACTTACCTGCAGGAGAGCACCAATCACAGGGACATTGGGCACAGCTCCACCATACACGACCTCAAGCTGCTACTGCTCAGGTTCGCCCAGGAGAAGTCCTTCCACGAGGACACCGGCGGCGGGGGGCCGCAGAGCAACATGCACATGGTGCCGTACCTCATCCACGTGGCGCTCTACGTTATCAACACGTGAGTACCGACAGAAATCGTGAATTAACTTGAGGCGTGTAAAAACCGAGTAAACTCGGGATGACTCACTGTTTTCTATGGAATGTTACAATGCTACTAACATTTTAACTAGCATTGGACATAACCTTCAGCTTGTTATTTATTAGGAGTATTTTATTATTGAGTTTCGAATTGCATTATTTTTTTGATATCCACAGGACGCGGGTTAGCAAGCGTGAGGAGACCAGCCTGATCTCCTACCTCGAATCGACCAATACAGAGAAGTGGGTGGAGTCTGCCTATGAGGCGGAGGGGCCTCTATATTGGGCAACCATGTCCGTGCTGCTGCACTCGGGACAACAGTGGCAGACACATCGTGTGTCGCACCTCAGGAGATTGCTGGTGGTGGCGCAGGCGAGGCAAGTCAGTCCATCCGGCCCCGTGAAGACCATTTCCGACAAGGAGGTGAAGGAGTACTCGGTGTACAAGCCATACCTGGTGTTCTTTGGTTTGGTGGACGGAATCTATAATTACTTCTTTAAGGTAAGCACGAGAGTGATTTGGAATTATCAATTTGATTTTTTTTTTTTTTTTGTAGAATGTATCTGGAAGTGACGAGCAGTGGCCGAATAATCTCGCGGACTACATTCGGCACAACGACGAGGCTCTGATGAAATCCTCGGAAAAATTGCTGACTTGTTATACAGAGGAGCTTTTACTGTGTACTTCCTTCTCGGAATTCTGTGATGTAGCAGGTGAGGAGCTTTGAACTTGTCACGAAGGCATTTCTTAACGTTGACGTTACTCGTACCTCTTTTTTTTGCAGGTTTGTTGGATGTCATAACCGATCCCGAAACCTACATAAGTGATCTAATGAATGGTATATCTTAATTTGTAAAAATTTTCGAGTTTTAATCCTATATGAAGGCTGTACTATGATTTTATTATTCGCTTGCTGCTAGTTTATAATAATTCTATAAGTAGACCTTTTAAAATAAAAATATTGCTTGTTGATGGACTTTTAGAATACTAAATTATTGTACCATTAAATATTATTTAAAAATAAAACTATTGGAACCTTCTCGATGCGTTCTTTTTCGCGAAACTCGTTTAATGCCTGGCGGAGAGTACATAACCTCAAAGATGCAATTGTCTAACCTCAATATCTTGCTCGAAGCCCCATAATAAAATTTTTAAAATAAAAATGCTTGTTAATGGATTTTTAGGATACTAAATTATCGTACCATTAAACATTAATTAAAAATGAAACTATTGGAATGTTCTCGATATCTTCTGTTCAGAAACTCATTCAACGTCTGGCGAAAGGTACATAACCTCAAAGTTACCTGTTCTAATCTCAGACGCAATTTTTTAACCTCAATCTATCGCTCAGGCCCCTAAAAAACTGTTTAAAATAAAAAACAATAAACGCTTGTTGACGGTCTTTTAGAATACTCAATTATTGTACCATTAAATGTTAATTAAAAATAAAACTAGTGGAACCTTCTTGATGTTGTCTTGTTCGCGAAATTCGTTAACACCCTGTGAAGGGTACATAACCTCAAAGACGCAACTTTTTAACCTCAATCTCTTGCTTGAAGCCTCACAATAAAACTTTTAAAATAAAAATAATGTTTGATGGATTTTTAGATTACTAAATTATTGTATCATGACATCCAAAAAAAACGTCATCAAAGTTGGCTATGAATGAGAGAGATAGAAATAGCGGTCATGTCGAAGCTTTTCGAGTTTGACAAGTGACTGTTACAATTGTAAAATAAATATTGGCCCTCATATAAAGCAACTGCTTTGACACTAAAATTAGGTTATAAATTTAAGATCGAATAGAAATACATACACTCAATTCCCTCTTAAGTCACCAAATCCGTGCATCATCTCGCTTAAGTTACGAAATTTATTCTCTCTTAAGTCACGTTTAAAAGCAATCATAACCTAAAATTTTTCATGTTTTTAGTTGCAAAAAGACATTTTTAGAGATGTACTACAGCACTTGTTATAATGAAAAATGAGCGAGTTGAACGAAAAAATCAACGTAAGTATACCCAGTCGTGCGTGACAAAGTTCAATTTTCCGCTTGAGTGAATATTTTAAAGGTTATATATTTTAAAAGACACCTAATCTATTTCAAAGGTTGGTGTCTATATTTAATATATTACACAATTATTTTTTTTTCAATAGAAATTGTACATATTCATGCGAGAATTCAATTTCCAACCATAGTTCTCAAACTTTTACAGGCGGCGACTTAACAGGGAGAGTTTCGTGACATAGGTAATAGGGAGAAACGTGGTGACATAAGAGGAAATGTGAATTAAGCGAATGTAATTTAAGAGGGACTCGAGAATATTTTTTTACTAGGCCAACTTTGATGACGTTTCTTTTGGATGGCTCAAGATTATCTGAAAATAAAACTATTGGAACCTTTTCGACGTTTCTTCGCGAAATTTGTTCAACGCCTGGCGAAGGGTACATAACCTGAAAGTTACCCGTTCTAACCTCGAAACACACAATCTTCTAACCTCAATCTATAGTTGGGAGACCCCTAATAAAACTCCCTTGCCATTACTTCAACCTAGTCATATATTTATATAAATAATATACATAATATTAGTACAGATTATATCTTAAGTGCACAAATGTAAAAAATAACATAACCATCATTATATTTTAATCTGTTAGAAAACATTCATTTTTACCGATTCTGATAGAATATACAACGAAAATTTTCTACACATTTACACATATACTACTGGATTCTAATGTACTTACTGCTCCGTTATACGAGGTTTTCCTTCATCGTGGAACTATAAAATCCAATCGGAGCCGATATCTTACAGGGCACTCCTAAAGAAAATCTACGATTTAAAGAATGAAATTGTCGGAAAACCCCGCATAAAACGAAAATCGCACTACCCTGTAAAAAAATAATTTAACATTTTTTATAACAATTATTATCAAACGACAACACCGCGTTTTTTCTCTCCGCTCATGTAAAAAAAGAGGGCAGCGTGATCTTCAAAAACAAACAGCTTCGGACTGCTATGGAATAAATACGTTAGAATACATATTTGTTTTATACAGTGGTGCTTTCAATAGTTCATCTAAAACTGTAAATTTTATAAATATACAAGAGATTCTCAATTATTTCAATAAATTTTTAATTTTTTCCTTTTAGTTATATTGGTGTCAACCATTTTTTATTTTCTCTTCGAAAAGACAGGTACTGTACAATATTATTCCCTAAAACTAATATAGAAAAGAAATTAGTCCAAACTATATAACAGGTGTATAATCTTCTCCGAATTAGAATTGCCATAAGACGCAATAAAATCAATATCGACATATAAAATTTATAAAATTAAATAAAGCCTAAAGTATAATAAATACAATTTTCGAAAAACAACAATTCCTTATTCATAATGTAGATTAAAAAAAAACTGTGTTTCGTTTAGGAATATTCGCTTTAGGTAGTTTCGACTGAATTCTTCCCTCCTCGGGGAATTTTAGATTTATCTTTCCAACTAACTGGACCAAAATGATCTACGAACAATTTCTTCAAAACACAATTTTCAAATAAGTGATGTGCATACGTCTTTGTAAAATGTCTTTGTGGGGGGCAACTAGCGTGAACGGAAGTTAGTTATTGTTTCGTAAGGATATACAGGGCGTTCAGATTTAAAAGGACAAACTTGGATTGCTGACCAAAAACTAACAAAAAAAAAATCTAAAACATAAGATAATTGTGAATATGTAGAAGACACATAAGTACATATTATGATTTTTTTTAGCTGTCCAAACACACTCTAAGGGGACTAGATTTACCTCAAAATGTTAAGCCATTTTTTTATTTCATCTCGTTGACTATAAGATTGATACAAGTGATTTTTTCTAACAAGGTCTGTGGAATATTTTTTATAACATTTGGAAAACAGTGTGGATTAAAATATTGAGTACGATTTTTTTTGTTTCAGTAGTTATACAAAATAGGTTGTATTTCTACAAAATTGGTGGAAAAATATTAACTAGTGGATATATAGCATTTATTGAATTTCCACTCAAAAAATGTAATGATTTAAAATACGTTTTATTAGCCAAAATATTAAATCGGCATTTTAAATAATTGTAAGGGGAAATTTTTTTGTGGAAATACTGGTTAATATGTCCACTGAAACGGTGAAGATTAATTAGTGGAAATACAACAGCGGTTGCATTTCTTTTTTTATCAAACAGAAATACAATTAAGGTTATATTTCCTCTAGTGGTGTATAAATAATAACTAGTGGAAATACAACCTTTGTCGTATTGAGTGAAAACAATTGTTCATTTAAAAAAAAAAAAACTGGACGTTTTCCACAGAACACAGAACTACTATACTTTTCTCGATGCGCGTTTCGCCAACTAAGCATCTTCAGGAGATTAAAGCTCAGTTTTAATCTTCTGAGGAGATTAAAACTCTGTTTTATCTTCTCAGTTTTAATCTAATCTGTTTAGAGAAGATTAAAACTCAGTTTTAATCTTTTCCTGAAGATGCCAACTTAGTTGGCGAAACGTGCGTCGAGAAAAGTATAGTAGTTCGGTGTTTTGTGGAAAACGTCCATTCTTTTGTTTCTACGCCGAAGATTCCAGTACCCACTCCAGGATTGTTCATTTAGTTAAAAAAAAAATATTAAAAATTTAATTTTGTAATTGAATTATTATATCAGTTTGAATAATTTTAGAGAACATTTTGTTTTTTAGTGGAAATAAAAGAAAGGGTCAATATTTCCATTGAATTTCTATGAATTTCCACAAAACTGGTGAAGAAATACTAAGACAGTATAGACATGAGTATCTCGTCACCCATGTTGGTTCCAGCTGTCATTCACGTCCGTATGCTTAGCAGCTGGAACCAAAATGGCTGACGAGAATACCCAAGTTGTTAGTGCTCTGGAAATACTAATTATTATTGTATATAAAAAATGACCCGAGAAGTAAACAGAACTGATCAAAAATGGAAATGCCAGATGAAAACCTATCTTTAGTCAATTCACACTTGGCCATACTCTGGGCGTTGAATCTTCTTGAGTACAATTGTAACACAAAGAAACCAACTCTAACCTCGATGATTTTATGCTCCTAATTCCAAATAGACTCTAGATTTGTCTAACCTGTGTAAATTTTTTAAAATGGTTAATTTTGATTACTGTCAGTCGTTAGAAAAATCCAGTCTTCAACTTTTTTTGGTTTTGCGATGGTGTGCAGAACAAAATTTTAGTTGTAAAAAAAATGAAATTGCACAGAAGCCTCAAGTTTGAGTATAAATTTTGTCTAGGATTTCTTTCTGTTAATTATGGTGTACAAAATCATTCTTGGTTGTACAAAAATGTACAACATTCCGATGAGGTTCTCGTTTGATTTCGAAAAAATGGCACTCAATCTTGTGCGAGCCTGCTACAACAAACCTTCTGTTTTCGAAGCTTATTCTAGTCCCCCCCCTCGACCTTTGACCCAGACGCACGCGCACCCGGTACCTCTCATCACGCCATTCTCCGCGTCGCTGACGAAGAGGAGATCTCGCAAACCGGCGAGCTTCACTCGTTGCGCGGGGAGGGGGCGGCGCCGGCCGGCGATCCCTCCGCGTCCGATTCGCCCGCCTCAGTCTTTGGCTTATCCTGCAGGCCATTACGGAGCTCGTCCACCTGCGCGCCGGTGTACAGGCGCTTGATACCGCGCGGCAGCGCCCTGCAGGACTGCAGGTTGATGGAGTGCAGCCGGGGGCACTGCCTCAGCACCGCCTTGATCGGCTCCAGGCTGACCGACGAGCCGCACAGGTTGAGGATCCTGGAGGGTGGGAAAAAAGAGAAAAAAAAACCGGTCCGTATGAAATGTTTTAGGTTAAATACAAATACAAATACAAAAATGTTCCAAGGCGTTTGTCAACAAAATTTATAATCCTCATAATAGTCCAGTTGCCACAGATTTTTCTCGTTCATTAATTCGGATCGTTAATTACAACATTTTCAGCCCTCTAAGAATTTTATTCCTTATTCCTTAAGAAAAAACGTCAATATATAAGGAATTTTGCAATTTTCAACGGTAATTGCAATAATAAAAAAACTAGCGACTTCCGGTTGGGCTTAAAATTGAGGTAATTTAATATAGAACAACTTTCTAAATGTATGTGCTATACAAAAAGTGCTAGGGAACTGAGGTATAAGCTAATATGTGAAAAAAACACGTTTTTTTTTTTGCATTAAATAACTAATGAAGCTCACACGTTTGACTGTACGGACCCCCGCCATTGTATTCTACGGGAACAAATATATAGGATTCAATAATAATTAAGGCTCCGCTAAAAATACAAATTTTGAACGCTTTTTAATCCTTGGCAACTGGACTGTAAAGGCGAAATTCGAAATTTATTTTGAATATTTGTTCACGACAAAAAAAAGGCAAAAGATAAAAAAAATAGATTAAAACATAAAATCAATTTCAAGTAAATGCGAAAGGTGTTCCATGAGCAAATCTTAAAATCGCTTCAGTTTTAACAAAAAAATAATAATAACACCTACCTCAGTTTGGACTCAGGCCCCTTTTCCGCCAAGGCGAGGACGGCGGCGTCCAGTGGCGCAGTGGCAGTCGACCACGCCAGATCCACCTCCAGGAGGCTGTGGGCCCACTTCTGCACAATCAGCTCCAAACCGGAATTCTGCAGCCTCGTTATGTAGCAAGCTATAAGGGGAATATTTTTTTTTTACCTCACCCAAAGTACGAGTAGAATAATAATTGAGGCTGTCAAAAATTCACTGCGCGCCATAGGCGTATGCATCGTAACAAATGTATTAAAGGGAAATAAAATCACTGATTTTATTTCTAATCATAACATAGTATAAAACAAAGTCGCTTTCTGCTTTCTGCTGTCTGTCCCTATATATGCTTAGATCTTTAAAACTACGCAACGGATTTTGATGCGTTTTTTTAAATAGATAGAGTGATTCAAGAGGAAGGTTTATATGTATGCATAATATAGTAGAGAAACACTGATAATTTTAGAGGTTTCTAATGTGATGTCGTAAACCGTGCGAAGCCGGGTCGCTAGTATTTTATAAGATGCTGTCTTCAACTATGTTCCCAAAAGTGTAAGGATGTGCTGTGGTGGTTCGGGAATGTCAGGATACTTTCTGTGACTCTCGCGAAGATGTTTAGGAGACTTTAGGAACACTTTTTTGTACTCCCTATTAATGCATCGACGCAACGTTGCCAGTACCCAGTGAATCTTGTTAGCAGAAGTCCAGTACACATACTATAATATCGACAATAGAATTTTTTTAACAATCTGTCGTCTTGACTCTCTCAGCTTCATTAGATAGCAAGCTATAAGGGGATTATTTTTTTTACCTTACCCAAAGTAAAATAATTATTAAGGCTGTCAGAAATTTACTGCGTGCCATAGGCGTAGGCATCGTAACAAGTGTATTAAAGGGAAGTAAAATTACCTATCTTCAACCATGTTTTACAACATGTAAGGATCTGCTGTGGTGATTCGGGAATGTCAGGACACTTTCTGTGAAACTCGTCAAGACACTTTTTTGAACTCGCTATTAATGTGTCGATCTTGGGAAAACATTGTCTAATACTTTGCGCTATAAGACGTAACGCAAGCACTTTACATGTAACATGTGATTATTGTCGCGGTAGCAATTGTCGCAGCACCATCTGTCATTGTTGAGATTTCGAAAATCTCGAGATCTCGATCCTCGAGATGAGAAAAAAAGTCGAGACGAAACTCTCGGTCAGTCGAGATATCTTGAGATTCCGAGATTTCTCATGATTCTGAGACTTCTTGAGATATCGAGATTACTTGAGATCCCGAGATTTGTCGAGATTCTGAGATTTGAGATCTCAGTATTTTTCATTTCTTCAAATCTCAAGATTTTTAAAAATACCGAGAATACTCACATCCCAAAATTCAGTTACTATTTGAAATTTCCTGGAGAATATTCAAAATATGAAACTTAAGGAAAATATCGGAGACAATCTTTCAATTAGGAACTGTTACGCCGTAACGTCATTTTTACATACGCATCGAGCTTTACACCGACACTCGATCGATACAAATTAAATCGAACTCAGCATTTTGAAATCGATGATCGATTTTCTAAATGCTGAGTTAAACCAAAGTGTAATAAGTTTTCTTTTATTTAATGTTTTGCTAGCTGAACTTTTAAATTTAAACAACTGTAAGTATTAATACATTAATTTCACCTCTTGTTCGAGAAATATCAGAAAATCTCGGTATCTCGAGAAATATCGGTATCTCGAGAAATCTCGGGATTTCGAAAATCTTGACACTAAGAGTCTCAAAAAATGACTTCTCGTCTCGTCTCGAAAATTCGAAATCTCGCACATGCCTAATTAAAACTAAATTTTTTCAAGCAACAACATTCAAGACATTAAAACAAGTAAATAGATATCCGTAAGCATTTCTTGTATAGTCCTTCTAATTTTAATTGAAAATGATAAATAGGCCTGGGGAACAAAAAAAAGCCCTGCAACTTTATGATTCCATGGGCGTGCATATATCTTTTATAAATTCAAAAATTTTGAAATAATTTTTTTCATTCAAATCAATATAGGAGATTAAAATTAGCCTGCATACAAAACTCTTAATATTTGTAATATAATTTGCTGTAAATAATACTCATTTAGCCAGACAATCTCAAAAAATTGTCTGTGTTAATAAACCTAGCTGAAATACATGTCACTGGCGCCTTAAACGCCTGGAATTTCTAGTCGTAAATCATTTTAACGACGTCGTAAAAATTTTATGGCACAGTGGACCAAATGAGTATTTGGATGTATTACATATAAAGCAATCCTATACTACACTGGTCGGCATTTGCTGGTTGCCGGCATCGGTGTTGCTGGCATCGCGTTGCCGGCTCTTCAAAATTTTCTTAAGTATAGTAACATACATAAAGTTGTTTTAATTTATAATTATTTTTTCCAGCAATTTTAAACGCTTTATTTTAATGCGAACTAATAAATTTATATCTATGTATTTTTTTTTTTTTAAATATTTCCAAACTAGCTTTCTAAGAACGTCACGAACTAACAGTTTACTGGAGTATGAAGTATACTTGTATAGTGAGATTAGCAATTTTAGAAAATACATCTTTCTTGCAACAACCTTGCTTTTTTCTACCTATTTTCAATTTAAAATGGAAATAGAGTACAGGAAATACCATAATCAGTGTTTCCATCTAAATAAACTAAATTATGCTAAGAGACACTTTTTACTACATGGGTGCCATTTGCTTGGCCACCAAGCGAATTAAAACACTCACCGCTCAAAAATAAATGCTCCAAGTCCCAGGCCGGCACGCGGACCAGACCTGAGTCCGTCAGCTTGCTGCACCCCCTCACGTCCAACAGCCGCAGCTTCGTGCTGGATTTCAGTATCCTCTCGATGCAATCGTCATCGACGGACCGCGACGTCGTCGTCTGGTCCTCCTCTAGACCGGCCAGGGAGAGCTCCTCCAACATGGGAAAGCCGGGCGCGGCGACCTGGAAGACAAAGTCGAGATCGTAAACGGGGAGGCAGGGTTATTTGTGACATACATGAAAATGTGACCATCGTAAGTATTGACGGCCTACCTGCTCCGTAAGGCTGGCCGGCGCCATCCAGATCTGGCTGTTGGTGATGCGCAGCACCCTGAGCTTCTGGCAGCCGATCTGCAGCTTCTCCACGTGCAGCAGCGACATGTTGTGCGCAAACGTTCTGACGTTTGACAGGTCCAGCAGCTGCAGGTTGGGGCAGTTCGCCTGGAACAGCACGCGACAAATATAGACAGAAGGAATTACGAAATAAACATCGGATTATTAAGTTGTCAATATTAGTAAATTGGCTTACCGCAATGGCTGTCATGATTTGAGTGAAACCGGCCACCTTGTTGTGCGCCAAGACGAGATGGGTCAGTCTGGACGACATCGTCTGGCTGAGGTTCACGAGAGGCTGAGCGTTTATGGCCGAAGCGGACTGGAAATAACACGTACAGGATAACAAAAAATACAATTCAATTCGCTATGCTGTAAATTGTTTAATTAAAAAAAAAAAAAAGTGAACTTAATTTTATATTGAAAGTGTTTAACAATTCTCTTTTGGACACCACACTGATGGTGGCCACTGGATCACAATATGGGAGGAGCTTTAGTCTAGCGATATGGTGACACGCAGTAGGGGCCGAGGAAGTAGTACAAGAGCACTTAGTAGGCGATCATATTCAAAATTGGTTCTGAGTGAAATTAAAAAAAGTACTCACGTTGATGGAGGACAAATCGAGACGTTCCAGCTTCTTGCCCTCCGTCGTTAGGTACTTGAGGTGGTCAGGCGTGATGCCCTTCCAGCCGCTTAGGTTAAGCCCCCTCAGCCGGGTGCAGTGCTCGCAGAGCGCCTCCAGCAGCGCCTGAATGTCCCTCACCTTCCACTCTCCTAGAGAAAGAAAAAAGTGTCCCATGACAAAGGTTTATCATGACCAAAATTGAAAAATTTTGGCATCTCACTATTTTTATATGTACATAGTTTCTCAGTTAAATTTACTTAAATCATCAATTTAGTTTCAAATTGTGTTCACGGGGCATGCACTGTTGTTCGTATTTTCGTAATGTACATATTCGTGTTTGTAGATAAATGTATAAGATGCAGCGCAAGTCATCCATGGTATCCCACATTTAAAAGTATGAATAAGGCATATAAAATGCAATATACATCGCTACGAGCATATATCGTTAATCAATTACATTTGATAGTAATCCAATTGTACTATGCCCTTACCTAAAGCCCGATTGTTTATTATTAATTAAATAAAAGGATATATCTACGGTCCTTACCCAAGTTGAGGTCCTCGCACTTCACCAGCCGATTGAGGATGAGCCAGTGTATCCTCAGGTCGGTCCTGTACTTTTCTTTCACCCAGTTCAGATCGGCCTTAAACCACAGCGACGGTAAAAGGGAGACGTCCCGCCAGAGCCTGCACACCTTGCTGAACCTTCAGGGGGAGACAAGTTTTTATATAGTCAGTGAGAGAGTACAATTTTTTTTTTTTTTTTGGTTGGTAATATATAATTTCAGATAATTATGAAAAAGAAATGTAGTATATTACCAATATGTATCGAACCGGTTTTTTGTTTAAACCTTTTAAAACGACCGACTCACCTGACCAAGGCAGGTAGGGAGCCTTCTTGGGCCACCACGTGCTCGAAGATCCTTCCGAGCACCGTCGAGGGCATCCTCTCCGGGTCGCCGAACGGGCTCTGTACCAGAGGCTCCTGCTCCTGGGTACTGGAGACGTCGTTCTCGCCCTGCGCCGCCGCTGCCGCCGGCCGCGGCGCTCAGCCTACCGCGCTTTGGCTTCTTTTCATAGTCGGAGGCGTCAGTGTCGGAGGCCATCTTGTGCTTTTTCCGACGGCCCGACTTCTTCTTGTTGGGCGTCAGCTGCGAACGCGAGGAATACTTTAATTCGTCGCGAACTAACGGCTAACCGATATAAGATTGAAAGGTATACAAGCCCCGACGCATTTGAATTGGATCAATTAAAAAAAAGATCTCGTAGAGTAATTGAGTTAAGTGTAGATACAGTAGTTGAGAACAATGAACAAGTACCATTTTTAGAGATATTAGTTATTTGAAATAGTGGGTATAAGTTAGAATTTGATGTACACAGAAAGAAGACCGCTACTTGCAGATATATCCGTAGTGATTCACATAATTCTTTTCAACATAAAATAGCAAGTTCCCATTTTTTAAAACACAGTTTACTAAGTTTCCCTCTTAGTAAAGAAGATTTGTTGTTATACCTTACGAACCAAAAATGACCTGCAGATTGGGCAGAACCTTTAAAAACCTTGACATGACTTTGGTAAACACCTCAAAAAAATCAATTACAATAACTTGTAGGTTACCCACAAGGTAAAAGAAGTATCAACGAAAAGTCGGAAATTTATGAAATAATTTGTAAATAATGTGAACAAAATTATATTGGGCAAAACGAAACAAAAAGATCAATTTTAAAAATCTTGTGTAGTCCTACAATCTTTTGAATAATCATAGGATAAATGTTAGTAGCTTAAAACTAATAAGAAACGCAATAGACACTAGACAATTAGATGCATTGGAAAGTTTAGAAATGTTAAATATAATGGTAGAGTGAATCAAGATAATGGGCTGATACATAGCAGTCCACTGTATTGGTTGATAAACAAGGACAAAAATACAGTTGACTGAACCTTAATTTTCAAGGGTTGGTGAACCACAACGTAAACTTTTAGTACAAGTAGGATAGATAAATTGATTTAACTTTACTTCTAATCATCTCCTGATGACGGTTGGCAAAACATTGTCGCTCGTTGAGTGAAAAAAGTCTCCCCGGATGCCTACTGTTTTTTTTTGTCTATCTGTTTAGTCTTCTATCACATTATTATTATTATTATTATTATTATTATGAAGAGGATATGGCAGAGTATGTGTGGCAAATTCCATGGTGGCTGGGTGGAATATAAAATTAACGTATTTTCATAACCGAACCGTATTCTGAATATTAGTTTTTGTATTATTTTTTGGTATTATAGTCCTCTATTTACGTCCAATAAATAAATCCAGATAACATTCAACTGTTTAAACGTAATTCCATGGCATGCTTGATTAGTCTAGCGGCTTCCAAATTCAATATTTCACCGAACTCTGAGGTCGTATAGAAACACCTTGTATATTTTTTGTTCAAATTAAGGAGGATTTGAGGAGTTTTCAATGCCATTTAAAATAAAAAAAAAAAAGTGTGATTATATTGAAACGTGAGAAATTATTGTACTTATTGGACGAAAGTCGACACCTTGTATAAAAAAAATCAGGTTTTCTAATTACATAGACATGTTTTTGTAGCGGATATTTCCTTCAGCAGCCATACATACTGTTTTATATATTGTGATTGGTTGAACACCTCTAAAAATCAAAAAATCCCATGAAAAAACGTCAATAACATAACCTCAATTACCTAAATTAAAATCTAAGCCCTACCTGCGTGGTAAAGTTGCTCTTCTTGATTCGAATCTTGATGGCGTTCTTGTCGCCGCTGATCTGGCTGTGGTACATGGCGACCAGCGCCTTCCTCGGTCGTCCCCTTCCCGGCCCACTCGACAGCTTCTTCTTCTTGTGATTCGACTTCCTGATCACCCCGTTGCTGTACTCTGAGGGCGTGAAGTTCACCTCCTTCTCCCCGTCCACCCCGTACGGATCAGAGGACTGCGCCTCCGCGTGCTGCCCGACGTCGTTCGAGTTTGTCTCTTCCGACAGGTACGCGGAGCGGTTCTCGCTCTCGTCCTTAACACCTACCCTGCAGACGCCATCGTCGGCGTCGCAGTCATTCTGGGACACTCCCACATCATTTCCGACGCACAGTGCAGACATGAGCTCGTCGCAAATGTTATTGTTCGGTAGGAAGTTATCACTAAACGCGTCACCGTTCATTCTCGAGTCGCTATCACTCTTTAATTTCGAACAGCTGCCAGCCGCGGATATGTCCGGAGTTGCCTGGTTGAAACAGTTCGTGTTCGACATCTTTCGGCCCGCTCTTACATCGTCGGGAGAAAAAAACGAAAAGAAAAAAAGGAGGATAACGAGTCCCCTAGGTGGGCAGGAGCATGTCTGGCGGTCGAGGTTTGTGCCTGAAACACAAATTTACGACGTATAAAGGTTATTTGTGGTTTATTACATCTGCACTGAGATTTTGGGTTGATTACGAGTTCACACAGAGTGCCAGTCTGATTGTTATAGAGGATGCTTTCTTTTTGTTTCAACAAATCGCGGCCCACTATGCCAAAAAAACGAATATTACGCGAAAGATTGACAATTTTCATTGATTGCGCTGCAGGGGAGCACCGCAACAGTTAGAACCGGAAGAGAAATTTTGAATTCGGCGGCACTTTCCGTATGTAGAACACTCGTAAACAATCACAAATGACAGCAGGGGAACAGATAGGAATTTTTCCATTTCCCAACTATCGGCGATAAACCCAGCTCTTCGCTTGTTTATAAATGCCATGCCAACTTATTTATTGCAGAAATCAAGGCAGGTTTACCCACTTTTGTATAGTTTAGCAAAAAAAATCGTTATCGGTACTCAGAAAACCCAATTTATTACAAAGAGACCTACGTTTCTGACGCACTTACCGCTGGTTTCAGATGGTAGAGACAATCATTTCACTAGTAATCACATCACAGTAACGATTAATCCGACAAATTATTGAATACTTCGTTCCCTTTTGAAGCTAATGTTGATGACCTTGTTACCCAAGATGCTGATATTTTTTATTTTTGTGAAATTAAATCGATGGTGGCGCCTCGATACACTTTTGTTTTTAACTTTCTCCGTTCGCCTCGCCATCTATGACATCACACCCTAACTGTCAATAGTCTAAGAAAGATCACTGTAATTTTTGCTACATTCTCGAAGCAGAAACCTTCTTTCGAATTCATTTATCTAATAGGAGCTTTCGAAAACTCACTCAAGTGTTGTAATGAATATAAATACCAAAGCCAGTAGATAGACTGGTAATGACTCTGATAAATACTATTTGAGAGCGTGCATAAGGGCGTAGCCAGTATTTTTCTTTGGGGGGGCGACCAATGCAGATTAACCAAAAAAGCAAAAAAAAAGTCATTGGAGGCAACGGCAAGCGCAATCCCCCGACTATTTTGGTTTTTATTTGACCATTTAGTCCACCCGGCTACGCCCTTGAGAGTGCATTTTAAATTATGAGGAAACTATATCGAACTTTGAGTTTTTGGGTTTGAATGAAAAAAGAAATAATCAATTTGTGGTTGTTTATGCAATTTTTATTGCTTTAATATGTTCATACAGCATGAGGACGATAAAATTTATGAAAAACTATATATAAGTATATGAAAAGTGGTGTTCTATATTATTATTATATTTTAAGGATGACATCATAAATAAAATTACGATTAATAATATTACAGTACTTTACGAATGAAATAACTATTAATCAGTCAATACTCTGCGCCGTGAGCAATATGATTCTCTTTTTACTTTAGTAGTTGCAATAATAAATTGTTCTTACTTAAGAGTTAAAAAAAAGCATCATTAAAAAAGATAACATTAATACGTTTATATTAAAATTTGCAAGAGTAACAACAAGCTAGAATCACAGGAAAGGGTTTCAATACACCTTTTTTTTTTTCAAATATTTCACATGTGCAACACCAACATTAACAGCATATTTACACGATATATGTATATGTATTTTGCCCTATTTTTTTTTTTTGTAAATTTTTGTCTCGCGATACCTGTGAGGCAAGAATTTTTGAAAACACTATAAATGTTAGAATATACATTTGGCTACAGAAAAAAGACAGCTTTAAAAATTATTATTGTCAATAATCAATGAGTGTTTAGTATTTTTATGCCATTTTTTAAATTATTTATTAACATATGATTCTTTAATATCTGATACACGTATATATTTGCTATATGTGAACTATTTTCTTTCATATTTCTTTAAAAATATGTACAGATTATTTATTCATTTTAAATAAAAATACATACAAAATAGGTATACAATGCAAATTATTTACTTAATCTACTAACCAACTAACCTTCAAACAGGACTTTTCAGGTATTGGTTTAGATTGCCCACCATCACTTTGCTTATTTGAAAATTATTGCATTCGTTTCTATGCCCGTTTGTTATTTTTTTAAATCCTTAAGGTTAGAGGACCGTTTAAGGCCCATTTCACGACATGCTCTTAACATTGTACTTACGCTATTGTCCGTGAGATGCCGCCACTTTGAAAGCTTCAAATTATGCATACAAAATAGGCACCGCGCTATTTCAATTTTTGTTTGACACATTCTATTAATGTGTTAACAGTCCCTAAGAAAATATTATCAGCTAGAAGAAAGGAGACTAATAGTTTTATTGAACTATTAGAACAGAAACACAGATGGCATAACAAGTGATTGTTCCCGACAGTATTTGCAATGGAATATGGCAATTAATTTATAGTTTTTATTTTATTGTGGTATCTTCTAATGCTTTGTAAGTTTCAAAGATCTGATTGCAAAAATGTTAGTAGGAATAGTTTAGAGTGTGAATGTCGAAGTCAAAGTGTAAGGAAAATGCACTTTGAAACAGGAGATTTTCAAATTGTTGGGATCTCATGTTAATTACAACTTATGTTACATATCACCGTTATATCTATAAAATTATTATACAAGGGGTAAAATCCTTAAGTACCATCGTAAACATAATTTATTTCTACAAGCTCCCTATAAGAATTAGAACTCGTTTAATAATTTGCACTGTACAATTGAAAAATATTTATACTAAAGCCTTATTGACATGGACATAATTTCAACAGTCCTGCTGACTTGCTTCATATACATATTTTTATAAGTTAAGGGCCTGTACTTTCAGTATTTATTTAATTTATTCAAAAATCTGTGGATTTTTTAAAAATTGTTTCTGACGAAATTACTAAGTACTATGCATTTCAAATTTATGACCATTTACAGACCGTTTGACTCCTTAGTCTCTTCGCAGTTTCTATTGAAAGTGAGGGCTCAATA
This sequence comes from Aromia moschata, assembly GCA_029963805.1. NCBI lineage: Eukaryota > Metazoa > Arthropoda > Insecta > Coleoptera > Cerambycidae > Aromia > Aromia moschata. The sequence goes on from JAPWTK010000439.1 coordinate 68,555, forward strand.
CATTTGAAACGCATAGCAATCAATTAATTCCAACGAAATAAATGCTCCGAAAATCTGTCCACGTCATTAGTTATCAGTGCATTAATGTCGGTGTGCCACTTTCTACATCCGCACTCGCTTCGGTCAAGTTCACTCGAACGACGAAACGTCCCTCAGCAAGTCCACAGTCCTAACCACCACCCCCGCGTTCTCCAGCTCCTTAAAGCTCTCCTCGTCCGCCTCTAACATGATGATGCACATGAAGCTCTTCCCCGAGACCGCGTCCCTGGGGTACACCGTCACCGGGGTGAATTTCAGGACGGGATCCTCGCAGTACGCCGTCAACTGTCTGTGTATCTCGGGATGTTGGCGCTTCAGCGACACCCCGCGGCACCGCAGGTGGCCCTGGAGGTTTTCCACGGCGGCCGCGCGCCCCGCTTTCACCTCCTCGGCACCGCCTGCGATCGGAGACAGCGTCAGCACCAGCGTCTCGGGGTTCTCAAGCGGCTCTCGCTCGGGCATCTGCACGTCCCTGCTCAGGCGCATCTTGGCGCACCTGGACACCAGCTGGCGCTCCCATTTCACAGCCCCCGCCGCCGGCGTCTCCGATATCACGCACACGGACACGTACAGCACGAGTTTGCTGTCCGGGTTGTAGTTCTTGCACATCTTCATCATCTCCGCGTAGAGCTGCGGGCCCATCTCGGAGGGCAGTAGGTCCTGCCAGCGCACGTACGTCAGCTCACCCAAGTGCTGGAGCCCGTCGGCGAGGAACTTCTCCGCAGCCTCGGGGTTGGGGAAGAAGCATTTGACGGCGCCGGTGCCGTGCGAGAGGTAGCCGCGCCTCGCCATCTTTGATAGGTGCGTGAGCGTGTCCTTCTGCTCCTTGGCGGCGGCGATGACCTGCCGGCACAGCGTGCCGATGCGAGAGAACAGGCACGTCTTGCGGTGCTTCTCCCAGTGCGCACGCCGGCACGCCCTCGAGCAGTAGGTGTACGAGCAGTTGTGGCAGTTTTTGAAGGTAGCCGCCTCGGCGGTAGTGGCGAGCGCCGTGCGGCCGCAGCGGGAGTACCGGCAGCGCAGCACCGGCGAGGAGTCGAACGACACGCGTCTGGACGCGGCGGCCGCAGGTTCGGAGCCCTCGGAGCGCCTTCGGAAATGCTCGGGGAGGCCGACGCCAGGCGCCTCTATCGGACTAGTATTAGCTGACGCTGTCCCTGGAAAATTACGGGGTCAGTTGAGGAATGCCAGGCGGCAGTAAATACTTACGGTGCCAGAAACATTACAGAATCAAAGGGATTGATAAGTAAACTTCTTTCTCGAATAAACGGGAAACCCAAATATATGAGAAGCGTGAACGGTGGGATGTTACCGTCGAGAAAAAAGGTCTGGGTGCTCAGACGTAATATATGTAGTTATGTACATGACGTAAACAGTCAGAGGTCTAGTGGAAAGTGATGAGGGACCATCCGTTATTTGCCCATAGGCATTCATTTGCATGTGGTGCGTGAAACCATTCTATTATTTTAAGTTTTCATGGTTTAGGTGTTCAGTGCATCAAAACTTTAATCCAATATTAAAACAAGAAGGTAATATTTTTTAATTCTTGATAGAAAATGAATATTACGGAGGACATATTGTAGGCACAACATACAGTAAGCGGCACCCTAATGCGCACATAGCCGACTGATAGATTACTTGATTAACTGGATTGATAATTTAACTTATTTGTTGAATAAATGTAAACATGAGGTGAGAACCAATCGCGATCCAGTCGCTAGCGCAGGCGTATTAAAGGCATCCGGTTTGTCGGTAGGGCTGTTTGAGTTAAAATTTGAAATACATACATATTGAAATTATATTTTATTCTGATCTAGTGCCTGATTAGAAAAGTGCGTTATTACGAACGTATTGTAGAAGCCCTACATACATACATTCATAAAAATAAAATGGATATTTATCACATTCACGAAAAAAGTTCAAATAATTAAATGGTAATTTGGTGGTCGGTCTGTAAGGGATATTAAAGCCATTTTTAACGAAAAATTTCCCAATAGGCCCTCTCCAACGATATCAACGATTAATCGAATCGTTAAAAATTTCGAAAAACATGGTTGTGTTTCACCTAGATTACTGTCAATGACAACCCAACATTGTCTGCCAAGGCAATGGCTGAAATTGCAGATTGTATGTGTGTAAGCTAAAACACATAATATGTGTAAGCTAAAACACATACGCCAGTACATCTCCTTCGAACAACTATTCGCATACTAATATAAAATATAAATTAACCAAACGACAAAAAACGTTTAGTCCCCGAGCGCTGGCGTAGATTGAATTTGACATGCGCTGATGCAGTTCTGTCTGCGATTCGCCGAAATTTTGTACGCCGAAGCCGAAGCATTGGACCATTCGTTCTGTCTTGTTTCGCTGTTGTCACATCAACATAATATTCTTATTAAATATTTTAAAATTGTTTCACAGCTGTTTAAAGTAATATTAACTGTTTAAAATTATTTCACAGTAGTTGGGTTGAAAAAAGATAATGGTAAACTTTATTATACGATACGCAACGCAGTCTGAAAATTAAATTGGCTTATATTAATTGATCGTATATCAATGCATTTTGTCAATTAGGGTTTTTATAGACTTATTATGCAGAGTTAAGTTACAGTTAGTTCCAGCAACTACGGCAACAACTTAAGTTCCTCTTTAGATTGCCGCTAAGACCCCCTCTTAGCTTTATGTACAACCAAGCCCCCCCCCCCCCGGCCCAAGTAAATTCGCCTAACTATAACATAAAAATGTATTAGGGTGCCGCTTACTGTACAATACTTTACTGTACAGTACTGTATAATACTTTTTTTGTAACATAATTTTGATTTCAAATAAATTCTAAACGGCTTATTTGCGTCTGGCAATTGCATTGCCACGGTGTAGTTTCCCCTCGGAGTGGTGACGTCACTCGTAAGTGCCGAGGCCTTCTCTCTAGACAGTAACGGGTGGCAAAACGTTCACAGCTGCAATTGGCTGAATTTATTTTTATAAACAGGAAAACATAGGTTTCCGGTTATCTCGCAATACTGCATCTCATGATCGCAATGAGGTTAGTTATTGGTGTTATTACTGGTATTAGTCGTTTAATCCATAGTTCCTGATCCCAGTAATTTTTTATTTTTATATTTTTAATTTATGTTTAGATATTTACTTAATTAGTAAATATCTATGGAAATGTTTTGTTTATTTTTGATTCTTCCGAATTAACTTTCGCTTATCTTTTAGTACTGAGAATGAATTTTCAATTCAAAACACGTAAAATTGTCAAACATCAATAGGGTTTCGAACGTGTGCTGTAACGCAGGGCCGGACTCCGGTAATCCGTCATGTTATTGACGGAAGATGATATATGAGAGACCAAAAAGACGAGTAAACGTGTATTAATAATGTATGTACATACCTATTGTTTGTGTCATTCAGAAACATCGACGGTCCTCATTGCTTGAGCGTACGTTACAATGATTCTGCATTTATTCTCGTTAAACGTGAGCGATTTGGCCTGTATATATGGTTGTAGAGGGAAAATGATCGTTCCATATCTATTGAAGTTAAACGTGCAAATTTAAAATAGTTCACATGAACAGAGGACGACACAACACGCACATTATTTTCACGAATTTCGCACAGTTGTTTGTATTACTAACACTTTTTTTGTGGTCACTAACATGATTACGTTATTATTTTTTATATCTACAAAGGACAATACACGTGTCACTAATTTTCTATACTTCTAGCCGATGTTTACAAATCTCGTTTATTAGCTATCAATATCGGGGGCATTAACGACCTTATTACCGCAAAATCTGTTTCGTCCACTGTCAGCCTCAGAAAATTACATATCTTTCCATTCTAAATTGAAAATAGGTAGAAAAAAGCAAGGTTGTCAGATATATTTTTTAAAATTGCAAGCTCACTATACAAGTATACTTCATACTTCAGTAAACTGTTAGTTCGTGACATTCTTAGAAAGCTAGTTTGGAAATATTTAAAAAAAAAATACATAGATATAAATTTATTAGTTAACATTAAAATAAAGCTTTTAAAATTGCTGGAAAAAATAATTATAAATTAAAACAACATTATGTTTGAGGTTTCCAAGCAGTTGGGTAGTGACTATATAGTTGAAGAGTCAAAATTGAAAAAACCTAGTGTTAGAATAGCGAATATTAAGAACATGCAAGAAGACGAGCTATTAACAGCTCTAAAAAGGCAGAATCACTTTTTAGCCCATGAGGATAACATATCGATTAAATTGATAAAGAAAACCAAGAGCAACAGTGACATTTTCTTTGCTGTTGTTGAATGCGATGGACCTGTATTTAGAAAATTTTTAACAGCTAAAAAAAGTTAATATAGGTTTTTAAAGATGTCCAATGTATGAAAACTACCATGTCATCAGATGTTTTAAGTGTAACGGTTTTAATCACACACAAAGCGAATGTAAGAAAAACCATGTTACTTGTGCGATATGTGCTGAGGAACACGAGACAAGATCTTGCACCAATTCTTTTAGGAAATGTATCAACTGTATGTACTCTAACCATAAATTAAAAACCAATTTTGACGCTGCTCATGAAGCCTATAACCTGTGTTGTCCTATGTATAAGAAACAAATTGATATTGCGAAGTCTAGAATTGATTTTATGTAATCAGTCACATTATTGTAATCATGATTTAATGTTTTTATTATGTTCAAAATGGAGAATTTAAATTCACTTAAGAAATTGAATATAATACAGTTGAATATTCGTTCGCTGCTACCCAAAAATTGCATTTTTACGTCAATATGTAAATGATAACAATAACTGTGATATCATATCAATTAATGAAACATGGTTAACTTCTGATATTACAGATGACGTTGTTGAAATATATGGATTTAAAATATTTAGAAGGGATAGGTTAACTAGAGGTGGAGGGTTAGCAATATATGTAAGAAACGGATTAAATGTAAACTTAATTAAGTCTAATGTTAATAGTGAGACAGAACAGTTATGGTTATCTGTAACCTGCCACAGCGGGCGATTTTGCATAGGTACATTTTATAGACCGCCAAAACAGTCAGTAGATGATTTCATTAGCTCATTTGAAGATTGTCTTAACACTATAGGCCCTTCTTATGAACATATAATTTGTCTTGGAGATTTTAACATCAATCTATTCAATTCGGAACTAAACTCTTGTAAGTTGTTGACAGAAACTTTAGAAAGTTATAATTTAAAACAAATTGATTCTCCCACCAGAGTTACAGCATATAGTGAGACTTTATTAGACTTGTTCATATGTGATAACGAGTTAGACATTTACAAATGTGAAGTACTTGATATTCCTAGCAATATATCAGATCATAAGTTGGTATCTTGTACAATCCCGCTACTTGATAGGAAAACGTCACCCTTTAAATATACTTATAGAGATTTTAAAAACTTGAACTTGCAGGATTTTGAAAACGACTTAATAAGATTACCTTTTGATGACATATTGTACTTAAACGATGTTAATGAAAAATTAAATATATTTAATGCGTTATTACTGCAATTATTTAATAAGCATGCCCCATTGAAAACTATTACGACCAAGAGGAAAAAAGAGCCCTGGCTGACCGACAATATAAAATTCTTAGTTAAATTAAAAAATAATGCTCTAAGCAGATATAAAAAAATCCAATAATATTGTTCATTTTAATTATTACAAGCAAATTAGGAATGTTACTAATAAGGCCATAGTAAGCGAGAAGAAAGCCTATCTTAGGTATAAACCATCAACAGCTGACACAAAGAACCTCTGGAAGCGTCTGAATAAGCTTCATATTTACCCTAGTTCAAAATCTAGTATTTATAATGAACTGACTGATGATTTAGATTCAATAAATGAACATTTTATTAGTACTGCTCAGTCACAGCATGTTCCTAATTCAGAAACATTAAAATTTTATACAAATCATTTGAAACACGAGGGCGATAAATTTTGTTTTCAATATACAAATGAGGAGGAGGTATTACAGACTATCACTGCCATTAAATCAAATTCTACTGGTTTTGATGAAATAAATTTAAAATTGATTGTTTTGGCTTGTCCGCATGTTTTACCTTATATTGTACATATACTGAATTTTTGTATAGAGACTGCAGCTTACCCTGATGCGTGGAAAGTTGCATATGTGATACCGTTGCCTAAAAATAAGTCACCAAATAATTTACAAGATTATAGACCCATTAGTATCTTACCTACTTTGTCCAATGTGTTAGAAAGGATTTTAAATTGTCAAATAAGACTATTTTTGAATAAATACAATATATTGCCACCAAGTCAGTCGGGGTTTCGGCCATTACATAGTTGCAGTACGGCATTGTTAGAAATCTCCGATTATATATTAAGGAACTGTGATCAAGGCAAGTTTACAGCCTTAGTTTTACTTGACTATTCCAAAGCGTTTGATCGCATCAACCATCAACTACTGGTTTCAATTTTACACTACATAGGGTTTAGTGACATAGCCATGAAACTGATTGTCAACTATCTAAAAGAAAGAAAGCAAATTGTTAGTTAATAATGTATCTTCCAAAGCTTTAAATATTTCTAACGGAGTGCCTCAAGGTTCAATCTTAGGACCACTTTTGTTTTGTATTTATACATCTAATTTAATAACTTGCATCCAAAGTTCCAAAATACATTGTTATGCGGATGATACGCAATTATGGTATGCTTTCGATGACAATGAGGTACTTAATGCATGTGATGCAATAAACAACGATTTGAAGCAGCTGTTTTTGTCGTCCCAGGATCATTGCTTGACACTAAACCCAACCAAATCTCAAATTATCTTATTTGGTCCGCAAAGTAAGTTAGAAGTTGTTTCAAACAATTGTAACATATATGTGGGTAATACTCGCATTGAACTCTATAAGTCTGTAAGGAACTTGGGTATAATTATTGATTCTTCTCTAAGATTTTCTAATCATATAAATGCATGTATCAAACGAGCATTCTGTAATTTGAAACTAATTTACGGAAACAAAAGTCTTCTAAATTTACAAACCAAGAAGCTTTTGTGTGATTTCCTGGTACTATCTCATTTTAACTTTGGCGATGTCATTTATAACTCATGTTTGACCGTGAACGATTCAAATAGAATACAATGAATACAAAACTCCTGTATTAAACTAATGTTTGTCGCATGGGAAATGTCGCTCCATAAACACAAAAAATTACAGATATTAACTGGTTGAACATGGAAAATAGAAGAACCTTGCACTGGTGTAACTTATACCACAATATTATTGTAAATCAGGAGCCAGTATATTTATTCGATAAAATCAAATTTCAAAGAGAAATCCATAACATTGCTACCAGAAACCCTCAGTTGTTATCTATACCCAAGCATAGATCGGCACTATTTACACGGTCTTTCTCATATCAAGTAGCGAAAATGTATAATACTGTACCCTCACATATGAAAACCCTATCCTCAGATTCTTTTAAACACAAAATGCGTCACTTAATATATGATCAAAAATTTGTCTTGTAATTCATGCCTTCATAGTTGTATTTATCCTACCATTTTCAGGAGCGTAGTTGCCGTCTCATATAACTTCTATTTATTTATTATTATTATTTTTTTAAATTACGTCACCTATACATACTTCCGTAATTTGTGTAATACTTGGTGTAATATTAATCGTCTTTAACCATCTTCTGTGTAATTTTGGGTTGAGTGGAAGAACAACGACCTCATTCTTGAGTAGTTGAACTCCGCCTTTTTAATAATAATGTAACTCTCATATATGTAATTACTAATTTCCCACTTCAATACTCGTCTAATTCACTCTAACTATGTTTGTATTATAAATATAATGTATGTAAATTTGCATTATTATTAAATAAAGACTATTTATTATTATTATTATTATTATTATTATTATTATGTATATTACTACACTCAAGAAAATGTTAAAGAGCCGGCAACGTGCTGGCCGGCCAAGCTCTGTCGGCTGGCGGCACAAAGTAAACCACTGGCGGTAACACCGGTCAACGAGATTATTAGACTACTGTGCATATAATACATTGCTAATACTTGTTCGGTCCACTGTGCCATAACATTTTTACGACGTCGTTAAAATGATTTACGGCATTTGGAATTCTGAGTTGTTTAAGACGCCAGTGACGTGTATTTCAGCTAGGCTTATTAAAACAGACAATTTTTTGAGATTGTCTGGCTAAATGAGCATTATTTACAGCAAATTATATTACAAATATTAAGAGTTGTATGCAGGCTAATTTTAATCTCCTATATTGATTTGAATGAAAAAAATTATTTCACAATTTTCGAATTTATAAAAGATATATGCACGCCCATGGAATCATAAAGTTGCACCGCTTTTTTTGTTCCCCAGGCGTATTTATCATTTTCAATTAAAAATAGAAGGACTATATGTCTTCTTTGATATTTCCTATAACACATTGATATGTCTTATGTAAATATGTTTTACGCAATATATGGCTACTAGGCAATGGAAAATCCCCCAATGTATCCCAATACATATTTGGAAAAAAAAACGTCTAAAGCAAATAGTGTCGATCACGTTCCACGCAAGGCTACATGCGCCAAACATTATGCACAAATCAAACCAAAATTCATATTTTCCAATGCTATTCCGAGCTATCGAAAAGCTCGCCGTCTTACGGAGAAACTGTATTACGAAGTCCTGGGTTCCCGCGAATACTTCTTTCGGGATAACATTCTACGTACGGACAGTGGCGTGGGTATACAGGGGCAAGAAATATGCGCTTAAAAAATAGATTTATACTTTAATTTGGTTTATACTTTAATTATTAACGGTGCGAGCGCGGAGTGTAGCAGGACCGTAGTCAGTTAACGAATGAAAATATTAATATGTTTACATAAATTATGTAGCAACATAGTACTATTTTTACCAAATAGTACGGTCAAGTCAAGGATAAAATACCTATATAAATTAAGATATCACGTAACAATGGTAACACTTACCGGACAAACGTCCGTGTTGAGACAAGGTTCCCATGGCAGGTTGGTGGTGGTTAAAACATATTATTATGTGATTTTCTAAGTGTTCTGGAGTGAAACGGCGACGTTTATCACAAATTAGCTACTGAACGCCCGCAAGCATCGGTAGCTTCGTCTATAATAAAATACACGAAATTGTCCGCAATGTCTTCGCGTAATGATGTCACTACATTGTTGTAACCCGATCGACATATGCAAGTCTTAACGTACTTTCATGAGGAATTTTTCGGTCTATATATTTTTCTAAAAACGTACGTAACTTGGGGTTTTCTGGTTTCTGGAGTGGGTACTGTAACCTCGAGATCACTGTCATACCACGTTTGAAACACTTCCCCTCTATTTCTTTTCACCTTTGGCATGGTACCTCACTTTATTCACTTCTCCCCTCAACTAATAATTATTAATATTTATAAAGTTATTTAAACACACGGCGAATACGTAAAACCGAAACGTATCAACGAGATGCAATACCGGTGACTGTCTGTTACAGCGTGCCATAAATAACTAAAATTGCTAGCGCAGTTTTCGTAACGCAAGTCAGATGTGAGCTGTGACGGCCAACGAGTCAAGGGCAGGACATGCACAGTGTCGGCCCTGTGGCATTCGCGCTTGGTAATAAGTAATAATATTTAATAATGTACTACGATGCAACATAGTTTTTGTGAACATATTAACATTTTCATTCGTAAACTGACTACGGTCCTGTTACACTCCGCGCTGCACAAACTCTAATTATCATAGAGTTGTCTAGTGCCGGTTCTGCGTGACAGCATACTTTCTCAGTTCAGACTTTATGAACATATAGTATAAAGCACTTAAATGGGTAGCTCTAATAATAACCTTCGAACAAAACTTGTGGGACTATTACTATTATCCCTTTTGATTCTGAACGGCAGGCTCAATCAAATTCAGAGTGTTTTAATGATAATTATGAAATAATATATGTAAATTGCCGTATAGGATATGAGCTTGCTGCTTATATTCTAAATATATTTTTTTCTGTAAGTCGCACGATACCTTGCACATACTTATTTTACACCTAGCAGCTAAAATCTGAATCGACCGTGTGTGGCTCAGCGCTGGATGTGATTTTGGGGTAGTAGAAAACCTGAAAATGAAACTTACACATGTCTCCTACCTTGGAGACTGGGACTGGGGGCCCTGCCCGCAGACGGAAGGCCCAGCAGCGAGTCCAAAACGTCCTCCAAGGTCGTGGAGCTCGGCGAAGGCTTCATCTTCGATCCAGTGGTGGTCAGTAGCGTCACATCTATAGTAAAATGGCCATTACAATATTTTCATAAGCTCATCAGTTTGGGAGTGAGATTTTAAATATATGTCATATTTCAAATTGTATACCAGGTGGTATATGTTTTCAAATGAGGTAGTTTGGACTTTTTCCATATGACCATAGAAAATGATAATTACATACGCGGCTGTTGAAAAAGTTGTGGAAAATTTGCTAGTGAGCAAAATGCAAAAAAAAAACTCAAAATATTCGTGTTTTGTCTAGTTTTTCCTGTAGACAACTCGTGAACTATTCATTGTAGACACAAGTTAGAACGAAAAAAGTTTTGTTATTAAATTTTACACAAGTTGTGTTAGGTTAGAAATTAAAAAAATAATCATTGTATCTATTGTTGCAAAAATAGCAATCATTGGGAAAAAAATGAAGAAAAATATGGTTTCTTATTGAATTATTTTCGACCACTTACACTTTACAAACGATAACTTTTTGATATGATGAAACAACGCACTAAATTTCATTCAAATCGGTCGGGAGGTGTGAATACAATACACGAATTCACGAGTGACTGACTCGCGACAAAAAATTGTTTTCAATGCGGCGGTCGACCCGTTTACACCGTCGGTGCCGGCAGGTAAAACACTATCGGAGTAGCTTGCCGTCATACAGAGAAAGTGTATTACGGCGTGTCGGGTTCCCGCGAAGAATTCGTTTGGGCTAATGCATAACATTCTACGCACGGACAGTGACGTGGGTCTGGATGAAATTTTGTGTTGTTTAGTTACATCAAAAAGTTTTCTGAGACATAATCCGAAGGTTGTATATATAATCTAAGTGGTCGAAAAAATTCAGGAAGAACTGCCCCTTTTTCAATTTTTTTCCATTATTGATATTTTGAAGCATTTTTTTTTTAATTTGTAACATATTACATGTAGCGGAGGTTGTACAACACAACCAGCTATCACGGGACTACTGAAATAAATACGAATCGAGGCGACCCCCATGCTGCGCGAGTGCTAATGTGTTGCGTTGGCGCATGCCAACTTTAATCATGATATTTCAGAGGTATTTCAATAAAAAATCATCATCATGTGGAAAAAGTCCATCCCAAAACATATACCGCCTGGTCTGTTGTTAGTGGTCCACAGTTTATATTAGTAAAAAAAATCACAATCACGTATTGTTAGTTAGTAAGATATGCAATTATAGCTACTGTCCTAAGCACTGTGTAAGAAAATAAAATTAAGTCTCCCTTAACAAAACACAAAGCAAAAAGCGGTGCTAAATTTAAGAAAAAAAGTGGAATATTTACCTCCGAAGCTCAAACCTCTCGTATGCTCCTCAAGTCACACTCATTTCAACACTAAAATGAAAAACCTACAATGTGTGCACAAAAAACAGAACACCAAATGAAATAAATAAAAAAAAAAACGAAAATTGCAAAAAAAATAAAACGATTTATTGATGAAATTGTGTTGTTTTTACAAACATGCATCTAATACTAATCAATGACATGATACATTAAAAAAAAAAAACATAAAATATTAGCGGAAAAATAATACAATTCGTATTAACAATGCATAAAAAGAAAAACAAGTAGATTGCACTTGGGTCTTAAAGATATAATTCCCTTGTACTACTAAGAAATAGATAAAATGTTAACTCTTATAAACTTTAAAATCAAAAACTGTACAAATTTAATAACTGCTACATACTTTAATCACCTATATTAATAGCACGCGATAGTATATCTAAAAAAAACATATTAACAATGCGTTTGATTTTTCTCAGAAATAAATACATATATTTTTTTGAATATACAAAAGGGTATATCAAATACCACGCAAAATTATGACCCAACTTAGAAAAATCGCCAGTACGCCCCGACAACTTGCAGAAGGACTAGGTACTTCGTTTTAGACGTTCCAACTTCTCCGCTAACCTACGAGACGATAATTTTGCGTAATATTCATTCGTACTGACGTAGAGGCTAGGCTGTTTGTCACAATTCTAAAAAATACAGAACATTAAGCAATCTTACAAAAACAAAAAAACAGACATTTTTTCGATATCCTGTCACACGTACATCATAAATTCAAGTCAACCATCGTCAGGCATCATCAAAACCATCACAATTTACCTAAAACCGTAAACCATGAGGTGACATAGAAGCGCCCAATTTCGCGAAACCCTCGTCGACCTTTGGGATCGACTTGGGCTTCGAAAACTAAGCACATTGATAAGCTCTGTCAACATCGAGGAACTGGGAAGATATTAAAAAAACACAACATATACTCTTAAATAGCACCACAACGAATGCGAATAACATAGTAGAGAGCTGGACATACTTTAGGAATCCACATAAAATAATACGCTCCGACTCAGGCACTAGAATTTTGTCGGCGAAGCATCGGGTACGCGATTTAAAAAAATAGTGGAAATAAGTGGAAATATTTACAATAGGTTTATACAGGGCGAGTATTTAGTGCGTGTTTGGTCTGTAGAATCGTTCCATAAAATGGAATATCTGAGGTTGTTTGCACTCCTTTTGCCACCTTTCTAAAATATTGCTGAATCTACAGGGTGTTTATAGACGTATGGACGTCTACTAAGTCACATTTTAAATGGAACACTTGGTGAATGTTTACTTTGCGTACCATCGATTTTGGGGGGTGATCTATAAAATATTCGTGACATACTCGACAAGCTGAGTCGACTGACACCGGTTTCGAATGGAGCAGACCAAGTATATACAGTGTGTCCACGAAAGTAAGCATTATTTTTAGAAAATTATTATTAGATTTTTTGATAACCTAATTCGGATATAGGGTGCTCACCGTATATATTTTTACAAATTTGGAGAGCGTGCAGTTTTGAGACGAAAACATGTACCACAACTATATCTAAACTCAGTCAATTCGCAGATATTTGATGTTTTTTTAAAAAAAGTGACAGGTGTTTGGGTCTGGAAAAACCGTTGTAACTTTTTTGGGTAGTACGATTCCGTTTCATTTTTTGGCATGGAGTAAGAACATAAGGTACTCCATGCTATGCAATTAAAATAAATTCGAAAATGCTATGCCAAGTGTTCAATTTATTCAGTAACATTTTGGCAATAAAATTTCAAATCGAGATAACTTGTTTAGTTCAAATGGAACTGAGATATTTTCGATTTGCCTCAGTTTTTACGAATCATCCTTAAAATTTGCTATCAAACTAACCATGAATGTAATTCTCATAGTGACAAGTATTGTACTCAAACTAACCATGAATGTAATTCTCATAGTGACAAGTATTGTGTTCGCAATGTTTTGCATTTTAGAATAAGTTTCTTCTTGTTAAAACCCAATTGTCTTCTTGATCATTTGTTAAATAAATCACTGTTGTAGGAGCCCTCCTTTTACAGTAAAACATTTTTACCACTTTAGCATTACTTGCTATTTGCTTATTAGTTATAAATACATACATAGCAGGTACCTCTCCTTATTAAGAAAAATACTTATTTTTTTATACAGTTTTGAGATATTTTAAGAGAAAATTAGGTTGTTTCTAACTATGGTTGATTTGCGATTAAAATAATGTAATTTGTAATAATAAGTAATTTGATCCGATTTCTGGCCATTTGAGGAAAACTTAAAAATATAATCCCCCTATGATGTATATACAAGCAAAAAGATGATTGAGTGTTAGACTGAAAAAATACAGGGTGTTTCATTTGAATTACACAAGTTAACTCGATATGAAATTGGCAAAATGTAACACAATAAATTGTACACCTGGTATACCATTTATGAATTTATTAACTGTAGAGTATGATTCACTTTAAGTTCTTACGCCGTACCAAAATGTCAATTAAAAAAAAAAGAAAAAAGAACGCATATCCACACACAAATATATCCGAAAGTAAAGAGAGAGTCCAGAAGTATGTGAACACTTTGTATATTTGGCAATATTTTACAAAGGTGACAAGAAAAGAGTTCAAATAACGCCATTTAAGCATTGAATTATCGATTCTATAGATCGGATACTCATTAAAAACTCAACTTGTAGAATGGCTCCAAAATTTGAAAAACCGCGTACCCATCGCGGGCCGTAAGTCCGGAAAAGGAAAGAATCAGCATTGGGTCTGGGCTAATTTTTGTGTAAAAATTACCCAGAGGGTTACTCGGTCCGATTTCAAGGCGTGCCACAGGGACCGGTCGCGGGGACACTATTGCATCTGAGGCCACATAAACGATACTTCCGTCCAGAAAACAAGAAGCCCCGAATTGCTAGCGTCAAACTGTAACAGACTTACCGTTATGCGTCTGCAGATCTAATCTGAGGCTGGCCGGCGGAACGGGCGTGTGGCACTGGCTCTCCGACAGCGTCACTGGCGTCTGGGGCGAGTCCAGCGGCCTGGTGCCCACGAAGGAGCTCTCCAACCAGCACAGCTTCTGGCTGCCGCGCGGGCTCACCGAGCTCGACCGCTGGCTGGCCGTCTCCTGGCTCTCGTAGCTCCTGTCGCGGTTGTCCTCGGGCCTCAGCCCGCTGACGTAGTGCACGATGGCCGACGTCACCTCTTTAATAGAGGTCTGGATCTCGGGGCTCTCCTGCGGCTGCGGGCCGTGATTCCCGGACGTCTGCCCGGCCAGGAGCGAACTGGCGAGCCGCTCCGCCGGCGTCCTGGGCCTGCTGAGCCTCTCCTGCGACCTCCAGCCCATGTAGGGCTGCCTGTAGCTGAAGCTCGACCGCACGGACGACGGGGAGATGCTGCCGTTCGGCTGCCTGGCGTTGAAGCTGCTCCTGGTCGATGCGCAGGGCGAAGAGGCGGTGGAGTTGAGCTTCGAGGTGGACCACCGCACGAACGGCTGGCCGCAAGGCGTCGGACTCAGCGCCAGCGGCGAGTGCACGTTGGAGCCGAGGCTGCTGAGGGAGGTGGTCTTGCTGCCGGTGCCGGTCCACCGGGTCTCGCGCGGCGACTGCTTCTTGAGGAGGAAGCCCTCGCGCGGCACCTGCGACTGCTTGTACCACTCTGGAACGGTGAGCTTCTGGAGGGAGCGTTGCACGCGGAGCTGGTGCTCCGACATCACGCGCTCGCCCTTTTGTAGCTCATTCTCTGGCGGCTGGAAAGGAAACAGGCGATCAGTAGGTCCAACGATTGACGTTTTGTTTTTTAAATATTCATCCAAACACAAAACTCATTCATCCAAAATAAAAAAAAATTCTGATGATGAGAAAATGAGGAAGGAAGAACATGGGATCGATATTAATTAGTAAGTTAATACGTAGAACAGTATTACCATGGGATGAAGAATTATCGTCAGTTTGACAAATTTATGTCAGATAACGTCAAAGGTCAAAGATTGTTTTTAGTCACGGAGGTCAGAAAGGCTAGAGGGAATACCCATGATCCCGCGCTGGCACGCCTAATGTCACGAAGTGTTGAACAGTGATTTAATGGCTTAGTCAGTTTACTGTCATATTTAAGTTTTGTTTTTATTAACCATGCGTATTTTTAAAGACTATACGAGGTGACGGGGTCATGTAATCTCTTTATGTATTTATTCTATTTCTAATCTCTTTATGTATTTATAAAGAATTTTGAAGTTATGTAAGCATTGACTGGGTTTTTTCATCCTATCCGACATTATTTACAACTACTGGTTTAACCGGAAATTAGCCCAACTTGACTAGAACTGGGTATATTTTTTTCTATTAATTGTTTTTTTAATTTCACAGCTCACTACATACGCTTTGAAAGATTTTGGACATCGTGTCATGGGCGCCTAGACTTATTTTAATAAAATATAAGTATTTTAACTGTCAGTAAAGAAACAAATGCAACCCTGTAAGATGCGTTTGCAGAATATAGAAAAAAATATAAGTATAACCCTGCAATTGTTATACGAAATTTTGTTGTCTCGGTTATCATAAGTGCAGTAAAGGGAGGTGGATTTAAATCTAATGAATAACGCTCTATAAATGTCCGGCTACAGTAAGAGTTTAAGTAAACAAGGTAGAAATAAAATATCTAAATATCCGATGAGTGAAATTAATTTCACAGGGCCGTATCTAAGAAATTTGTTATTAACGCCTTCACTCACGTTGTAAATACAAATTTAAAGAAATATGAACTTACCATGAGTTAATGAAAGTACGTACAAAATATTATTATAGTATAAAGGAAGTATAAAATAAAAGTTTATTATTTGCTTTTAAAAGTTAATTATTTATCCGATTATATGATGTAAACGCTAATGTTTTCATATTCTTATAACCGCATAACTCGCATGTACTTGCCGTTATGAAACTGATCGATCTTATGTTATGTAATAACGAGAAACGAGAGTGTTCACAACTGTCGTGTAGCAGGTGAAAGAAAAATGTTTTAAGACTTTGTAAACTCATTTTTATCGTTCTAAAACCTTTTGCCCAGAATTAGGATTCTACCCAAAAGCTGTTTTGTGCAACATAACATCACCAGATAGTTCCCCTAAAACATATCCTGAGATTGGAAGGCTGTCGCGATCTTCCAGTGACGCAACCGCAGACCTGTGACACATGGAAAAATGCAGACGGTATATTTCACTTATCAACATTATCAACATTATCACGGAGCCAATGGGTCAAAATAGGCATCAAAATCATTTCACAGTTGCACAAATTAACCTTTGTTTTGGACTCTATCCACAGCCACAAACGTTATTAGGAGAAACGTCAGGAAAATCAAGTATTATCACCACAACACCAGTGAACAACACGAACTATCAAATGACAGAACATACAATCATATACCTAAAAAGGTATGTGGAACTAACATACCTCGTCCATATTTTTGACACGCAGAGAGAATCAAAATAAATTATTTAGGCAATAAAACCCGACGTCACGTCGCTTCGACGAACATCAACGATAGATAAGTGATTTAAAATAAGGCACGATGATTTATGTGTTTACATTTTGCCATTTTTTCCGCAGTGAACATTGCAAGCAACTTTAGATAAGAAAAACCAACAAATGCTGCAGCTGAAAAACTGTTTGAGGAGGAATTAAATTTGAGCTGTAAATGACAATGGGTGATTTCGACAGATTCGGTATCTATCGGTGGAATGTTGACTTTCATGGGCAAAAAAAAGATTGGCTCGCATTATCGTATACAGGGGGAAAATAATTTCTCTGCCAGGGAAAAATAAAATATTTTTTTATATTTCCTCAAGGTACTTCTTCACGTTAAATTACAATTAGCTGAAAAATGGCAAGTAAAAAAGTATGTAAAAACGAAAATTAAACTCACAAGACGCCACTTATTTCATTTTAAGTTCGATACGCTGAAATTTTTAAATCAGGCATTCTCGTGACATTTCCGTAATAGTTGTTAAACTTAAAATGAGGTCTTTATGCATCTTGTGGGTTCCTAAAAAAAAAAAACAACAATTACTTCGGTATTTTCTGTGATACAAATTAGGAATCCTTGGTTTTAAAATTGTATTGTACTGTCACTAAACGGCCATGTAAATAGTCCAGTGGACCTCAACATTTTTTCTTTTGTTGTTGATATACAACTCTCACTGGATAAAGGAATAGGAGGGAAATTTTAAAACATTTTCTTAATCAGCTTGATGATAAAGGGCTACAACAAGGATACTCTCAACAAGATGGCGCTAGAGCTCATCCTACAGCAGAAACTTTGAGAGAATTTTTTTCAAGATAAATTAATTTAAATGTCAACACAACTATGGATTTCGCCCAAGATCATGAGATATTTCTCCATGCGACTTCTTTTTATGGCCTCATCTAAAAGACACAAATTAATATTCCTGATTTAGTGCACTTCCAAGATACGATCTACAGAAAAAAAATGAAATAATCATTTCATTATCTTACATCATGTTTCCAATTCGGGACGCCAGATTTGTTTCAATCAAGGTGGTGGAAGCATATTTTCGAATAATTTTCTACTCTGTATCATCCGAAGTACAATGTAACTTTCCTACATTCGAAAGAACCGCTTATATTCGAAAGAAAATTAATACAGGCTATTTTTTATGGAAGATTGAGCAATAAAAACTGCATACCGAGTTTTATTGTCGAATACGTACATCTTTAAGTCTGTTTTTATGTATTTAGATAAAGCTGCGTGTAATTAAAGTTATTACCCATTACTTTTTATAATGTAGACGGTTTCTCGCGTGTATATACATAGGTAAGCAAGTACAGTATTACGATAATGAATAATATACAAGTAGCTTTGTGTTTGCCTTTGAGCGAGTTCGATTTTATCAATTCAGACTTTAACATACAAACACTGGACAGGCATTTGTGGTTCAAAATCAAAACTATAAGAAAAAACAGATAGTCCGCACTTCGATGTCTTTTGGTGCCTAAATTTAATGACCCTCAGTTGAGAGCTTGGCGATACTTCATCTATTATTTGTTAGGTGGCACCAAAATATACGAGGTCTGTAAATTAAATAATGAGACGGGCAACGTAGCGCCGAATCTAGAAACACTGCGGAGACGGGACTTGGAAGGGCGTTAGGTTAACATGTAATGCACCTTCAGTACAAGTTTGAACTTGTTAGTCATTTGTTTGTTCTTTGTGACTGTTTTCGTAAACCGGTTTTTCTAATGCGTTTTAAAAATGAGTGACATTAATTTTAAGCAACGATAGGCTATCAGGTTTTGCTTTTGCTGACAGGTTTTGGACACAGCGCAGTGGATACTTTTGCAAAACTTCAACACGCCTGCAGAGACAGTGTTTTTTTCAAAAGCCCAGTTTTTTCGGTGATTTAAGGCATTCTCAGAAGGAAGAGTCGATTGAAGATTAACTGTGCAGCGGAAGGCCTTCATTTTAAAGAACCGATGAAAATGTCGATATAATACGGGATCTTGTGCATTCAGATCGACGGTTGACGACAAGAATCATCGGAGAGGAGTTAAATTTGAATCACACCACTGTTCATCAGATTTTGAATAACGAATTGGGGATGAGAAAAATCTGCGCAAAAATGGTTCAAAAACACTTTTTGAAGGAACAAAAGGACATCAGGAGAGAAAGCTGTCTTGACTTTTTGGAATCGATTGAAAATGATCATATTTTATGGAACAGGTCATTACTGGTGATGTGATGAGACTTGGGTGTTTGAGTACGATCCGGAAACCAAGCGCCAAACCATGGAATGGCACACTTCAAGCTCTCCAAGACCCAAAAAATCAAGAATGAGCAAGTCGAAGATCAAATGCATGCCAATTTGCTTTTTTCATAGTCAGGGAATTGTCTACAAAGGGTTTGTGCCTCCAGGTCAAACAGTAAATCAATACTTTAACAGAGAGCTTCTTGAGTGTGAGATCAAACATCAAGAACAACTGGATGTTGCATCACGAAAATGCGCCTTTCACACAGCCACTCCTGTGGCTTCTCAGCCTCATAGAAAACAGTCAATTTCGGATCATAGAAAACATTCGAACGGCTGTAACCGACCAGCTGAAGGCTATTCCACTATATGAGTTCCAGCACCACTATGAGGAATAGAAGAACCGTCTCCAGCGCTATGTGGCTTCCCAAGGAAGTTATTTTGAAGGGGACAATATTAAATTGTAATTCTATTCAAAAAAAATCAGTCTCAGTACTTAATTTACACACCTCGTAATACCGAAAACATTAATATTAATATCTCTACCTCGAAAATATACGATTCTCTTTCCCCTCGAAGATTATACTAGGAGCATTTTCTACATTTAGGTGATCTAGATAAACATTATTTTCTAAATTTTAGTTCTTCTGACACCTTGGTTTGTGCGTAATTAACTAATTAAAAGAAAAACAGTGCTATGTATTCAAAATTGCTATTACAGTAAATGATTCTCAAACAACGGCGTAATGTACATATTGCGACCTCTACCAGAAGACAGACGAAGTATAGACAAAGTCGCATCATGCGCAAACAAATACGAGGCAAGCGTTCCTTCTTGTTATTTTCTCTTCGCTGATTTAACCAACCTCAATGTTTCGTAAGTCGTATACGAACATAAAACGACACTTAAACACTACTCGCTTTTTACATTCTAATTTATTTAAATAGACCGATTCGCGTTTTAGATTTATGCCACATTACCGCGTCAGGGTTTCCATTAATTTACATTGTTATAGCATGCAATTTCTTTCGAGTAAAGCACGAAATGTTGTACCAAAGAAAATGTTCACTCGAAAGCTGTTTTTTAAAGGAGCGTTACGAAATGTTCTTATTAATATAAAAATAATTGATAAATTCAATCATTCACAATTATACTTTAGGCTAAATAAAGGGTACCTATTGATGTTTAAAATCCAAAGGAAATGTTGGGAACTACTCCCAAAATATTAATCAACAACGATTCAGATTATCTAAACTGCTCGTCAAAATTAGCGTAACACTTTTTAGATTAGCGCTATTTGCGTTCTGTTTGGACTAGAGACCTGCGGTTTTTAAATTTCGGTAGCTTATAGATCTGGTTCGAATGCCCCGAAGTCGTTACGCTGTGACTTAAACGGTTCGCCGTCCACACATCAAAAACCAACCCCATGTCGAAATTTGAATTCGCTACATTTTGACGGCAATTTCAGAAACATACAGGATGGACTAAGAAGGGCTCTGTCGTCTAAAAACTCCATCCCGGCACACAATAAGACATCCTCAATAAGATCTGTGTATTTGGTCGCTGCCCCATCTCTTCAACCCATTTCCAGAACCCGTAAGCCACCCATTTTCATTTATGCTGGGTTTTGCGTGGTTTGACCTCGGTTGGGCGAATCCATTGATCTTAATGCTGCCTAATTGGTGTGGGGTGCCACAACTTGCTTTCACCTTTTGACAACTCGAGCACTCCTCCAGGCCACACCCACACAGACTTCCCACTCGCCCCGTCTGGTTCCGCCCCTGTAGAAGGCTGCGTGGGATGTCGATTTGTCTCGAATTCAAAAAAATGATATTCCCACTCTTGTGTGAACCGACAGTCGCCAAATTGGCAAGAAGATATGGGCAAGACTGGGCTAGCACTTGCGAGGCAGACCACACAAACAGCACATTTTTCCACTAATTTTACGAGCGAAAGCATGTTTAAGTGGCCTACCTGGCAGGCGCTGGCCTAGTCGAGAGTTCATGAGCCCAAGTCACAGTGAATACTTGCCGCGCGTACCAAGCATCTCTCGCGACTTTCGCGATTGTAGATTCACACAAGTGCAAAGAAAGATTTCGCCTAATTCGAGAAAAATTGACATCCCACGCAGCCAGCCTCCTTCAAAAGCGGAACCAGAGGGGAAGGTGGGGGGTCGGTGTAGGTGTGACTTAGAGGGATGCTTGGATTGTGAAAGGGTGAAAGCGAGTTGTAGCACATCACACCAATTTTTTTGGCAGCATTAAGATCAATGGATTCACCCAATAGTGGTCAAACAACGCAAAACCCAGCGTAAATGCACAGGGGTGGTTTACGGGGTCTGGAAATGGGTTGAAGAGATGTAACAGCGATCAAATACACAGAATTTATTGAGGAGATCTTAATGTGTGCCGAGATGAAGTTTTTACTCGACAGCGTCTTCTTTAGCCCGTCCTGTAGTTTTCTAAAATTACCGTCAAAATCTTGGGAATTCAAATTTCGACAAGGGGTTAGTTTTTGGGGTGTGGCCGGCGAACCGTTTGGGTCACAGCGTAGTCTCTAACTCGAATAGAACGCAAATGGCGCTAATGTAAAAAGTGTTACGCTAAGTTTGACGTTTAGCAGTTTATAACCGCATTTTTTTATAACTAGAACCGTTAAAACCAACAAATAATATTTTTTACAAAATACCTATATGTTTAGGTTGGTATTTAACTCTAGCGAAACAATACTAATTAATTAATTACTACACAACATGTATACATTAAACATTACATCAGCACCTTATGCAACGAAAAAAAATTAAAATAATCAACGAACCATCATCCATGCGAGTCACATAGCACAAATGCACGTGTATTGCCGCGATGCGTTTTTTTTATAACTAAACGCCTGTTATTTCAATTGTCCGGTTCCCAGGCTAACGCGATCAGTCTAATTCGTACATAGACAGCGCGACATGTATACATTAATGCTGACTTGAACGATGACCGAGTACATTTTGCATCGACCTTCGTCGTTTTATCATTGTTTATCGTTGCTAATTAAGATTGTTAATTGCCAAAGTGATATGGTATTTAAGGAGCATTTAAGGAATCACGCTTTATCTGAGAAAGGCGGGAACAACTCTAAAAAACGAAATTTAGGTATTTAAAAACCACTTCTTTATACATCTTCGAAGCTGTCACTTAAAAATCAAAATTAAAACAAATGAAAGTTGTTAGGTTGGCTACTGGAAAGCTACTTTATTGGCCTACTACGAAGCAAATCTGACGACCATCAAAAGACACGAAAGATGAAAATCTCAACGGTTGAAGAAAAAACCTTTCTTCACAAACAAAAAATAAAAAGTACGTTTTATTCCCCTCAAAATATAAATGAACTACTATTTTCAACAGCGGCACATAACGTGACATTTGAGGCACTATTGGCAGAAGATGGCCTGGCATATCACTGATCCGCAGCAGCATCGCAAAAAAGTATAATACATACTTCCTCCCACAGCATGCTCAGTCGTACCCACTGGTGCCTAGACAGGTCTTCGTCTAGATGGCCTGGCATGTCGTAGAGAACATCCATTGTTTTTCCTCTTTCGTTTCGTGCCGCAAGACTCACTAGATCGGAAGTACTAAAGAACTGTATTTCTAGGATACCCGTGGAAATGATCGATTTTCCGTGCGGCTATCACGAATGACGACCTATGACTGAGTACTAGAATTCCGTTAACCCAATTAACAATTAATAATCTAATAGGAACGCAACAGAGGTAAAATTAAATAGATTTTTATTGACCTTGTACGGAGTGGTTAATTTGGAAATTGGAGTAATTGTTTCGTTTTTAGACGGAGGTATCGACTAATGCAGTGGCGCATCATGGGATGTTTAATTGTATGTACTAGAAATTTAACATTTTTTCCTTTAATAAACATGTAGCTATATTCCTCTATAACTAAGTAGGCTTAAAACAAATTACTAACGATTTTAAAGAAAGACGTAATTAGATTACCATATAGATACTTGAATTTCCATGGACATATTGGCAGGCTGAAAATGTGCAATGTCAAACAGAAACCAGTGAGAAACAACACCAATTGTTGTGTTTTTATACATATTGTAAGATTAAAAAAAGTCCTCAAACTATGCCGTAGAATTGATACCGCATGTTTTGAATTATTACCCGAGACCACCAATTCTTTGAAGCCGAAATATATCTTAATAAGAACATTTCTTTAGTTGTCGTCCTAAAGTGGCCATGTGACAACGTTGCGGCTGAATTTCTACAAAGCTTTTTTATTGTTGTACAGTGAGCAAATGTTTTATATTTCACTTTCTGTCATTCTGTCTGAACAATCTGACACATATTTTTCAGCATCCTGAACCCAAACACCATTCATAATTTCGAAAGGGTCATTACTCCTCCATTTACGGCTAAATATTCGAATGCAGATAAGTAGATTTACATTTTAAGCATTAACAAGTGACTCATCTCACTTGTCAGCATATTTAAAATAACGTAACATAATGTGTATTTCATTCAAAGCCTTTGTAATCCGGAAAGCGTATTAAATTGAATGAATGAAGTTGGCCGATAGAGAGTGATCGGGTTACCGAGTAGCCATCAATACTTCTTTTTTTTTTTTATTAACCTCGCTTGTCCCAATTCGAGATCCGTTCTACAAAATTGATGGCTGTGACCTTTCGAGGGACTGTCAACTGTTTTTTGGGGGAGGGAAGGGGGTGCTGACGTCCGAACGATGATTAAATACGGATCAATCATAAAGTGGATGCGAGTAAAAATTAAGCATTAGGGTGTGAATAAAATAGTGTTGTAAATTATAGAGTTTTTTTTTTGTCGTCGAGCTATAAATACACGGTATAGTCGACATATGGAGGGGAATTTTGCTACTTGCCTTGTACTGAATTCTAGAGCTAATGGAGTGTGACCCAGTCACAGGACTTACGCCCCATTAGGGCGCAAACCTGTCTTCTCTCCTGTAAAAAAACTGACATCTCCATCCATATTCCACTACGTTTGAATTTCCAGGCGTCTTGAGTAAACTCTGCAGCCTGCGCTAGCTTTTATTTTTGACCTATCAGTGAATATACGAGGCGTGTAAATTAAGTAACGAGACTGATTTTTTTATTGGAATAGAATTACAATTCAGTATTGTCTCTTTCAAAATAACTTCTTTGGGAACCCACACAGCGCTGGAAACGGTTCTTCCATTCCTCATGTATTGGAACAGCCTTCAGCTGGTCGGTCACAGCCGTTTGAATGTTTTCTAATGGTCCTAAAATGACGTCCCTTGATGTGATTTTTCAATCTCGGGAAGACTCAAGTCAGGCGAATAAGGGGGCTGAGGAGCCACAGGAATGTTTTTACTGGCTAAAAACTCGTTTATTGAAATGGCTGTGTGACAAGGCGCATTGTCGTGATGCAACATCCAGTTGTTCTTGAAGTTTGGTCTCACATGCATAACCCTTTATCGAAGTTTTTCAAGAACCTCTATGTAAAAGTGTTGATTTACTCTTTGACCTGAAGGCGCAAACTTTTTTGTGGACAATTCCCTGTGGACAATTCGACTTGCTCATTCTTGTTTTTTTTTTGGATCTTGGAGAGCTTGTGTGTCAGCATGCTTTGGCGCTTGGTTTCCGGGTCGTACTCAAACACTCAAGTCCCATCACCAGTAATGACACGTTCCATATAATGGGGATCATTTTCAATCGATTGCAAAAAATCTAGACATCTTTCTCTCCTGATGTCTTTTTGTTCCTGCGAAAGGCTTTTTGCGCAGATTTTTCTCATTCATTAGTCAAAATCTGATGAACAATGGTGCGATTAAAATTTAACTCTTCCCCGATCATTTTTGTCGTCAACCGACGATCTGAACGCACAAGATCCCGTATTCTATCGATATTTTTATCGGTTCTTGAAGATGAAGGCCTTCTGCGCGGTCACTCATTTTTAAACCGCACTAGAAAACAGTGGCGGTGCGTGATATTTCAGTTAGCCATATCTTGAAAACGACGCATGGGACCCACTTCACTTTTTAGGTGATGACTATACACCTCTTACAGAAAGGATTTATAGTGAAAAAATCGTCAGCAAAGTTTGCGAAAAAATTTTCAAAAACACTGGAGCACTCCCTGGGTTCTCAGTAACGCTCTGTGGAATATTTGCAGTATATTTTTTTTCATAATCTAGAAACAAATATAAGGAGACGTTTTTCGATTTGTTACAAAATATTTTTGTTTCAAAAAAGTTATGGCCATTTTAATTTTGGGAAACAAAATGTTCCTATAAAATTAAAATTAAAATGGCCATAACTTTTTTGAAAAAAAAAAATATTTTGCAACAAATCGAAAAACGTCTCCTTATATTTGTTTCTAGATTATGAAAAAAAATATACTGAAAATATCCCACAGAGCGTTACTGAGAACCCAGGGAGTGCTCCAGTGTTTCTGAAATTTTTTTCGCAAACTTTGCTGACGATTTTTTCACTATAAATCCTTTCTGTAAGAGGTGTATAGTCATCACCTAAAAAGTGATGTGGGTCCCATGCGTCGTTTTCAAGATATGGCTAACTAAAATATCACGCACCGCCACTGCTAGAAAAGACCGGTTTACGAAAACAGTCACAAAGAACAAACAAATGACTTTAACAAATTCAAACTTGTACGGAAGGTGCATTACCTAATAGTATGTTAACCTACCGTCCTTCCAACCCGTCTCCGCAGTGTTGCTACGTTGCCAGTCTCATTACATAATTTACACACCTCGTATTTATCTTCCCCTCACTGACAGGACGATAACCTCGACGATAACCAGCGTTGGTATAGGTTGTATAGGGTCTGTCAAAGACAAAGTAAGGGGAGATGGTGCCTGCACTAGCTTTTAAGCATTTTATTTGTAGCCTCCTTCCACAGATGGCGTCTTGTCTCCCTATAGGCCTAGGGCCTAGTACTATAATTTGCTTTCTACTGTAGGTAACAACACGTTTAATTAAAGTGACCAGAGGTCCGTCATTAGGACGGACAGTCCGTCATTCAGAAAGCTTGTCCGTCTTCAAGAGCAGTCCGTCAAATTGTCCGTCATTGAATTTTTTTTATTAAAATGTCCGTAATTACGTCTTCTAGGTTAATTTGAAGACGTATCGACGTATCGTATCGATCGTGATTAAATATTAGTATTTCAAAAAGGCATCAAATTCCAAAAAGTATCCTTGTGAAAGTTTATATTTTTATGTAAATGTTTTTTTCATTGAAATTCTGAAGTACCAGGAAAACGCGTGACCTTGAGTTTTAAAAATTTTGCCTGCGGCGCTATTTGGCTCGCGTCTCACGGGGCGAAAAATTAACTCTAGCTTCGTCAATGTGAACCAGCTGAACATGTCCGTCTTTGGCAAGATCAAAATCTGGTAACTTTACGTTTAATAGAACTTGGACTCTGCTCTACAGAGCGAGAGAGGTACTAATCGCAACTCATGGCCTACCAAGTGATCTAAGTTAAGAAACTTGATTTTTCTCTTGATCGCACTTTGGCCACTTTCCAGGAAACAACCTAGTAAAATAAACCGATTAAAAATGGAGGACGAGCCACGGACCCGTCACAGGACTCGCCTAGTCGGTTATTCAGCGGCAATCGGCACAATAGCAGAGGAATACCCGCACGGATAATAACAGTTTTGTCGCAGCTCCCGTGATAGCGCGTGACAGTTAAATTTCCTCCCCCATTATGTAATATCGCTCGCCATTGTTGCCTTCCGCGCTACGCGTCATGCTGAGAGACCCAATTCCTGCTCTGTATTAGAGGGCGGACCACTAAAAACGCCTTCAATACACGGACAAGGTATTGTCACTTAAAAAAAATATGCAGACAACGAGAGTGATGAGGTTTTTCGTAAATACATACAACGTACAAAAAGTACTACGACAGTCGATAACATCGACAAAATCAAAACATTATTGCCTGAAAATTGCCACATGAGAGTTGGCTCAAGAGTGTGACATATCGACAATGTCAGCTCATGGTATTTTTAGTGATATTTTGGGCGTGAAACGCGTCGCTGCGAGGCTGGTTCCGAAAGAGCTGAATGTTCTTCAAAAAGAGCATCGGAAGCAGGTTGCTCTTGACATGGTTTCCAGAGCCGATAGTGAACCAAACTTCATGAAACGCATCATAACTGGAGGCGTAACATGGGTCAACTAGTACAACATGCAAACAAGTCGTCAATCATCGGAATGGCGTTATGATGATGACCTGAAACCGAAAAAACCGCGCGAAAGTCGTTCAAAAGCGAGGGTGATGCTAACGTTCTTTTTTTAATTTTCGAGGCGTGGTACATTCCAAATTCCTTCCGGAATGACAGACAGTTAATAAGGAGTATTATCTCGGCATTTTGAGGCGTTTGCGTGAAAGTATCCGTTGGAAACGGCCGGAATTGTGGAAGGAAAATTCTTGGATTTTGCACAACAACGCGCTATCCCACCGAGCTAAGATTGTGACCGAATATAAGGCCAAAATTCAATAAATACGATCGACCAACCGTATTCACCGGATATGGGTCCGTGTGATTTTTTTTTATTTCCATAATTAAAATTGCCACTACGGGGTCGCCGCTTTGAAACGATAGACAATCAAACAAAATTCGCTGAAGGAGCTGAAGGTGATACCTTCGGCGGCCTATGAGGTTAAACGTTGGCATAGCTGTATTGCACTCGATAGAGCCTACTTTGAACGGGACAAAATAAATTTTGATGAATAAATAACAATTTATGTGCTTTTTTACAATTTCCAGATACATTTTGTACGTAGTAGTACATAAGACTCGAACACAGACCATCTAGACCAAGCTATACAGACAAACTGATGAAGCCAAGTGGAAGCCCAGAGCAAGGCCAAGGGTCGTAGGCTCAATTAGTCGTTCGCATCGTTTGCAGAGTCCGCACCTCCCGTTGTTTATCATATTTTGTTTCATTTAACCGTCTTTCTATCTCCACCAATAACTGAGATACGCATGTAAAACCAATTTGGGACATACTGTATGTAAAGTAAGTCCAAGTAAGTCCAGTTAGTCAGATAGATATTCCCTGGGTAGATGATTTCCGTTTAATACGAGTCCAAAAACGAAAAGAACAAAAAGGAAAGGTTAAAACAATAGGATTTAACATTTTCGGAGTTATTCACGTTTTTTTTAAACATCGCAATTTTCTTTTTTAGCGGCACTACCCTTTCACACCCTCTACATCAGTTCAACTTGGGCTTATTAGACGCAGAATTTCAGTTTCAGGTAAATGAATGTTTGATTTAATATAAGAAATTTTCCAAGAAATTGCGCCTATATTTTGAAGTGAACTGACGCAACTTACACTTTAAAATTGTATTTAGAAAATAATTTAAATTCGCCCACATAATGTTCGTTTCACGAGCTTGGCGAATCAACTTTCTTCAAGCGTACTAGCACAGCCTCTGCACGACTATTAAAGGATGACTAAGACGTTTACGCGTCTAGTTCTATATTTAATTTATTAGTGGTCACACTCACACTCCCCATTTAAGATAAGATAAAGTGGAATTTAAGTGCAATTGCTCGTATCTAGAGACGTCTAGTTATGTATGGGATGCTTTGTATCTGCTACAAAAAATGTCCTGCTGAAATTGAGGTTATGAATCAGTGTGTTATACGCAGAATAGTTTATCGTTTGTTTTTTTATCGTTGGCTATAACCCTTACTTTTTAACGTTTCCACTTTTTTAGCCTTAAAACTGGCCATTTGGCTTTGACCAATGCCATAAAATCACAACACCCTTTTTTTAGCCCCGTTTAAACTCAATTTTGAACTGTCCCAAATCGATGGTTTTTCCTCTTCATTGATGACAACAATGATAAGTGTCATTGTCAGACTTAAGACACACGTGGTTTTAACTTTGAACGCTGTCAAGTAAACATGAATATCTGTTCATCGGATGTAAACGTTATGTTTTATTGATGATAATTGTTTAGTATATTTGGGTATACGTGGTTAAAATAAGTCGTTTATGTTGAAAAACCTTGATATATTTGAATATAGGGCAATTTTCGTTTAAATAATAATTATCTAACAAAAAAGGGCACACTGTACCTCGCCAATAATATTTGGTCTTTGTCTATCATACCAGTGAAAATATCCCATGAACAGAAACTGTTCAGTCCCAGGATCAACTGCGCACGCTCCTCTTGGAAACTATGAAAGAAGCAATCCGTTCATAAGAGCCATTCAAATTTAAAACAACGTATATTTTAAGTCTGGTCATTGTCATTAAATGACAACCGAGTATCTTAAGTAGGGTTGGCCAATCGTGCCGCAATTCAGTTGCGCGCGGAGGGCGAGTCATTGAGTCGTTTGGCCCGACCGTCTGGCTGACTTATTATTAGTGTGCTCGAGGTGTTTATGTTGTCGGCGTCGGTAATGCACATTAATATAATAATAAAATGTCACACGTCAAACGCCTAAAAACTACCATGTGCTGACAAAGTGAATAAATTCATCGGTGATTTCGAAGATTTATTTTATGATGGCGTGACCGTAATGTGTAGAGTCTGTAAGGAAAAACTGCTGCGTAGGGACAAACGCGATTGTAGCCGTCACATAAATAGTGTGAAACATAAAAATAAAAAAGAGCGTATGCCCTGAGAACTCAGTTTATGTTCGACTTACTTTTAATGCTAAGTGCCTGTGATGTACTCCTGAATGTACTCGATAAACAATCATTTCGTAAGTTCTGGAACAAACACGTTCCAGAGATGCCGTTACCAGGTCTCACAATACTTACAAGATATTTCCAGCAAATAAAGGCTGTTATTTTATAATTCAATCCTGCCAAAGCTGCAGCTATTAAGGAGAGCCAGATCAAATTTCAAGATGTGTCCGTTGAAACATACTTAAAAACTATTCATAGCAACTCTAAAAGTTTGTATGACGCCATACAAAAATTACAGAACAGTTCGTTGTCGTTAGCGGAGTCACTATAGTGGACATATTCGGCTGCTACAAGCTATACTCCAGTCAAGATGTACATCCGTGCTTGCAAAAGGTCCGGTCGTTCTGAATTTTTTATATGTTGTTAGGACCTAAACCAATATTAAAAAACCAGATTTGCAATTTCCAAAGTGCTGTGCGAGCGGCGGTGTACCCAAAAAACCATGAAATTTTCGGACTTTTTTCAGTTTTTGCTCAATATCTCAGTGAAGGAAGGGTCTGACCGGTATAGTCACTCTACATACTTTTAAAGTAGACTAAATTTTCTACAATTTGAGACCAGGGCGAGCTCTATACAGCGATTGGATCCCAAGATACAGTTCTTCGAAAATGGTCATTTTTTTCAAAAAGTGAAATTTTTTCGAAATGGTCACTTATTTTGTAAAATATCTTCTAAAATACGCATCCCACGTCAAATATTACCAAAATTTAGTTGTAGTAAATTTAATTAGCTTTCATTTGAGACCAGACTGGTACCTGTAAGCCCAGCGGTTCTCTCAAAAACGGCAGATAACCAAAAACAGTCATAAGTAGGTTTTGGGAAATGCAAATAAACTGTTCTCACGTCTTTTTATGGTTTTATTTATCAAAGAGTTAAAATTTATTTATTTTTGTTATTGTTTAAAAATTAGATGAGAAAAATACAATATACCTATCGGGAATAACGTCATCATCAAACATTGTTTTATATACCTACATACTAAAATGATTGTACAAACATCATGGTACCTACTATAAGGACAAATTACATTTACACAAAAAAGAAAACTAATATAAATCATGTAGGTATTGTGTTTTGGTTGCCAAATCATGCCTTTCTTTTTATCTTCGATGGCCCGGGCTTGGGCTCGCACGAAGATGGTGTCTCGATTGCTGTGATGGACGCTGGGAGAGTTCTCAGAGGTCCCAGTCTGTAGTCATGTCATCTTCATCGTCTGAGCATGTCAGCTCCACATCCGGGACGTTAATGCACAATTTGCCACCGCATGACTGACAGAGGAGAGCAGTGGAGCCCAGCCTTTCTGCACGAGCAGCTCCCAGAGTACCCTTTCTTGCATTTACATGAAATTTTTCGCAGAAGGGCAGGAGGTGCGGGATCCATGGTTGTGGGGATGGGGGTGAGTCCCTGAGAAGACAGCTTCCACCCCCAATTAGTGGGATTCCAGTTGAATCCCCGCCACTTCTGAACTTTGCACTTAGCACCTTTCTGCATGGTGGCCTGCGGCATCTTCCGTCGGTGGCAAACCGGCGAGGTTTATGCTCATTGAAGTGACAAACGTCTTATACCTCAGGAAATCCAAAGTATCCCTCGCGATGTCAGCCCCATATAGAGCCACAAAGCACTTGATGCCTGCTCCTCTCACGGCTTGTGGGGTGGAGTCTAGCCGAAGGAAGACCTCCACTTGCTCAGCAAGTGGTTCACTGTTGCTCAGGAGTGTGGTGATTTTGGTTTTTCTTTGGCCAAACGGTGCTGAGGTGGTATCGCACCCGGTAAACGCGTGGGTGAATAGTACCGTCCATGGTGATCGCTGGGAGTCCTGGTGGTTGTAGGAGGTCGTAGAGTAGTGACAGCAACCAGCTTCGCCCTTCGTGCTCTTCTGAAGGTAGACGTTTGCCTCTTCAGCGCCTACACTATTGAGAAGAACGAGCAGGTCGACGTCTTCTCCCACTATTACGACCCGATCGGCTACAGCTCTTTTTGAGAGCGCCGTCATGACGATCTCTCGATCCGCATCTTCGTCGGCGACAGCCACTTCTACTCCCTCTTTCTGAAAGGCATCACAAAGAAGACTGATTAGGCGTCTCTCGTTGTTCTCATTGTCTAATACATGCTCTTGAGCAATTTGAATTACTGTGGATTCATCGAACGTCAATTCGTAGCTAGAATGAGCTGCGTAGCGCCGGAGTCGTTCCGCTGTTTTGGTGTTTTTTTTTTTGGTAGCATCTTCGGGGTAGCCGTCAAAAACGATGGAGACGTTATTCCCAAAGTGGTTACGGACGTAGGTGGTGTAACGCGCCAAAAGTGCTCGAACTGTGCTCTTCCTTACTTATGACTGTTTTTGGTTATCTGCTGTTTTTGAGAGAACCGCTGGGCCTACAGGTACCAGTCTGGTCTCAAATGAAAGCTAATTAAATTTACTACAACTTAATTTTGGATAATATTTGACGTGGGATGCGTATTTTAGGATATTTCACAAAATAAGTGACCATTTCGAAAAAATTTCACTTTTTGAAAAAAAATTACCTATTTTCGAAGAACTGTATCTTGGGATCCAATGGCTGTATAGAGCTCGCCCTTGTCTCAAATTGTAGCAAATTTAGTCTACTTTAAAAGTATGTAGAGTGACTATACCGGTCAGACCCTTCCTTCACTGAGATATTGAGCAAAAACTGAAAATAGTCCGAAAATTTCATGGTTTTTTGGGTACACCGCCGCTCGCACAGCACTTTGGAAATTGGTTTTTTAATATTGGTTTAGATCCTAACAACATATAAAAAATTCAGAACGACCGGACCTTTTGCAAGCACGACCCCCTTTTGATGTTTAACTTTATTGGACTACTATAGGTGACTCCAATAAACGAGCCTGTTAAGCTTTTGGAGACATAGAGGACATGGAGTTGAATGCGCGGAGAGCGGAGAAGGTAAGACATACATCCTAGTGATATCGGCAGAGGGAGTGATGACGACCAGATTCGTCAAGAACATAGTGGCAGTGGGACAAAGACAAAATACAGTGTTATTACAAATTTGTCACACTGTTAGAAAGTTTTTTAGACAGAACAAGATGTTTCGATTGTACAGACATGTGTGAGTACATGTGAGCATTTTTGTGGTGCCCCACGCTGTCGGTGGCCATTCGAACTCGAATGACCACCCTGTATTTATTGTATCTCTTTCGTTGCCCGATTTGACGCTTACCGACGGCATCCGTTTACTTATAGCGCCTTAAATCTCGCGAATAGACCAAAACAAACCCGCGGTAAGCCCTCGAAACGGTGCGTGACCACGCTTCCTTCCTTATCGGTCCCCGTTCTTAGCGTTCGGCGCGAGCGAAAACAAATAAACAGACGGGCAAACAACCGGAGGAAGTAAGAATTACCGAGGCCCATTGTTGGTGCTATAATCTTTTAATTTATTGGGATGAAAATAGCTGTACGTTCATTGTGCACTTCGGGGGGCTCTGAATCAGAGTCTGAAGATACGAAAAAAAAACGTTCTAACTGCGCAGTGACTTACTAATGTCGGTACAGTCGGCTCCAAAATGTCTAGAGATAGACAACATGCAACAAAATTAGTTATCTAAAAAAATAATTTGGCAAAAAATGAAGTATAATTGAGTATAATATATTTCTAGTCTGTCTGCTATACAATAAGTTTCAAAATATTATGCGAGCAAAATACAAAAAACAGCAGTTGTAAAAGATGGGATATTAGTTTTCAAATGAGGTAGTTTGAACTTCCATTTTTTCGCAAGATTCATTTGATTTTTTTTGGTATTATAGCCTTCTGCTTAGGTCTAATAATCACCTCGAGCCGACGAGCATTTCAAATACCGGCCGCCACTGAGGGTTACAATTTCTAATTTCCAATAATTGTAAAACTGGGCCATACAGTACAAATCACCCTAACGCAGACATAACAAAATGAAGCGGAATTGATAAGTTAATTTATATCTTGAATAGACGCCATCACCGCATGACATGAGGTGGGAACAAATCTCGATCCAATCGTGATCGCAAGCGTGCGGCAGGCATACGGTTTCTCGGTAGAATTGTTTGGGTTGAAATTTGAATAGCATTTTATATTTCGGTCGATGACAGCAGTATACTAGAAAAAATTAGCTGGTAATGTCACTACAGTTGTACAAGTAAATATGGGTTCGCTAGTACATAAGATAAACTCATTACCTATTAAATCGTCGATTTAAAGGTAAAACTTATCAACCAAAGGTAAAATTTGTCATTTACGTGTTTTAAAAACCTGCGATTTTCTAAAAACTAGAGACAAAAAAGTTATTTCACAAAGATCTAAAGATAAATAAGTTATTACTTTTTAATACAAGAAGTAATGGTTTAGTACAAAAAGCAAAAGGTATATCTTTGGAATATTCTGTTATCATACAATTCTGGATACCTCGACATAGCGGCGGTATCTAGAATTTTACGATGAGGTATGATGTCTTCCTGTTTTAAGGGTATACCTGTTCCAAATACATGTTCCCATAAAACCTGTTTTGAGACTAATATTTCGTCAGATTAAAGGTAAAATTCATTAAGTAACACAAAATCAGCTGTAACGAAACTGCAACTGTTTAACAAGAGACGAAAAAAGTTGCAAAAGTATGCTCTGCAAAAGATCATACGCTAGTTAAAAAGTAATATTACTTTTTGTATTAAACATTTTATGAATTTTTGTGGATAAGTTCCTTTAAGTTTCATTTTTCGTGACCACTGACATTACCACCTAAACCTAACATTAAAACCAAAATATCACTCCGTTAAGTAATAGTTAGCTCCCTAGTACGTTTATTCGAATAATCACATTCATAGTCATAATAGTGATCTGAGTCCGACTCTGTTTCGACTCGCCGGAACTTTGACTGTACGAAGTTCCTGTCTTGTTTCGTTGCCACTTTTGTTGTTGTCACATCAATATAATATTCCTATTAGACATTTCAAAATTGTTTCACAGTAGTTAAGTTGAAAAAAAGATAACAGTGAACTTTATTATACGCAACACAGTCTGAAAATGAAATTGGCTTATATTAATTGAGGGGTATAGATGCAAAACTCACATTATACACTTTTTAAAATTTTTCAGGAAGAAGGAATAACAGATTTCTCACTTTTCAAGTGACTTAAGGCACTGAATTTTTTTTGGTATTTGCATTAGCACTTTAACTTTGCTTCTCAATTGGTGAAATAACAGCACAACAATATTTGACCCCAAGAAAGTGAATTAAAATATGGATAATGCGGGTTTTGATACAAATTTCTAGATAATGGCGGTCTTGCTCCAAATTATTCTACATAATATTATCGTTTACACTAAACTTCATGAAGTTAAGCTTAGAAAAGGAACTTGGAAACAAACTCAATGTTATATCAATACAAATTTTATGTAATATGGTAGTTCATAATCAAAATAAAAAGCTACACAAAATACTTAGAATACGGTTTTATTAACATTATTGACTGATGAAGTGAAATATTTTTATAATGAACCTAAAATTGCAAAGTATAAAAAATGTTGACAGTAAAAAGTTTTAATATTCTCACATTCTCCTTAGGAGAATGTGAGTTTTGAAACAATTCACAGATTCCACAATTTAAAATAAATACGAAAATGTGAGTTTTATACCACTTTTAAGATTTAAAATGATGTAGTTCAACACGATGAACAAGTATTTCGTATTTCGTATTTCGAAAAATTATGGATAATGTGAGTTTTGCATCTGTACCCCTCAAATGATCGTACATCAATACATTTTTATAAATATAGGGTTTTTATAAAGATCTATTATCCAGTTATAGTTAGATCTGGCAACGTTGCTTTCTAGATTTCCGCTAAGGGGATGGGGGGAGGCTGGGTTGTTGTACGTAAGTAAATTCCCCTAATTTTGACATAAAAATGTACTATTTAATATGTATTTAATATCCACCTACGGATGCAGTATCGTAACTCTGACTGTATATCATCTGTATTTTTGCCTATCCGTAATGACGTAACGGAAAGACCGCGACATCCTCACAATCCCAGGGTGCTATACCAGCAATCAATGACTCAACTTCACTCGTTTAGCTTTATTTCACATCTGGGTTGATTCACCATTGTTTTAAGTTTAACTTGTTTTTAAACTGGGTCAAGTTTAACCCGGAAAAAAGTATTGAACACTCTTTCAAGGTGTCAAAAAATTGTGTCTGTCTTATTCTGTACTCAAATTCTATTGGCACCACCGACAGGTCATCAACTCCACTCTCAAGTGGTCTTATTTTCTTCAACCTCAACGTTTAAATGTCGATCTAACGTTTTCGAGTAGCCAAAGTCCGTAAGGTGAGATCACGCTACATACTAGAGCCCAGTTCACCGTGAGGAATTCGTTTGCATCTTTCGTTTGTTTTGTTCGCACAGCACTCCCTGGTAATAAACGCCGAGGCGGAATGCAAGAGACGATTATTCATTTCTGACCTATTAGCGTAATGCCCCCGGGCAATAAAGACGTAACTGTCCAGCAGTCAAGATGATTTGCACTTGCTGGT
Organism: Aromia moschata; assembly: GCA_029963805.1. Classification (NCBI taxonomy): domain Eukaryota; kingdom Metazoa; phylum Arthropoda; class Insecta; order Coleoptera; family Cerambycidae; genus Aromia; species Aromia moschata. The sequence continues at coordinate 105,272 of JAPWTK010000439.1, forward strand.
GAATGCAATTCACGCGATTTGCCGAGTGCTACCGCCAATGCAGTATATCTACTTAAGTATACGAGGTGTGGCTATTAAATAACCGAACTGATGTCGTAAAACTTTTTATTCGTTACCAATTGCAGTAGCAACTTTTTCGCCTTCAATGTACTCCCCTTGGCGATCTCTACATCGCTCCATACGACTTATCCATTGAAAGCAGTGCTGGAAGTCCGCTTCTGTCAGCTGGTTCAAAAACCACGATTCATCACAAGTAATCACCGTGTTGTAATCATTCTTGATTCCTTTGCTCGGGAGTGAAGAGTTTTGGCACCATTTTTGCGCAAACTTTGCGCACATTGAACGATTAATGCAAAATCTGGCGAACACTTTCTTTGTCGATTCCTGTTATTTCAGCAAGTCCTCGGATGCTTAGACGACGATCTTCGCGGACTAATTTTTTTCGTCCGTTTTTGACTTTGAGGGCTGTCCGGGGCGCGGATCATCTTCGGTCGTTCACGTCCCTCTTTAAACCGTTTGAACCATTCAAAAACTTGTGTGCTGGGTAAACATTCATTCCCGTATACTTCTTTTAAAATTGCATAAGCTTCTGTAAAAGTTTTCCCTAGTTTAATAGGAAACTTGAGATTAACCCGTTGCTCCATCTGAAGACTTAACATTTTTTTCGACGCGTCACTGGTGCGTAGACTAATTCAAACGACTGCTACAGTCAAACTGAACGACCCACTTGGGGAAATTATCACCAAACACAGTTCTGTTCAAACTTGTCGCGACTCACTCGCAGTCGTTTTTTCTGCGAGAAAAGGAAGATGAGATGATTTCTCTGAGAATAAAGAAATATACGCATCCGTTCTGACATGTTCTGAATTTGAAACTTTAGCGTAGCGAATTTGAAACAATTTGCAACCATGTGGCATTTGAAGGTTAAATAAAAAATTCAAAAAAACACATATCAGTTAGTGGGTGGGGGAGAGATAACAGTGACCAACGAAGACTAGCATGTCAAAATTACAAATCAAGACAACGCTCATTTATTTTTTAAAAATTAAAAATAGATCTATAGAAATTTGTGCAGGGCGGTTAGTCAATAATGTATCACGTGACATCGTGTCGTCGAAGATAATTTTCGATACTATTCATTGTTGACTGTTGGAGTTGTTGAGAGTGGAATGGTGAAAAGGGTTCAAAAATTGGAAAAATATCTTGTGGAGCGATGAGAGAATAATAAACATTTGTATTTTAGGTTCTGATGGTCAGAAGTATGCACGAAAGCCATCATTTTTTTTTCATGGTACGTCATTGGACAGATTTTTTTGTATAGAAGGTATAAATACTGATCCAAATCAGTACATAAACGTCCTTCAAAATGTGAGCTGCCTTATACATGTAATAAAATGCCGTTAGTATGCCAATTTTAAAACAACAATGGGCTGAATCATATTGCAACCAAGCAACCAACCACTGACCAACCACTCGTATATTTTTTTTATCTTTTGTCTTTAAACCTTGCAGTGTACTGTGTAGCAATTTTGTGTCCATTTCAGTTTTATATTTTTTATTGCTGAAATTCCGTGGTGGCTCTATTTTAATGGCCACAACTGTACACGGAATGTTACAACATGGAAAAGTTGTTGGGTAAAACGTTAGAATAAATTGAATATCTCGACACACGCGATTTTTACGTCCACTCTACTTTTTAGGCTACCCCACATCAAAAGTTGAGCGAGTTCTGGTGACCATGAAGGTCATTCGATTGAACCTATTTTCCTTTACATTTACAAAACTCAGCATAACAATTCTACTCTCAATGTCGATCATTTTTCGCGCTAAAAATAAAATAAAAACACATTTCTCGTTACAAACACTTTAAAATGACCATAGCGCAGCTACACTTGCTATAAATATCTCACAAAGTAAATATTAAGCGGCTACAAAACACTACATCGATTATTATGCCTTCGGGGTCCAAATTTAGAAATGTCTATGTGTTGCAGTCCAATGTAAGCAAACAAACAATCAATTTGGTTGACACGTTGTTTGTAAGGAATCTCTACTAGAACAATATGGACAAAAAACACCTCTTTAAGCGTCTTAAAATAAATCCGGTTACCCACGATATCGCATCACAACGTTTTATAAATATTCCTCTTCGATGTCATTTTGGTCAATCTGGTGCAAGTGAACTGTTCCAAAATAAACACGTTTTAATTTAATTTCTAGTGAAATACGCCAAGTTTTATAAAATTTTTCTACTAGCCACCAAACACCTCTGACCTGAACCACCCTGATTTTTTTTAAACTAAATATTTACATACAAATTTGCATGACCGAAACAAAACTAAATCCTTTCCATCCTATATTTTGTTATGGTCTATAATTGATCGTTAACGAAAGCAGTTCGCTACTCGTTAAGTACCTGTTTGACCTCTTGGTATACATACATATGTATATATAAGCAATTCGTAAACGGCAACAAACGAATGTATGCCAACGCACGACGAACAAACCAATTGATGTACTGCTTTTATTGTTGCCATTTAAATTTGTTTATGAGCCGCGCTGAATTAATCGTTTCCGGTCGTCGATGTGTCGTAAATAATATTGTTAAAAACTGTGCGTCTCATAGCAAGTACAATAAACGGGTGCGAACACAATCAATGAGGCTGAAGAAAATTAGTAATGAAATGTACATATACAGTGGGCGCCTAAAGTATGGAATAAATTCAGTAAATGTGAAACAAAAAATTTTTGGAAAAAATCCCCGAACAGGTCGATTTTGTTTTATAAAAACACACATTTTTGAGGGAACGTCTATTTTCCGATGTCATTTGTTTTTGAGTAATGACGTCATCAACTTATTTTTCAAATGGCAACCCCCATTTTTTTTAATTTAATTTGAGAGACCCTTTCATTGTCGATATAACGGTATAAAAATGTTGCCACCTTACATAACAACATTTTTGAGTAAATGACAATTGAATGTTACAAAATGAAAAATATATTTTTCACGATAAATAAACAAAAATTTCTTTGATAAGCAAATACAATTTTAAATTAAGTGTTCGAAATGCCGTCCATCAACTTCTTGGCAATATGCAAGCCTCTGTACAAATTTTTCTTGTACATTCTGAATGACTTCCGGGGTAATGGATCCCATTTCATATCTAATGCGATCTCGTAGTTCGGCTAAATTGTGTGGTCTTCTGCAGTGAACTTTTGATTTTAATTAACCCCATAAAAATAATCAAGTGGTGTAAGATCTGGGGATCTCGCGAGCCATTCTATCGGTCTTCGTCTGCCAATCCACCTCTGAGGAAAGATGACGTCTAAATATTCACGAATAGAACGCGCATAATGCGGGGGGGTGCTCCGTCTTGCTGAAACCAGAGTGTGTTATCTGGAATGTGAGGATCATTCTCATTTGGTAAAATTACTGCAAGCGCTGGAACTAGATCATTTTGCAAGAACTTCAGATATCTTTCTCCTGTGAGACTTTCTTCAAAGAAGAAAGGCCCTATTATTCTGTTTGCGACTATTCCCACCCACACATTTAATTTCTGCGGATGTTGAGTATGCGCTTCGATAATCCAATGAGGATTCGTCCGACTACAATACCTGCAATTTTGACGGTTCACTGTGCCGTTTAGACAAAACGTGGCTTCATCGGAAAAAAGTACGGAAACTAGTGTAGAGGTACTCTGAGAGTTCTCTTCCATACTTAACACAATGTCAATCTTTTTATCTCGGGTAATTTTTGGACGTCCTGATTTTGGTAGATCTTTAACATCACCAGTTTCTCTAAATTTGGACTCAATCTTACTAACTGTGGATTGGGTGATAGGTATATCTGGATATTTTGCATTAAATAAATTGCATACCTCCTGCTGAGTTCTGGTCTTATTTCCACATCCGATGAAAATCAAAATTTCAATTCTTTGTGTCACAGTTAAATGTGCCATATTAAAATTGGAATTTTTATAAATACTAACACGTTACATTAACTTTTCGCACAATTTAATGACAAATCTTCTGATTAACTGACAGTAAAAACAATGGATACGTCAAAAGACTTAATCTGATTTTTTTTTGCTTTGTTTTTTGCTTGGTTACTTTTTTGCTACGTTTTATTTGTGTTCAGTTTTTTCAGAAACTTTCGTTTATTTATTGTGAAAAATATATTTTTCATTTTGTAACATTCAATTGTCATTTACACAAAAATGTTGTTATGTAAGGTGGCAACATTTTTATACCGTTAAATCAACAATGAAAGGGTCTCTCAAATTAAATTAAAAAAAATGGGGGGTTGCCATTTGAAAAATAAGTTGATGACGTCATTACTCAAAAACAAATGACATCTGAAAATAGACGTTCCCTCAAAAATGTGTGTTTTATTAAACAAAATCGACCTATTCGAGGATTTTTCTAAAATTTTTTTGTTTCATATTTACTGAATTTATTCCATACTTTAGGCACGCACTGTATATTAAATAGAGTGAATTCTTAACACGCAGCCGTCAAATGTTAGCTACAAAGCTCGCTGTTATTTTAAACAAAACCAAAAAAAAAAAAAGGAAACATATAAACCTGATTAAAACAAGGCTGTACAGTTGTTAAGAAATACGTTATACTTAAAGGATTTTACTCGAATAGACAACAATTAATATGCCCATCGCTATCCAAAGTGTCAAGACGTCATCGGTTTCCAACGAGTACCTCGAGGTTCCCTTCCGGGGCCCCTAATTGTTTAGCCTACTCTAAACGACTTCGCTCGGTATTGACATTTTGGATTAGAAAGTGCATCAATCTGATTAAGTCAACCACTCTACACACCATCTTACCTAGGCACACTAAATCTCAGTCCTAGCAACCGATGCCAATGCTCTCTTCAGGTTTATATGTAATACTATGAAAAATAAAACAGTATTAATGTGTGCGGCCGATTCCAAGCCGAACAACGGGGCGTATCACCACGCTCCTCTTAGCATAACGAAGCAATACATCATGGGAGGCTGTAATTAGTCTAGATTGCTGTTTGTAGCGCGGCTGTGGGTATAATTACTGGATATGTAATGGAGATAAGGGACTTTCTTCTTAGGGGAGCATAACTGGTAAATATTTAATGATCGGAGAGCCACGCAAAGTGGGCATCGGGGGTCACAGAAACGAAAGTTAGTATTAAAAATCTTCATTACTACGGCTGGTTGTATGAGTTTCATCTTATGTACTACAGAAAACAATAGGTTTAATATGCATTCAAAAAGTCATCATTTTCCAAATACACTGTGTATCGGTCAAATGGAATGGAATTCAATATCTCAATATCTCCTGTCAACGAAATGTCGAAACGTGTCAATTGATTTTGAACCAGAAAAAAATTGTTTTTAATAACTTTTATTCATAATCATAAGCACAAAAAAATATATAGTCATGGAATCTGCCCTTTGTGGGTAGTTATCATTATTTCGCATTACTTATTGTTGTTTATTATTTAGTTAGGGTGAGTGCCCTTTTTTAGTATATAAGATATTATTTTACACGTTACTTAAAATTGTTTATTTTTTAGTTTACTATTTAATTTAAGGACCTTAGAGATAAAGATAAGCACTTTATGTAAACCATCACTTCATAATTACGATGACATATTTATTATTGTGGGAAAGGCAGGCACAGAAGATTGCTTTTTTGATAACACTGAATATCCGGGTTTTAACGTTTGAAGCTGTAACATCTCTTCCTTTAGACTAATAAAGTTTGTGATTTGTTCGCATTTTAAAACCGATTCCTGAATCACGAACATTTAACTATATATATAGCTCAAGAATGTTCAAAATGTGCACTCAAAATACGAGGTGTGGCTATTAAATAACTGAAGTGATGTTGCTACCAGCGCGATGCGAGCATATTGCCACCAGTTTTGTTACCACAACAGAACTGTGTCTGATGATACATTCCCCACACTGAGCTCGCTGGATAAGCCAGTGTGTCGCTCAGTTGGACTGTAGCAGTTGTTTGAATTAGTCTACGCACCAGTGACTAAAAAATGTTAAGTGTTCAGATGGAGCAACGGGTTAATCTCAGGTTTCTTGTTAAATTGGAGAAACCTTTTACAGAAGCTTATGCATGTTAAAATAAGTGTACGGGAATGAATGTTTATCCCGCACACAAAAGTTTTTGAATGGTTTAAACGGTTTAAAGAAGACGATCCGCGCACCGGATGACATTCAACATCAAAAACGGACGAAAACATTGGTAAATTAATCCGCGAAGATCGTCATCTAAGCATCTGAGGGCTTGCTGAAATAACAAGAATCGACAAAGAATGTGTTCGCTAGATTTTGCATGAATAGTTCAATATGCGCAAAAATTGTGCCAAAACTCATCACTCCCGAGCAAAAGGAATCAAGAATGATGATTTGACATTCTAATCAACATTGACACTAATCCAGGCTTGTTAGAGACGGTGACACTGACGGAGACAAGATTCGAAAGTGTGGAAGCGGTTAAAGCAAAAGTGACGGAGATCCTGAACCACCTGACAGAAGACTTCCAACACTGCTTTCAACAATGGAAAAGTCGTATGGAGAGGTGTAGAGATCGTCATGGGAAGTACATTGAAAGCGAAAAAGTTGCTACTGTAATTGGTAACGAATAAAAATGTTATGACAGCAGTTCGGTTATTTAATAGCCACACCTCGTATTCCATTACATCTTTTAAACCAGAAAAGGAACAAGAAATAGATGGGTTATATTAATAGCAAGTGCAAGAAAGTAAAGTACGGCAACAAGTAATTGATTCTTCTGGTCAACTTGGTTTGACTGTTAGCATTATGTCTATTAAAATCTTTTTTTCCGATTTACATGTCATGTGAACATTTGCATTATGCAAAGAATAGACAACATCGTAACAATAGAAAATCGTCAGAACTGCCGCTATTGGGCTCAGAAAAACCTCGCTGGATGAGGAAGATACCCAAAGACCAGAAAAGGTAAATGTCTGGGCAAGTTAAATAGGAGATAATATCATTGGCTCATTCTTTTTGGATGAAAAATATCGCTGAAATCAAATACTATATGTGAAAAATGTCTATTAAAACCAACACCCTGTGTATATGCGTACGACAATGTTGCAAGTAGAAGGTGACGCCTTTTACCTTTCTTATTACGCTGAGGACGTTGTCGCATAAAAAAAACTATACCTACGCGCTGTAGTCTGTAACAACGTTATATTGCTCGTAGTATCATTTACGTGAAATGTAGCTGTAACCTTCAAGGCACTGCATCGGTAAGCAAGCCAGTCATCAATGAACAATACACAGCACGGAAAGTAACAATGCTTCACTTCTGAATGGATTCTGTAAATCTTTATGGACAAACGTAGGCTATTTATAATGTACCAGCTGGAAACTTAAAAACAAATAAGAAGGCAATGCTGGACTTAGACAACGATGATAAAATCAGATAAACTTGTCACGAGACTACATTGCAGGTCTTCGCAACTTTGTTTTTTGCAAATATTGAAATTTGGACACTTTCTAAGCTCCCTTTATTGCTTTCTTTTTTTACCGACTTCTTGACAATAGGCAAGTCTATCTATATTTTACACAAAATAAAAACTGATGCACGTCATCAAACAGGTGTTTTAGGGCGTACTGATGCCAGGTTGTACAAAAATATTCAAAATTTAGAAATAATCTCGACTAACACATGAATGGATTCTATTTGATTATTTATTGTTAAGTAACTTTTTTTTCAACATTAAATAGAGAAATTTTAATAAATTAAATATTTATATATGTACTTTAAAAGAAATTGGGTGGTGCATAAATATGCAACTACAAAAAAAGAAGGAAAAAGTGGTAGTAAAAATTAGTTTTTTTTAATGAAAGGAAAAATTAGTAGAAGAAAGCACAAAGGAAGTTTTAAAATTTTTAAAAGATATGAATGATAAAAAATTAAAAATGTTCTCACAAACATCATTCGGTTACAAATAGTGTAATAGTTTCTTGTACATAAATATCAATAAAACTGTTATAAATGTTACGAATAGCACTTGTATTCATTCAATGCTACAGCATTTGTAACTCTCTTGGTAGAATTACGCTTCCTAGTAGGTTCCAGGTGATTTTAGTTTTTTGCTTTTTGTGAAATAGAATTAACCGTAGAAACGTTCAATACATAATACATTCAAACAATTATTATTGGACTGTAGTTTTAACTAAATATTATATTGTATACCATTTATATACATCCAAAAAAAAAACGTCATCAACTCTGGCCATGAATGAGACAGACGGAAATAGCGGTAGCGGTCATGTCTAAGCTTTTCGGTTACGTCAAACTTTTGACAAGTGACTGTCACAATTTGTAAAATAAACAATGGCTGTCATATGATGTGACAGTCTTGACAAGTAAATAAGGTTAGAAATTTTGACAAGTAAATAAGGTTTTTTTTGGATGGCTCGTTGTAACAGCTGTTAAGGGTAGTAATGGGCCATTATTGTCTCGTTCTTTTTCAAAATAGCGTATCAAATATGCTACTAACTCTTGTAAGAAGCTGTTTAACTATTTTGACATTTCGCAAACGGAAGTCTGACAACTGTAAAATTTTGATTGTTCTGAAAATAACAGTTTTTCAATGCGAAGTAAAAGTTTAAAGTTGAAAAAAAGACACACGCCGCTATTAAAGCCAATGTAAGGTTCAGATAATTTCAAACTGTCATTTTCAAATGTCAAGTAATATAACACGGCAACTTTAAAATTTGCGAAATTTAAAATTCAATAAAACATTCTATTACAGTTTTTATTTCAATATAATTGAGTGGTGGTATCACTGCACTCATTTGATAGTGTCATCGGTGGCGTGCATGGGTTTTTATTTTGTACAAAGTATACAAATTCACTGAGTACATTGTGAATGACTTCTTCCGTTTTTCTAATTTTGCACCGTATTCTCTTTTTTATATCTTCTAAAATTTTGTGGTCTGTTGGTATAGACTTTGGTTTCAAGTGTCCTTAAAGAAAATAGTATAGGGGTATAAAATCTCGAGATCTTGGAGGCACTCTATTAGCCCTTTTTTGCCAATTCAGCGTCCATGAAAAATTTCACGATCTAAATAAATTGCGCAAAGAGAGTCAATAGAGCGGCCTCCGATATCTCCAGATCTTACGCCCCTGGACTATTTTCTTTAGGGATATGTGTATACAGTGTGGAACAGCCAAATGGAATAAATTCAGTAGCTCCATTATTATGCATTTTTTTAGAAAATTCTGAGACACGTCAATTTCTAATTCTAAAATGACATCTTGCGAAATAAAAATGTCATCCCTAAATTCAGTCCCCTTCAGGTGACAGCTACAACCCCTAAATTTTCAAATTGAAAGTAGGGGCTTGTGATACTTCATTTGAAAGGTCTTTTCATTCTCTATTCAAAACTGCTATGGTTTTACATTGCAGAAATTAACAAGAAAAAAAAACAATCATTAGTAATGCAGCAGATGTTCAAAATGCATGCCTCCAGCATCTTGGCAGCATCCTAGATGTAAATAGAAATGTCTTCTAACGTTAGTTAACATATGCGGGGTAATCGACCTAATTGCAAGTGTTATTCTTCTTCTTAAGTCAGCTAAATCGTCGGGTTTTGTAGACCATACTTTTTACATATCCTCATAGGACGAAGTCTAACGGTGAGATCAGGTGATCGTGCAGGCCATTCTACAGAACCACGTCTCCCTATCCAGCGATTTGAAAAGATTGTGTGGAGATATTGCCTGACATTGACTTCGTAATGTGCTGGTGCACCATCCTGCTGGAACCATATTGCATTACCTGGAAGTTGTGGGTTTCCTTCAGCTGGATACAAGTTTGCCATCGTCGGTACAACATTATTTTGGAGCACCGCTAAATAAGTTTCTCCATTCAAATTACCGTCAAAAAGCAAAAAATTGTACGTATTTATTAGTAAGTTTTTATCTGATAGTAGAGAATGTCGGCAATTACAGACATTTATTTTTTGTTATCATTAACATTTCAGAACCTAAAATTGACAAATGGTGTTACTTATAAAAAGTTTTATTTTAATGTAACGAATTTCCTACGCTGGAGAAACTTCTTTTTTTCTTGTTAATTTCTGCAATAAAATTTAAAGCCATATCAGTTTTGAATAGAGAATGAAAAGACCTTTCAAATTAAGTATCACAAGTCCCTACTTCCAACTTGAAAATTTAGGGGTTGTAGCTGTCACCTGAAGGGGGTTGAATTTAGGGATGACATTTTTATGTCACAAGATGTCATTTTAGAATTAGAAATTAACGTGTCTCAGGATTTTCTAAAAAAAATGCATAATAATGGAGCTACTGAATTTATTCCGTTTGGCTCTTCCACACTATATAGTCGAATTTATATGTAGATCAATGGTTAGCGATATGGCAGTCAAAATGTGAATTTTTGTAATTAAAATTTGACGTGTTTCGTTTTTTTTTTTTGCGAAAACTTGCTTGTTTCGGTTTTATTAAATGTGTGCAGTATTTTTGCTGATCCTTGTATGTATACATAGCTTTGAACGAAATAAACAACTTGGACATGGTTTCAAACTGCGCGGAGCACTCAAGGGCTTCCCGCGGCGAACACGCTGTATAGCCGTCGAGTGAAATGCTTATCGACCGCTTCTTTTAAGCCGATACGGCTTGGGTATTGCAAAAAAAACGACGCCAGTGTACTAAATATACATATATCGGAAGGTTAACAAGACGTGTGGGAGAACTAAACGCAGATAAATTCAAATTAATACCGAGGATTTGCCAAAGCGAGACTGATATCGAGAACTGATCCACCAACCACCTTAGAGGCTCGAAAATATTTCACATAAGAATATTATTTGTTTTTTATAAACTTGAATGGATATTTGAAATATCTCTCTCAAAGCGTTAAAGAGTTAGAATAGAATAGCTGTGAGAAAGGTACAGACGGACGTCGCCTCTCATCCAATGGCAGCACTCAACGTGGCATGGTTAAGAGAAATATTATATAATTCCTACAAAAATGGCGATGTTCTGTTTGTGTTGTTAATTACTTTCACATGTACTGGAATGGAAACTCAGAATAGATATTTTAATTATGATTGGATATGGTAATAAAACATGAACTCAAAATGAGGTTTGTCAAATGTTTAATAATAAATGCCCTGATGAGCACGTATCTGAGCATTCTTCGATTTGATGAGGAAAAACAATTTGATTTATTGGTAGATATAGAGGAAGAATGCTAGCAGGCGAACAGTTTATAACCAAAATTGTTTTCTTTTTTTTTTGGAAGAAACCACTTTTTTTAACGGTTCACAACGTTTAACAGTTTTCTTAAACTATTGGTTTTTATTTGGCATTCTTGCAATTCGTCGTCATGCAACATTTCCACAAAGGTGTTAAGATTTCTAAACGGTACTTCTCTGCTTTCGGTGTTCCGTTAAAAAAAAATAGGTCAAACAATTCTCCTTCTGCTCACAGCTGCCCACACTCAATTTTTTGTGAGTGTAGTGATTTCAATATAAAAGTGGGGGTTGTCTGCATTCCAGGCTCATATTCTGAGAGTTAACGTAGCCCGAAAGATGAAACCAAGACTCATCACTCATCAGTAAAAATAACTTTTTCGAAGACATCATCGTTGTTGTTAAAATGTTTAATAAACCATTGGCAGAACTGTAGTCTTAGAGGTTTGTCAGCTCTGAGAATGTCTTCATCTTTCAAAATTATTTGACACGTTGTATAAGGCAGATTCACTTACTGGCTCATATGGCCAATTGATGTTCTTGGATTCTCGGTTATGGTTATTGCCTAACCAGCCTTACTCTGGGTCTGCAACTTTCTCGTTTCCGATCGACTCCTCCAATTTGCTGGTACAAATTTAGGAAACGTTTTACTGACCGGCTAAAATGGTCGAAATGAATAACTGCGTCTGGACAAACCTCCCTGAAGTCCTTATATGCAGCTTTCATCGAATATATCCATATGATCAATTGATTCTACTGCCATTTCTAAAATAAATTTCAAGTGAAACACACCTGTGTTCTTCAATAAATATGAATTTCGATATTTATTTTACAATTTGTGACAGCCACCTCAAAAGTTTGACGACAAAGGTTAGTTTCGACATAAAACCGCTATTTCCATCTGTCTCGTTCATAGCCAGATTTGATGACGTTTTTCTTGAATGGCTGGATTTTCGAAAAGTTTCAAACGAATTTATACAGTAAATATGGACCGCCCCGTATTTTTTCATTACATAATGCAACGACGACTGCATTATGGATCCTAACTGGCTGCATACCAATTACGACGATCGTCTCCAAGGTCGCGCGAATTTTCCCACGACATTGTTCCGCTATCGATCCGACCGAGGAGGCCATGACTGCGCGCACGCCACTGCCTTTGTTTACAAGTGCATTCTTCCGTCTGTATAAGGGCATACACATGGAACAATTACGCGTCAGCCTGGGTATCTTTCATCCTCCCACTTGACCTTTTGCCTTTTTTTCGAGTCGGGTCCCTATCGCAGCGGGCGCTGTTCGATTTTAAACACTGGGAACACACTCTGAATACGAATCACCCAGATAGATTACAAAATAAAGGAACGTACAGTCAGACACACACATAAAAAAAAATCAAATACTTTGTACAAAATAAAAACCGATGCACGTCACTGATAACCATATTAAATGTGTCCACTATTCAATTATATTGAAATAACTAAATATAATGGAAAATGGAATTTTAAATTTCTCGCTTGATATTCGTCGCTATGTAGTTGGCAGTTTGTTATTTTCAGAACAATCAAAGTGTTATAGTTGTCAGACTTCCGTTTGCGAAATGCCAAAACAGTTAAACAGCTGGTGCCACGAGTTGTTAGAAAGGTAATTTAAATATTGAATTTTATCGAATTGAAATTTTAATTACAACTATAGTCCAACATATTGTTTTAGCGTGTAGCAGCAGCCCTAAACTTGAATGTTTCTACGGTTAATGCTATTTCACAAAAAGCAAAAAACAATGACCATTTAAAATCACCTAGAAAGCGTAATCCTACCAAGAGGGTTACAAATACTATAGCATTGATTACGATTGAAGTGCTAGTTATAACATTTATAATAACTGATATACGAGGTGTGTAAATTAAGTAATGAGACTGGTAACGTAACGCCCGATCCAGCAACACTGCGGAGACGGGACTTGGAAGGGCGGTAGGTTAACACGTACATAACACCTTCAGTACAAGTTTCGTGAGAGTCATTTATTTGCTCTTTGTGACTGTTTTCGAAAACCGGTTTTTTCTAGGGTGTTGTAAAAATGAGTGACATTAATTTAAGACCCAAGACAGCGTAATGGATAGGTACTCTTGCAAAACTTCAACACGCCTACAGAGACAGCGTTTTTTTAGGAGCCTAGGTTTTTTTGGTGGCTTAAGGCATTTTCAGAAGAGAGTGGACTGAAGATTAACCACGCAGCGGAAAGCCTTCATATTCAAGAACCGATGAAAATGTCGATAGAATATGGGATCTTGTTCGTTGAGATCGTCGGTGACGACAAGAATGATCGTGGAAGAGTTAAATTTGAATCGCACCACTGTTCATCAGATTTTAACTAACGAATTGGGGATGAGAAAAATCTGCGCAAAAATGATTTTTCGATTTTTTTCGAAAGACATCAGGAGAGAAAGGTATCTTGACTTTTTGGAATCGATTGAAAATGATCCCGATTTTATGGAACGTGTCATTACTGGTGATATAGAGTAGGATAATCGGTGCCGCGCGCACTGGCGTATGCGACCTTTGCGATTCTTTTTATTCGTTGTAAATGTTATACTTAAACGAAAATTTAAAACACTTACCCTCTTAAACATCATTAACTTGAGGGAGTCGTCGCTGCATTAGAATTATGGAGTACCTATACAAAGTAGAACGCGGCACCGATTATCCAACTCTAGTGATGAGACTTGGGTGTTTGAGTACGACCGACCCGGAAACCAAGCGCCAAAGCATGGAATGGCACACTTCAAGCTCTCCAAGACCCAAAAAAGCAAGAATGAGCAAATCGAAAACCAAATGCATGCCGATTTGCTTTTTTTGATAGCCAGGGAATTGTCCACAAAGAGTGTGTGCCTACAGACCAAACAATAAATCAATACTTTTACAGAGAGGTTCTTAAAAAACTTCGAAACAGGGTCATGAGTGTGAGACCAAACGTCAAGAACAACTGGATGTTGCATCACGACAATGCGCCTTGTCACACAGCCATTTCAGTAGACGAGTTTTTAGCCAGTAAAAATATTCCTGTGCCTCTTCAACCTCCTTATTCGCCTGACTTGAGTCTTTGTGACTTTTTTCTCTACCCGAGGTTGAAAAATCACCACAAGGGACGTCATTCTGGGACCATAGAAAACATTCAAACGGCTGTAACCGACTATAGCTGGAATATAGCTGAAGGCTATTCTAGTATATGAGTTCGAGCACTGCTCTGAGGAATGGAAGAACCATCTCCAGCGCTGTGTGGCTTCCCAAGGAAGTTATCTTGAAGGAGACAATATTGAATTGTAATTCTATTCGAATAAAAACAGTTAAAAAAATCAGTCGCATTACTTAATTTACACACCTCGTATATGTACAAAAAACGGTATGGTGTTTATGAGAAAATCTTTAAATTGTTTATATACATTTTTAAAAATTACAAAACTTTCGTGTACCTTTTTCTACTAATTTTTCCTCTAGTTAAAACAGAAGACATCTTTACCAACTTTTACTACCAATTTTTCCTGCTCTTATTTGTATTTGCATATTTGCACCAACCTACGTCTTTTAAAATATATAAATGCTTAAAATTATTTTTCTTTTTAATGTTGAAAAAAATAAGTTATTTAACAATAAATAAGCACAAAGAATCCATCCATATGCTAGCCGAAATTATTTCTAAATACTGAATAATTTTATAACAATCTCACATCAGGGCGCTCTAAACTTAAACACGTGTCAGATGACATGCATCGGTTTTTATTTTGTACGAAGTATATTATTTATTTATTCACATTTAACTTTGCAATAAAACTCGTTAAAACATTACAGCACTAATTAAATGCAATATTATTAGAATTTCCGTCATGGTTGTGAGGCTATATATCGTTGTGCAATACTACAGAATTCGAATGACAAAATATTACGTTTTTTTTTTTTTTTTGGCTGCTACTAATTATAAGACACGTGGAATGTCTTGGCAATGGAGAACTTTTTCATGGAAACACGTGAGCATTTTTGATACGATGTATTCGATTTCGAAATTTTGTAGAATTATTCCCAATAATCCATTTAAAATGTCAACAGAATCAGTTAATATATCATTTTTAATTTTATGGAAATTATTTTTTTATATTTCAGATTCCTGAATTGTATTCTGTTCGTCATAGTTCCAGCACTTAACTGTAAACATTTTTAATTGATAACATTTTTCAAGATCCGTTTACTGATTTACTGTACAAAGAATGGACTGAATGGAAACTGAATGGAGAGGACATATCTCTCTCTGAAATATGCTTAAATCCCTCTTCGATATGGGTAACAATACACCTACAACTTGCGACCATTCCTCCTATTCCCTATCTCAATTCAAATCTAGATCGTCCAGTCTACTAGAAACCCAAGTTTAGATACAAGTCAACTAGAAAATTGATAAACAGTATCCTCTTTAATACAACATCGAAGTCTGTTTGGAATATTCGTGCCAGGAACCTTCACCAAACATATATAAATAATTAATTGAATACGAAAATGTGATACTTGTTGATATTCAATGACCCGTATAATCGATAAATAGGTAGACGAATCAGACGAATTATTGGAAAGGTCAATATTCAAGTCCCCTCCAAATGCTACTCGTATAAACACGTGGCACCCACAGTGGGACTTTTCAGACTGCAGAATAACCTGAGCAACATAATTGCTAGTTTTGGACATATGTACGTGCTGTAGTATCCTCTGTATTATATGTATTAATTTCTTCAATGTTATTGACAATGCGTTGCTGAAGGTCTTCCATATCGCCAACGGGAGTTTCAAAAATGTAATTTTTTAGATAAGGCCAGAAAAAAATCACAGGGGGTTAAATCGCAAAACCTAGGGAGGAATATCGTCTGCGTGTTCAAACTAAGTTTACAATCTTCGAAAAATTCGCCTATATAATTAATAATTGTTTTCCTATTAGTATATGCACGAGCTCCATCTTGTTGAATATAACCTTCTTGCAATTCGTCGTCATGCAACATTTATACAAAAGGTGTTAAGATTTCTAAACGGTATCTCTCTGCATTTACTGTTCGGTTAAAAAAAATGGCCCAACAATCCGCATTCTGCTCACAGCTGCCCACACTCCAATTTGTTGTGAGTGTAGTGGCGTTTCAATTTAAAAGTGAGGGTTGTCTGCATTCCATATAATAATAATAATAATAATAATAATAATAATAATAATAATAATAATAATAATAATAATAAACGACTTTATTTGCTCCTTGTTACAAAAATAAACGTACAATTAGAATAGAGCAAAAAGGCGAAGTATCGCTCAAAGAGCGCTTTTCAACTTAACTGACAAAAAAAATACAGAAATTTAAATATAAATATAAAATATAATGTACTTAAACTGTAAAATTACAAATTTAAATTACAAATAACCATGGAATTTATAATAAATACCATGGAACTTACAAATATGTAACATATACACTTTTTCAACAGAAACCGAAACAGAGTAATTCACATAAATAGCCTAATGTTCATATTCCGATAGTAGCAGTTAGTGTCCCAAAAAATAAGCCTTTAATTTTTTCTTGAAATTAATTAAGGTATATGAGAAAAATACCACAGGTAGGCTATTGTATAATTTACACGCTATATATGTGCAGCAGCGAGTAAACATTGCCGTGCGGTGTCTTGGAATAACTAATAAATTTTTATTTCGGGTAGTGATGTTATTTATGTCTTTGAATTGTACTAATTTATTATATAAATAAGATGGTTTTTTTGTTAAAAAGAACTTTGTGTATAAGGGAAAGTAGATGTACATCTCTTAATTTTTCCAATTTTAATCTTTTAGTTTCTGCAATTTTAAAACTAATATGATCAAATTTATGTATACCAAATGAGAATCTGAAACAAGAATTTTGAATTTTTTGTAGTTTGTTGGATTCAAATCTACGTAGAGCCGGACCATATATTAAGTCGCAATATGAAAGTTTGGAAATAATTAATGCCTCACATAGATTTAATTTTAATTCCGAACTTAATATATGTCTGTGAGGGTAAAGTTGTCTAAGAACGTTATATGATGACTTACATAAATAATTAACGTGTTTTGTGAAACGCATATCCGAGTCAATCCACAATCCTAAGTTTTTTGCCTCATCTACAACTGGGAGTTCTTCACCTTGTATTTGTACTTTTAATGTTGTTTTTACAAGATCTCTTTTATGTTTTGGGCCAAATAATATGATTTTAGATTTGTTTGCATTAAGTTTAAGATTGTGACTTGTTGATATACTGACTAGTCTATTTAAGTCACTATTAATTACTTCTCTTGCAAATAAGGATTGATCAGATGTAAAAGAAAAATAAATCTGCGTGTCGTCAGCATAATTATGTATACTACAATTTAAGACAGCTTCATGAAAATCAGATATATATAAAGAAAATATAACGTTAACTCTCATATTCTGAGAGTTAACGTTGACCGAAAGATGGAACCAAGACTCTTTAGTAAAAAAAACTTTTTCGAATACGGCATGGTTATTATTAAAATGGTTAATAAACCATTGGCAGAATCTAAGACTACAGAAAACTGTAGTCTTAGAGGTTTGTCCGCTCTGAGAATTTTATTTGAGGATTGCAGACGATATTGATGGAGCTCCAAATCATTTTCAAATTTCGTTGACACGTTGTATAGAGCAGATTCAATTGCTCAGATGGTCAATTGATGTTCATGGATTGTCCGTTATCACTTGCCTAACCTTTTCAACGTTTTCTTCTGTCATTACTCTGGATATGCCACTTCCTTGTTTCCGATTGACGCTTCCAGTTTGCCGGTACAAATTTAGGAAACGTTTTTCTGACCGGCTAAAATGGTCGAAATGAATAACTGAAATCCTCATATACAGCTCTCATCGAATATATCCAGTTTCCATTTATTATACTGCCATTTCCAAAATACATTTCAAGTGAAACACGCCTCGGTTCTTCATTAAAAATAAATTCCATTATTTATTTTACAATTCTGACAGCCACTTCACAAGTTTAACAACAACAAAGTTTCAAGCTTCGAAATGACCGCTATTTCCATCTCTATCGTTCATAGCCAGAATTGATGACGTTTTTTTTTTGGATGGCTCGTTACTATTCTAGCATTAGAGTTTATAGTGACCTCTGATAAATTCAGTTCCAGTCTTTGTTGAAAACGCCTCGTATTTACTGATACAACCAGGTGTAATTTTTCACCCAGTCGTGCAATATTAATGATGTACTGACACATCCGAAGGGTTCTATAAGCACTACCTGTTGCACAACACAAAAATAACTCGCTAGGGTGGAGCGTCTTGAATAGTGTACTATTTCAGGATGTTTTTTTACGCGATCTCTCTTACAAGCGGAAATGACGCCCTTGACACGAAATGGGCACGGACTTTTCTGGTTAAAAATAGGCGGCAATTGCCATCCCGGCACACCACTGACGCCCAGCATCCTACTATTATTGTGTTAACTCGAGGTCGTCGAACGTTTTCAATTATATTCAATTTGATATCGGATGATACAGCTTAGCTGCATCGCAAGTGCGTTACGAAAGCTTCTACAGGGCGTCCTACGAAGGTATGTAATACATTTAACAGCTTGTTCTCGTACTATTAATCCAGTAAATAAAGCCCAAAATCGACCTGACTTTAAATTGTTTTCTCAAAGAACGATTTTGACGCGTAGGGACTCATTTGATTCGTTATATAGATCAAAACGCAATACTTTTCATTTCTGGGAAATTGTTTATATTGTTAATGAACAATAAATAATGTTAAATAAACGCGTCGTTCAGAACGTTATAAAAAAAAATGAAAAATGCGATATTTCATTGATTTTAAGCAAGTCCATGTGCCTGACCAATAAACAGAGTCTACTCAATGTTAATACGAATTTGTTAATGAACTGCTTGTTTATTAAACAATTAATTAATTAACAAATGCTCAAAAAAGTCAAAGTTGTCTAAATATCCGATATTAGAGTCGTGTTCGGATATTTTTGACTCAATAAACACGAATTTGAATGTAATCTTCCAATTATTTGTTAATATAATTTATTAATAAACAATTTGTTAATTAGCAAATACTCGAAAAAAATCAAAGTTGTCTAAATATTCGATGTTGGAGTCGATTTCGGATAATATGTAGGTACTTGCCAAACGTGAATCTGAAGTTAATAATTCTATAAATTATTCCGAAATTGTTAATAAACAATTTGTTAATAAACAAATAAACAAAAACATGTTTTTATTATAAAAAAATATTTATAATAAAAATATATAAATAATTGAATACTCCACATTAGAGCCATTTTCGGCTAATTTCGACGACAAATATGAATTTGAAATAAATATTAATTTAATTTTCATTATTTTTTCATGAATTGATAATTAACGAATCAAAGAAAATAAAAATGTTTGCAATCAAAGAAAATAAAATGTTATATTTTCTTTGATTCATTAATTATCAATTTATTTATTATAAATTCATGAAAAAATAATGAAAAGTGACAAATATTTATTTTAAATTCATGTTTGTCAAGTCCAAATTAGCCGAAAATGAATTTAATTTCGAGTATTCAAATAGCATTGATTTTTTTGGTCATTTGTTTATTAAAAAAATTGTTTATTAACAATTCCGGGATAATATACAGAATTATTAACTTCAGATTAATGTTTGTCAAGTCCAAATTAGCCGAAAATGTCTAATCTCGAGTATTCAGATAACTTTAATTTTTTAGTTTATTTGTTTATTAACAAATTGTTTATTAACAATTCCGGGATAATTTATAGAATTATTAACTTCAGATTCACGTTTGACAAATACACAATATCCGAAATCGACTCCAATATCGAACATTTAGACAACTTTGATTTTTTCGAGCATTTGTTAATTAACAAATTGTGTAATACCAAATTATATTAACAAATAATCGGAATTGTACATTCAAATTCGTGTTTATTGAGTCAAAAATATCCGAAAACGACTCTAATATCGGATATTTAAACTTTGACTTTTTCTAGCATTTGTTAATTAATTAATTGTTCAATAAACAAGCAGTTCATTAACAAATTCGTGTTAACATTGAGTAGACTCTGTTTATTGGTCAGGCACATGGACTTGCTTAAAATGACGCGTTTATTTAACACTATTTATTGTTTACGAACAATATAAACAATTTCCCAGAAATAAAAAGTATTGCGTTTTTATCTAGAGATCATAACGAAACAAATGAGCCCTTACACGCCAAAATCCGTCTTTGAGAATAAAATTAAGAAATCAAAACCTTTATTTACTGGAGTATATGTAGAATACGAATCATCGCCAGCCATTGGAATTATTTTTTCCTTATGAATATTAACAAATAATAAAAAAAGTCATGAATATTATAAATGGAAAAAATCGTCAATAGAAAAAACTAAGACGGGGAACTAGCGGACTAACTATTTGTTGCATGCCAGGTCCGGACTTAGGTTCGGTTAGGGAGTGGCAACCGAAAAATGACAACCAAAAGAACTTACCGTCTTTTCGTATGTAGAGTGCAAATAGTTTTGTAACCTAATTTTTGTACTTCTTTCATTCAAATATTTTTCATTTTTCTAATCTTTGCTCAATGACTTCCAAATTTGTATGTTTAATTGCTTAAGACTTAATACATTTCCCATTAACAAATCTTAGTTCTTGCTATTTTCTATAATTAAAATTTCTCACTTTAATTTTAATCTTTGGAATGATAAGAATAATTTTGTGAGTCACTGTAGGTACATTGTGTTAAATCAATATGGTTGATCCAGGAATACGCTGTTAAATTTATGACATACTTTTTAGGAAAAGGGAGCCCTGTATAAGCTCGTATGCGGTTGTAAAAATGTGTACACGTTAGAAGATCGCTGCCAAAAATAATTATTTTTAATGTTTTCGAAGGTTGACTGAAAATATTCTGGAAACATACAAGATTACTATTATATATTTTCATATGCAGTTTTATGGGGACATAAATGATTTCACCAAAAAAAGGGGAGGCTATATATTTTCCTTTATCTTTATCTAATTCTGAAAAGTAAGAGAGGAAAAATATTGGAAGCATAGCTAATATTGAAAAATGCCTCTTTCAGATGCAACACTACCTGACTAGATGTGTCGAGTGGCTCCTTTTACTGACATACATACATATTTTTTTAGCGAATCAAATTGTATATAAACCTATGTATACTTTGTCAAAGATGTTAACGAATTAGTTCGAAAATTTGCCTGTTGCACAACTTAGTCTTTCAGTTAAAAATTCAATGGATTTTATCAACAATATTCAAGCAAGAGGGCGAAATTTTGATGTTTATGTATTGTTTCCAAGTGATCATTCCAATACACGATACTACAATGAGTGTATCGTGCTCTTAATGGATAAAAACAGAAGTACTACTAAAAACAGAACTAGACTTAATAAATGCGTCAACGGCTCTCATTTATTTGTTTATAACGGGCCTCAATTTGTTTACGCTCATTAAGAAAAAAATACCCTGGTTCACAGATGTTGACAGCTTTCGCCGTATTCTACGCGACAAGCCCAAAGCGTGAAACGCTAAGTATTTGAATTGCATTAAAAATTTAAATAATTAAGTCATTCATCGTAGTTATTCAGCGCACGTTATAGAGGAGCTCGGTCGTGCTCACACGTGGTAGCTGAAAAAATCATTCGTATTCAGAACATGTGTCACTTCCTAGCATTTGTTTATGACGAACGTAAAACCAGGCCCGTCAAATTTTACGGGGTCATTCGAACCACTTGTTATATATATATATAAAAATCGATAATTGAAAAAAAGTAAGCGCTGGTATGGTACAAACTAGCGTTCTAACTTTGTTGCACGACAAGTCCGCACTTAGGTTCGGTTAGGTAGTGTCAAACGAATAATGACAATCAAAAGAACTTATCAACAAAAACTCATATTAATCAAAATTATATGCTCATGGGATATACCCACGGTGGTGGATTTCTGAAAATTAGCACCCTCTTTTTTCCGTTATGTTTAGAAACGAGACAAGAAGAAATTGTTTTTTTCTGAAAATCCAAAATATGCTATCAGGAAAACAATTGAAGCAGAAAAACTGAACAGCTATTTGTATTGTTTTTTTTTTTATGAAACACGCTGTAATTTTTTTCTTCGTTGGCCTGCTACGATTTTTTATACTCCCAAAATTCAATATAACCATTATGATTTTTTTATTCAATATCTTACTTTATACCGTTAATCAATTAATTATTTATTGATTAAAGGACTTATCAAAACCCCCATATGCGAAATTTGAATAAAGAATATACAAGGTGTTTCTTTCCAGACGATCTCAAAGTTGAGCAAAATATTGAGTTGGAGAGCCGCTAGACAAGCCAAGTGTGCCTTGGAATTATGGCAAGACAATTATAGTCCTTCTAAAGTGAATGTGAAGAGATAGATTTTTAATTCCTTTGATAGCTAACGCCGCCCAATGACGTGCATATATCTTTTATAAATTTGAAAATTGTGAAATATTAAAATTTATATTTATAAAACTTACTCGTTATTCAGAAAAGTTTTAATAAACCTAGCTGAAATCAAACACAAACACTTCACTGGCGGAAACAAGAGAAAATTACTAATGTCGTAAATCATTTTAACGACACAGTGGACCGCATGAATAGCTAACCAACGTATTCGATGCAATGCAAAATACTCTAATTTGGTCACTGTAGCTCACTTGTACTTGTAGCGTGAATGCTGCATGTTGCCGGCTCTTCAAAATTTTCTAAAGTATAGTAATATACATAAAGTTGTTTTAATTAATTATTTTTTCCCGCAATTTTAAACTCCTTATTTTAATGCTAACTAATAAATTTATATCTATGTATTGTTTTTTAAATATTTCCAAACTAGCTTTCTAAGAACGTCACGAACTAACAGTTTACTGATGTATGAATATAACATTTGTATAGTGAGCTTAGCAATTTTAGACAATATATCTGACAACCTTGCTTTTTTTTCATGTCTTCACATTCACATTAGAAATACTATAACACATCTAGCGGCTTTCAAACTCGATATTTTGCTCAACTTTGACATCGTCTAGAAAGATTCAAATTTCGCATATGGAGGTTTTTGGGAGTCCTGATTAAAGCTACGGATTCGAATTTTAAGTAAAAAATCGCTAAATGGTTATATTGAATTTTCAGAAGAAGCAGTTTTCTATGTCCTTTAAATAACAAAAAGTTTAATCGATTATCTTGAAAAATGAGGTTATTGTGGATTTGTACATAAATAAAAGTAGACACCCTGTATAATAATAAAATAAAAATATGTAATAAAAAAATTATGAATAAAGAACCTTCCTCTAAAGTTATTAAAAAAAATCGGTTCGATTTACTAGTGCGGCTCTGTATTGCAACAAAGGGTTAAAACCCCAATACAGACACCATGCATAATTCCATTTGTTTTCCATTAAAGTGAGAATTTCCTAACAATCCTATTAGACCTTATCTAGCATTATTCTAGCATATTAGCACGATTATCTTGAGGATGATAATACATTCTGAGTAGCGACGATTACTTTCCTACTGTAATTTTCTAATTTGCAGATGAAATAATCGTCCTCTGAAGCATCGTAAACGAAAAGGTCAAAGGTTAAGTCCTAGTTTTATATCAAACAATAACTACCATCGATCAATTTAACCGGACAGTAGGAGATACACGAAACCTATTTATTAACATTAAAAACGTTTTTAGATATCCGAACAACATAAAGATAAAACGTTAGA
Source organism: Aromia moschata (assembly GCA_029963805.1). Classification (NCBI taxonomy): domain Eukaryota; kingdom Metazoa; phylum Arthropoda; class Insecta; order Coleoptera; family Cerambycidae; genus Aromia; species Aromia moschata. Next base: position 129,367 of record JAPWTK010000439.1, read on the forward strand.
ACTGGCACACCAGCCTTGGAGGCCCATCCCACCGAATTCTCGCCCCGTTTAAGGCCCTAGTGGCACAATTGCGCTTTGAATGAGCACCGGAAGTTAAAGGACCGGAACGAAGCGACACGAGGGTGTTTTATCTTTGTACCAGAAAGAGGGTGTGTCTCCTATGAAGGGGTTAGTTACAGCTATTAGGGTCTAAGCTCGCAAAACGAAAGGAATTTTACAAACGAGTGCCTTGGAAAAACAAGGGCATTTCACGGCGTGTTAAGTGTGCATTTATGTCGCCTGAACGAAATTTCGTTGTTGAAACATTTGAGGGAGTTAAAAAATTCAACAGGAAACGAACATGTCAATGTCAAATGTCGAACACTTAAAAGGAGATCAGACCACTACACAACAATAATTTACACCGATTTCAGCGAGTATTAACTTGCCTAACAGCGAGGTTTAATTTTAGTTGCAGTATACATATGTACGTGTTAAAATTATCCAGGCCAAAAGTTTTTTTTTAACACACGATTCTTCTATCTCAAATTTTCTCGATTTAGTTTGTTGTCTTAATTACAGATAATAGGCAGTCAAAGTCAGAAAAACACTGTGTATATAGACTAGAAATATACTCGAGCGAAATCCAATAATTGTATGATTTCTGCTTTGATGTTCGGGGAGGCCCAGTTTATATTTGTTGGATATTTGCTTAATCGGCATTCGATTATGTTTTTGGGAGGCGAGCCAAATTTCTACACGATGATTTATAGAAAAATTGTTATTGGCAACGGGTGCAAGGCGAAAATACAGTTCGAAGAATATTAGTAGTTTTCTCAAAGCGAAAACTATCGTGCTGCATATACTCGTATAACTCAATCGCAGATACCCACGTATTGCATTTCTTCGGCATAAAAAAAAACTCTTTCCTTAGAGTTCGAAAGGAAAACAAAATAGTTACGTATAAAATCATATCCGAATGCAATTTACTGCATATCAACATTCTGAGTATGTTGATGAATCCCACGCCAAAGTTAAACTGATGTACATAAATGTATGTTTGTTGAAACTTCCTTGTTTACATTTTTGTACATTTTCCATAACTCTAAACGAAATTAGTTCTCAAACCAATGTATAATCAGCAACGAAAGTCATCAAATCATCATACACCCACTTTCTGAATGTGCCTGAAGTTTTGATCGATCACGTTTCAAACTTCATCGTCTTTTTGAAGATTGCTTAAATTCTGATCATACTATATTATTGTTTTTTTTTTGCTTCTGATAGAATTACAGCTTCTTCTTGCTAATAAGTCTAAGTCTCAGGTGATAAAGTAAAATTGTGATGTTTCCAAAAAACCGTGAGTAACTCCGAAAATATTTAATTCTTTTCAAAATTCTTGGATTCACATTAAAGGAAAATCTTCAGAAATCTAACATCTGACATGATGAATTTCTAAAATTGAACTAAAAACATAAAAAATTAAAACTACCATCCTTACTATAGTTTTCGTAAAAATCACTACTCATGAAATTTTAATAAAACACAGGGAGTTCTAGAGGGATATTAATCCGTATTAATTTTTTAGAGTTATGTGTGGGGTCAGGGATTTTTTTAATGTTCATATTTTTGGTTCAACTTTAGAAATTTTTGATCTCTAGGAAAACTTTTCTCAAACTGGGTCAGTTAGATAGATACTCTGAATATTTCTCTTCTTTTTCTCTAATGTGAGACCAAGAACTTAAGAAAAGGATTTAATATTTTTTGAAAACATCGCAATTTTAACCTTTTTTAGAGATATCTTTTCACATAATCGACATATCACCTTCAGCTGGGGCTCATTAGACGCAGAATTTCACAAGCTGTAATCCTATCAGAAGCAAAAAAAATCAATTTTGTAGTACAAGAATTATCAAAATTTAAGCAGTGTTCAAAATGTAGGTGTATGATGACTTTCGTACTATTTCGTATTACCCATTATTAACCTATATAGTAGAAGATACGAGCCTAAAATACAAAACCCTGAGGCACCCTACAGTTTACAGTTCAAGACAATTTCTTAGAAGCAACACATCTTCCCTTTGGATATATTTGCTCTATAGAATAAGAAATGATGTTGAAAGGTTAAGATGATGACGCTTGCAATAAAAGAGAGGACCAAAATTAGAACATTGTGGTTCTACCGGGTGACAAAGGATCATTGCAAATTGCAAAACACCCTTTTTCTTTATTCACTAGAAAACCCTTATCCCAACTTTTTGTAAATTGATAGATAACGCCCTATGTGTCAAATTATTGTTTCACAGCCATCTTATAACAAGTTATAATATAATATAAAGTTAATAATTGCTTAAAAATTCCCTTAGTGTCATTGAATTTAGAAAATTATGAGGATGTATAATGCGTATTAATATACAGGGTATGTCGTTTGACAATCTTTAAGGACGAGATATTCCTGAGTTGATCCAAATTTAATTTGTATGTCGAAAGTTGACGTTTACTATGAATAGAAGATGCTGAAAATTTGAAAACGTGTCTTAAAAAATAAATAAAAAAGAGAAATATACCACCATGTTGTGTCACCCGGTATATTACCGAGAAAATTAGTACTTAATGGGCATATATAGTGCGAATATGTTTGGGATTTTTTTTAACGAAACAAGGCATATTTGGTCGAAAAAAACAAACACAGCGTTGATTTAAAAAAAGTGAAAATGTTTTCAAACAGGTTGCAATTATAAAATTCCTATGCACACGCGATTACGTGAGCTACTTCGTTGACCGAGCAAGAGACAGCGTTCTAACTAGTTACCTACAATGTTGGACTAAAACAATAAATATTGTAATCGCTTCGTTCTAGTCTACGAGTTATTTACCATGATTTACAAATAACTGTACGTTTAACACCCACCCAAGCATCGGGTTTCCAATGGTGCTATTGATTTCGAAAATACCGGAGGAACTAACAAGAACAGTGTGATAGTTATTCGATCGATTGTACGCTCGAACTGAACTAATTTACTCCGCATGACATAGGTTGCTTGATGAAGAAAAAAACACCAAAGTAATATTAGCAAAACATCAAGTTAAAACACAAGGTTATCATAAAGTCTGCGATATATTTTTAAGTTATCATAGATCTTTAAAAAAATTAAATAACCGCAAAAAAGGAATTGGAATCTAGTTGTCACTATGAGATTTTAGAATTATTGGAAAACAAAATGATCATGGCACTGATTTTTCTATACGATTATACCCATATTTCTTTTAATGGTGGAGTCAATACTCAAAACTTTCGAATATGGTCCATGATTGAATTGAATATTGAATATGGTGAAAATCCACATGCAATCATTCAGAAAGGTCTTCATGACAAGATAGTTACTGTTTGGTGTGGTTTCACAGCTAATTTCATCATTGGTCCATAATTTTTCGAGGAAATACAGAATGACGATGAACAACTTATTTTTTGTTGGTGCCAACTTGGTTGGAATTTGCTGGTTCTGTGGTGAGTTTATTTCTTTTTTTCTCATATTTTCATGGTATTTAATCGTCCTCGCTTGAGTCGTGTATATGGCGCTTGTTGGGTAATCGTGTAAAATTATATCAATAAACGCCCGTGTAATAAAACAAGCCGTTATAATGACCGCGTCATTAGTTTAATAGTCAACTGCGCCATAAAATAAGTAAATTAAATAATTACTACTCCAATAACGCGATAAAGTTACATAATACAGGCGTTAATCTCTTAATTTTAACAAGGGCGAGTTTTTAAAGTGGTTCTTGTTTGTTTCCGTCAACTATTTTGAAGACGGCGAACTGCAGGCGATGAATTAATAATTCAATGAATAAATATTTGTGAATAACGGCTCTAAAGTTGATCCTTGAGGGATTCCAGAAGTTTTGGAAGAAAAGAAGAAGTGGCCGACCAAGAAAACGTATTCCCCAGCAGAAATCATCCGAGAAATTGCGGAAAATGCTTCTAGAATTTCCTGTTGTTTCGCAAGTAACTGACTTATATGCTGGTACTTGCGATACTGTTTAAAAAAAGGCCTGCAGTTCTTCCCATACTACTTAGTTCGTCACCAAGAACTTCTAGAAGTTGATAGGTCATGTAGGGCGGCATTTTGCGCCCTTCTTTAATACATTCTTCTTTTCTGATGAAGCCTGGTTTCACCTAGATTGGTACGTGAATTCTTAAAATGTGAGAATGTGGAGTTCGGTGAAACCGGATTTTTTTTTTTGTCGAAGCCCTACATCCACACTAAGTCTACATCCACAGAAAATCTATTTTTTTTTATATAGTGAGCTTTTAGTAGAACAAGAATTTTTGGACCAATTTTTTTGAACGGTATACTCACTTGACAAAGGCGTAGGAGGGATATTTTAACTCTTTTTAACCAGATTGATCATAAAAAAATACAAGGGTATTTTTAACAAGATGGAACTAGAGCTCATACTGCGAACTAGAGAGACTGTGAACTTTTTGAGGAATTTTTTTCAAGATAGATTAGTTAGTTTAAATGTCGACAATGAAAATGAATTTCCACCAAGATCGTTAATAATATATTAACGGAATATTAATAATATTAATATTCCTGATTTAGTGCATCACCAAACTAATATTATAGAAAAAAATAATGAAATAAATCACCATATCCTCATATCTTACACAATGTTTTCAATTCGATCAGAAGGATATGTCAGACTTGTTTGGACCAAGGTGGTGGATTCAACAACTGCTTTAATTTGTAATTAAATAAAGTTTTAATGAAGTCCTGCCTGTTTCCTCAATTTGTAGAAATACTAACAAAGGTTCTTTAATATTGGAACCCTTATAAAATTGAGTTTAAAGGGTAATACGTATAATCTACGAATTATTTCATAGTCAATAATATGCAATAAAGTTACATACCACATTCTCATAACTGTGGCTGTCTTTGATTTCGTTTATTTTTAACAAATTGAAAATCACTGTACTTAAGGTAAACGGTCACTAAAAACAGGATGATTTGCTGAAAACTACATGTGTACATCAGTTGACTTCTTGATACAACGCCAACATAAAAATTAATAACATCGACAACTGTAGCTACACAGTTCATATGATGATACAAAAACATAAAGATACCGTCTGAAAATCGCGTCTGACTCCCTATCTAACAGTCTGCCTTAGTAGATTGGCCCGGAATCGATTCCTCTGCAGATTCATAAATTATTTAACGTGTAAATGCAGGAGCTTACCCACGGACAAATTAGTCCCTAGCATCGTATTAGGAGCACGGGAGATTTTATCGAATTGGTTGGGACCACTTTGGGTTATTAGAATTCCGCCGGCACTTCTGGCCACTGGCTTCCGGCGGAAGGAACACAACGACGAGAGGAAACGGATTGAAAAACATTAGGATTATAGAAGACTTATAATGGATAGAGAGGGGGGGGAGGAGAACAAGGGGGAGAAAATAAAGAAAATACATGGAAATATTGGAAAAACCTTTTATGGACACCATATATGTAATTATCTCACAATGTAACTGGAAACTAATTATGTTGTTCAACGATTGATTTTTTTTCTGTGCAAAAAATAGTACTGGCGACCAGTGGCGGCCCGTGAAAGTTTGAACTGGAGGTTCAATTTGCTGTTCAAGTGCACAAAAATATACATATATGTATATTACGTTGCTGGTGTTGTATCTTCCTCAAATAATTAATATCCGTTTAAAAAAAATACCTTAAAGCTACACCGACATTATCATTTCTTATGATATTCCAGAGGTATTTCAATAAAAGGAAAAGTCCAAACTACCTCCTTTGAAAACAAATACCATCCGGTATAGCATGCCAAAAGTGAAAAAGGAATTGTATCCGACACACTGCTCTTGTCATCCAAACATATAACACAATGTTCTGCTATCATGAAGGCATGACAGCAGATTGAAAAATATCATTCGCTGAACTATTTATCATTTTGGATAACGCTTCTCATACAAACGAACATACAGTTTCCATAGATGTATCTCTCATTCCACCAAATTTAATAAACCAGAGGTAAAATTTGTTAAGTTAGCAAATTATTTTTTACTTACTGCAAACAGTGTTACACATGTTACATTAATTGCTGATTCATAACCTATTTTTAAAATATTGTAAGGCCTCTATTACCTAGAAAAGTAAGGTAAGCGCACCTGTGGATGCAGGCGTTTGAGGTCGGTGCAGCTGCGTTTACAAGGAAATGCCGCGATCTTGTTGTTTTTTTATATCGGTTTAAACTGAGATTGGAATACTATAGCTGTTCGTTCGACCGACTATTGCGTTTTTCAACATGGCGTTTAGTAAATACCAGGGATTAGTGAAGGTACAAGGAAAAATGGAAGGCGCGAGTCGACCGCCCACCAATTGTTTTCGACCGCGATGAATATTCAAAAAGTGAGAGAGGAGAATGTGGGTCACTGCGATCCGATCGTGAAAAAAGAAACGCCGCCTACTGATCTTTATGTTGATGTAAAAGCTCGTAGCGTTTTTTCCGTCTATATCGCAGGTGCCTTGATAGTTAATTTGTTTGAACTGAAAACCACATGCACGAACGTAATATTGAATCGTTGCCAGCATAAGTAATATAAACACAGACAATGTTTTGTTTCGATTAGACGAAGTTTCGAGGATATTCGCAGCAGGTAGATAGTTATTTTTCGAGTTCATATTTTTCTCGATGTTTAGGCTAAGAATTTGTAATAAGACATAATAAATGCTTGTATAAATATCCGTTCTAATGTCCAAAACTGTTTACGAGAAAATTCGACTCAGTTTGTGTCAACTCTTGGCAAGAGCAATATTTCTTAAATAAATGGAAAAGTTTTCGATCACAACGCAGGAAATAAAATAATGTAAATCAAAGACTAGGAGCACGTCTGGAGCAATCTGGCATCAGTGCGCTCTAAAACGTATACATGTGTTTGACGACGTGCATCGGTTTTTATTTTGTATAAGGTATACATATACAGTGTGGAACAGCCAAATGGAATAAATTCAGTAGCTCCATTATTATGCATTTTGTTAGAAAATTCTGAGACACGTCAATTTCTAATTCTAAAATGACATCTTGCGACATAAAAATGTCATCCCTAAATTTAACCCCCTTCAGGTGACATCTACAACCCCTAAATTTTCAAATTGGAAGTAGGAGCTTGTGATACTTCATTTGAAAGGTCTTTTTCATTCTCTATTTAAAACTGCTATGGTTTTAAATTTTGTTGCAGAAATTAACAAGAAAAAAAGATAAGTTTCTCCAGCGAAGGAAATTCGTTACATTAAAATAAAACTCTTATAAGTAACACCATTTGTCAATTTTAGGTTCTGAAATGTTAATAACAAAAAAATAAATATCTGTAATTGCCGACATTCCCTACTATAAGATAAAAACTTACTAATAAATACGTACAATTTTTTGCTTGACAATCGAACAACAAAAACTAGCAAGCAGCAAAAAAAACAAACCTGAAATTTAAGAAGTTTAAATTTCAGGTAAATCTAAGAAATTTAAGAAAGAAAATATCCGGAGTTGCCGCCGATATCTCAAGGTACGGCAAGTAAAATAGGAAGCGGTTTCGGGAACGTGGACATGTACAGCAGCTAAAGAAAATCCTCCCAATAAACTCAGTGATGATCAGAAATTGGATGTAATGTATATGCTTGAAGAAAATCGACATACGTCGAGTCGTCAAACAGCTTCAGCATTAAATATTAGCCATTCGTCGATTCTCCGCGTATTGACAGAAAATCAGATGCACCCATATAAACTGGTAACAACTAATGAGCTCGCGGAAAACGATTTTGATAGACGAATTGTCTTTTGTGAACAAATGATGCAAATGATAAATGGCAATACTTTACAAATAGAAAATGTTTTATTTTCAGATGAATCTACATTTACACTTCACGGCCATGTTAATCGCCAAAACTGTCGCTACTGGTCGAGAGAAAATCCTCACTGGATGAGGGAACTACACACGCAAAACCCTGAGATGTTTGGGCAGGAATAATTGGAGACAATATCACTGGTCCCCCAATATCATTTCATTGATGGAAATTTGAATGGAGAAACTTATTTAGCGCTGTTCCAAAATAATGTTGTACCGACGATGGCAAACTTGTATCCAGCTGAAGGAAACCCACAACTTCCAGGTAATGCAATATGGTTCCAGCAGGATGGTGCACCGCACATTACGAAGTCGATGTCCGGCAATATCTCCACACAATCTTTCCAAATCGCTGGATAGGGAGACGTGGTTCTGTAGAATGGCCTGCACGACCACCTGATCTCACGCCGTTAGACTTCTTCCTATGAGGATATGTAAAAAGTATGGTCTACAAAACCAAACCCGACGAGTTAGCTGATTTAAGAAGAATAACACGTGCGATTAGGTCGATTACCCCGCAGATGTTAACTAACGCTAGAAGACATTTCTATTTACGTCCAGGATGCTGCCAAGATGCTGGAGGCATGGATTTTGAACATCTGCTGCATTGATATTTATTTTAGTGTAACGAATTTCCTACGCTGGAAAAACTTTTTTCTTGTTAATTTCTGTAATAAAATTTAAAACCATAGCAGTTTTGAGTAGAGAATGAAAAGACCTTTCAAATGAAGTATCACAAGCCCCTACTTCCATTTTAAAAATTTAGTTGAGTTGTAGCTGTAGCTGTCACCTGAACGGGGTTGATTTTGACGCAAGATGTCATTTTAGAATTAGAAGTTGAGGTGTTTCAGGATTTTCTAAAAAATGCATAATAATGGAGCTACTGAATTTATTCCATTTGGCTGCTCCACATTGTATACATACAGTCAGCAACAAAATCCACTTTTTAAAGGCTTAAATTCTGATAATTTCTGTACTGCAGTATCGATTGTTGATATTCACGATTTTTTGAAAAATTCACGAAACATTTTACATTTTACTTTTTTAGCAATATATTTTCACTTAATCGACATATGTCTAACAAGCAACAAAAAATCAATACTGTAGTTTAAGAGAATTTAACCAACCTTTAAAAAGAGGTAACTTTCGTTGCCGACTGTATATAATATTTTATATTTTCATTTAGAGGCATTTATTTTCAAACTGTTGTCCAATGCACCGTAAAAAAAACTATTAAGAAGCAGCGTACTTTGTTGCTTTCTTGTTTATTCAAGAATGGCAACTGTTAAATAGCAACTCCCCGTGCTAATCCAGTATAATGCGCACCACTTTTATTAGATAACTTACCACACAGTGTAATTGCTATTAATAAATTAATTTATCCCCAGTTACAACGATTATATTTATGTGTTACTTAATTCCATTTGTCAGCGAGTGAAATAATGTATTACACTAATAAAGGAACGTTGTAAAACAACGAAAACCTAAATCCGTCTAAATCTAATTTCACGAATAACGTTGTTAAGTATTTAATTTTCTAAGAATGTTTTATGTGTTGCTCCCGACTTCTTTTATTTATTTATTATGTGTAAACACCTATAAAACCAGAAATGATGATTTTAATGTTGTATCTGCAGTAGGTACTAAAAATTAGTTATTCTGTTTAATATATGTACATACATACATACATATTTCAAGACTGTCAGATCAAATATTGTCAAAATCAAAATATAGGGGAATGTTGTCAGGGTTGGGCCACTGTCTAGGTTGCGCCACGGCTATTTCTCGTATATGACACGTGCTGCCTCTGTGTTTATAGTGTGGAATTATTATTCTCCATGACAGAAAACTTTTCAGAGCATTGCTTGTCACGGAGATTGTCTGTAAAAAAGTTTTGTGCCTTCGTCTTGTTTTCGATAGTCCGAAAAGTTTTGTAATAACCGTGAAAAACGACTCAAAACTTGGACAAAAAACGATGTCACCGCCAAAGCAAGTATATATTTCCATTATGGGGTTAACCATTAACAAGTTCCCAAAGGAAAAATTATTCCCTAACCTGTTTGCCTGTAGTGTTTAGCGATTGAAAAAAACTTTTTGTCGTCTAGGTTGGGCCACTCGTGTAGTCAGAGTTGGACAACAGTCTTGAGCCAGTTTTTCGCACCGCAGAACATTAAAATAATTCATTACGGCAATAAAAGTAATGTTTTATCAATAAAAAAATAATCGTTAATATAATGATACATAATATAAAATTTTAAGAACATATTAAAAAAGCAAAATAAATTCAACATAATAAAAATCATAACAGCAAAATAACAATAATAGAATAAAAATAATAATAATAACAATAAAAATTAATAACAAAATAATAATAACAATAACAATTCTCATGAAGATTCTCATCAAAATTATGTATAATTGAATGAAAACCAATAAAAAGCAACATATTTGTTCATAAAAAATTATGTTAGTACATATTTCGTCAATATTCACTAGTGGCCCAACCTAGACTGCAATGGCCCAACCTAGACTGCAATGGCCCAACCTAGACGACTTTTTTTCGTTTTGTCAATAACTTTTTTTTATAACGCGGAACAATTCACCCTAATTAAAAGTTTCTTATGACTATCCAAACTTTCAAATAATACGTCAACATTGAGAATATTCGAATATAAACAAAAGATACCGCTTTAAGCCGAAAGCTTTTAAGCTTTTTACCGAAAAAAGTTAAAAAGTGGCCCAACCCTGACGACATTCCCCTAATAATTTATGGCTTTGTAACTAATTGTAAGAGGGAAAAATAATTGTATTGGACATTTTTACATGTACGTCAGATATACAGGGTGACAAAGAAAACACTGTCTTGATGAATAAAGAAAAAAGAGGAGTATACCATATTCTTGTCATGGTATGTAGTATCTTTGTAAACGTATAAAATATTGCAAAACAGAAGATGGCTTTTATTCAAATTTTTTATAAAATATTGCGAAACAGTGAAAGTAACGAAGAAGGCAACGAAGTAAACGTCGCCGAAACAAAAAACCAAAATACCGATCCAGCATTCTAATCCTATTTTTGCATGCAAGCGAGGGCGACGAAATTTCGGGAAAGAGTAAATACCGATGACCTTGCGACGCAGAAAAGGTCAACAGCCACGAGAACGTTTGTTCGTTCAAATATCAAGATTACAACGATAATCACATGCACAAGGGTTAAAAACGAGCATTGCTTCTACAACATAGTCGATTTTTCACCACAAACTACACATTATGTGTATGTACATACAATGTATGTATGTATGTAGGTCAAGTAGATTACTAATCCGAGTTAGGGTGATAAAAATAACTCATAGTGCAAGAGATAGTGACCAAAAACTAAAAACGTTTTGTAAAGGCTCATTTTTTAATACGGGTTATACTAAGGGTGTACACACGACGGGTGTACATACATACGGACGTACATATAATAAAAAAGTTTTAAAAAAGTAGCAAAAGGGTTTTATGAAGGTTAAAAATGTATGCGTAAAAAGTATATTGAATATAATTTTGCTACAAAGAGCACAATTCTAGAACGTAACGCCGTCAGCACATGACATACAGTGAGTCACGAAATTATTCGCATCCTTCCAAAGATTAAAATTGACGTGAAAAATCCTAATGACAGAAAATAGGAAGAACTAAGATTTTTGAAGGCAATTTTTTATCCTGACGTATAAGGTCAGAACTGAGGTCGTATTCTGATTCGGCGGGCCAAACTACATGATAATAATATGGTGTAGTTTGATGTACAAAATACTTTGTTCTTGTGGGGTTATTTTATAGTCTTGTACATTATTAGTGCGTTACTTTTTTTTCATGGCAGGGATATGAATAAACATTTTAATACGAAGTTACATAAAACGTAGATATATATGGGTCATTTCACGCGAGATTTACAATGAAAATTTTAATTTGATCGAAATATTTTTTTTATTGTTCTTTACACCAAAATATTCGACACGTATTTTTTCGTTTTGGGGAAATCGCAAAAATTTCGACTTTATGAGTATTCGAAATCTGAACGTACAAAAAAACTACATTTTTGTTCGTTGATTACTCGGAAAGTACGGTACATTCGAAGAAAAAGCTAAGGCAATAAAATTTAGGATTTTTCTTCCTATTTCCAGCCATGTGGTCAAAAAAACAAACAAATTGACAAATTGTTATTGTTTAATTAGCGACTTTTCATAAACAAATACACTTTTTTCAAGGTTGGACATTTGCTATAAATATTGCTTAAACTATCAAGAATTTACTATAAAATTTGTAGTGGGTAGTCTGTAACTTTTTTTGGTACAAATTTTTGAAGAGAGGCGAGCGCGCTTGGAGCGCGCGCTGGACGCGATGATTCTCGTATAAACTCGTCACGACACTCGGTTGGTCCTGTAGATGTGGTGATTCCGCATTTTTGAACCATCCTGCAGCAAGTGCGTCGCGTTTAACATTTTTTTTATCGACAATGTCAGTTTGTCATCGTCTTCCGACGATGACACTTGTTTTCTTTTTGATGACGAATCAGATGTAAGTTCAGAAAAATCTTGTTATAAATTGTAAATGTGCTTATTGTATTCATTTGTTAAAGGATCAGTCGGAAGAGTCGGAATCCGATAGCAAATTCAAATCGGTACGTTGAGATTCGAAACGCACTAAAAATTTGTAAGCGATAATAATGCACATCACAATAATACTTTGAATTATTTGAATACTTTGAATTAGTAATAGTATATTCACAACAATCAGAATCAGACATTCTTCCGATTTTTTTGTCTACACGATGTGCACAGTTTATCGTTTGCATTCAAACATATCAATTTTTTACATAAGGAAGGCGATGGGCGCCGTAAATTTTTGTTATTAACACTTTTGGTGTGACTGCTTTCTTTAAAAGGGTTGCAACAACGATCTTTAAATGAAACTGACATTGTTGATAAAAAAAAATGTTAAACGCGACGCACTTGCTGCAGGATGGCTCAAAAATGCGGAATCACCACGTCTACAGGAACAACCGCGAGTCGCGACGAGTTTATACGAGAATCATCGCGTCCAGCGCGCGCTCGCCTCTCTTCAAAAATTTGTATCTAAAAAAGTTACAGACTACTCACTCTACAAATTTTAACAGTAAATTGTTGACAGTTTAAACAATATTTATAGTAAAAAAAAAATGTCCAACTTTGAAAAAGTGTATTTGTTTATGAAAAGTCGCTAATTAAACTAAAGAAAGAGGAAGAAAAATCCTAAATTTTATTGCCTTAGCTTTTTCTTCGAATGTACCGTACTTTCCGAGTAATCAGCGAACAAAAATGTAGTGTTTTTTTGTACTTTCAGATTTCGAATACTCATAAAGTCGAAATTTTTGCGATTTCCCCAAAACGAAAAAATACGTGCCGAATATTTTGGTGTAAGGAACAATAAAAAAAATATTTCGGTCGAATTAAAATTTTCATTGTAAATCTCGCGTGAAATGACCCATATGTTTGTTTCGATTCTCGACAAAATATTAGTTTTATTTCGTCCCACGACGCACTCTAAATAAACATTTGATTTTTTCCGAGTATTAATTAACAAGTCTACAGGAATAATCTCGTTCTCGCGATCCACCGATTTCGATTCAACATTATATTTTGAAATACTTTCCATTTTTATAAGTTTGACTTTCCCGCTAGAACGTCTCGAAAATTGTTCTATGTGTACCTATAAATGTGTACATATAAACTTTCAACCTTTACAAAACAGTTTTGCGACTGACCTTGAGACTCATCATAACACAATATTGAAATACGTGCCTTTACAAAACATCTGTAGTTTTTTATCACGAGCTCTCGGACTACATGGCCTACGTGCATCTACGTCTGCATTTCAAAAGGCCAATTTGATTTTCACAATGTGACATTTTTTTTTTTAATATCACGACTATGACTATAATAACGCCTTTGTTTCACCAGTTTAATTATAATTTTAGGGAACTGTATCGAAATTATATAAAACGCGTAGGAGCGACCGGGGTAAATTCTAGCCAAAAGTATCCGCCGCGGTGCATTGCTAGCGCGGCCACGTAGCCACTTACTTCGTCGTCGTCGTCGTCGTCGGTAACCAGCATGCGATAGAAGAACATCGCCTGGGACACTCGCGAGACATAACAGGCGAAACGCTCCGCTCGCGCCCCGTCGCAGCGCTGCAACTGCACCGCCACCCGCCACCGTCGCGCGCGCGGTGCAACCCCTAGGCGTCCGCCCTGCGAACCCTATAAATCAATCGGACACCAGCAGAGCGCTCTGCTGGTGCGGGGACGCGTCACACTCGCTCAGGCACACAACTCGACGTGGGGGGCACTCACCTCGACGACCTTCAGGTTCTGCTTGTCCAACAGGAACTCCATGGACTTGTGGGGGCGCTGCGGCTTGCCGCCGGCGGCGCCCGGCGCCAGCGAGAGCCGTGGCTCGGGGCCCAGGTTGAGCAGGCTGCGCGTCTTCGCCGCGCTGTCCTGGCCGCCGGTGATGACGGTCACCTCGGTGTCCAGGTCGGTCTCGATCAGCCCCATGGGCTCCATGGGCGACTGGGCCGCCGCGGAATCGATGGTGCGGCGACGGCGCTGCCGCGGGCCGCCGCCGTCGGCCGCATGCGCCGCGGCGCGCCCTTCTTCACGCTTGCGTGGACGACGCGCGGCGGCTGCTTGGGCAGGGGCGGCTTCGACGTCAGCGAGTTGGACTTGCGGACGCCGGTGGACGCCGTGGCCGCGAGGTTGGCGGCGGTGTTCGCGGTGGGCGGCCCCTTCAGCGGGATGTAGATGTAGTCGTCCTTGGTGGCGACGCGCTGCTGGGGCGCCATGTTAATGCCTGCGGAAGAAGAAGAAGTTGGGTTAGATCAGAGTTTAAGATTAGGTCAACGATTCACACCATGGACGGCATATTACCGTACTCCGTCTTTTAATTAGGAAGAGATGATTAAGAAGTTTGCCATTTCATTGGCCGATGCTGCACAGACAAATCTATGGAAGTTCTGACATTTCTAATTTGAAAAGATGGCATATGGGCCATTCCGCTGTGACGGGTGTTACATTTGTACGCATTCTAACTGTTATAATTCCTAAATTAGAACAAAGTTGTCTGCGTTTTGAGTATAATTCAATTCATTTCAATAATATTTTAATTAAAACAAAAACGTATTAGGAATTACTCAGACGTTTAGACACAATAATAGGTTTAAGCCCTGTGACGGGTGTTACTTGTACTTTTGCAAAATATGGTACCTTGTTGGCTAAACATCAGAGTTTAGCTAAATTAGAAGTTTTTGTAACAAAATGAATAGCTAAGTAGAGAGATAAATGATCTTCATTTCTGATAGTTTTAAGAGATTTGTGGATATATTGTTTTTTACATTTTTTTTTTGCAAACAAAACTTGTGACGGGTGTTACAAGATTTGTGACGGGTGTTACGAGTACAAATTAAACAAAAGCTTATGTACACTTTGAGGCTTTATTTATTGATAATAGACTATTAAAACCAGTGTTATACGATTTTAGATATTTTCTGTTCTATAATTTTTTTGTTTTTTCGGGTTTCCTTTTGCTTCTTCTGTTCTTTTCTATGTCTCGGGTTTCTCATATGTTTATCGGCGAAAATATTGATTAATTTCTTTTGAATTACGAAAATTGAGAATATAATACCTGTCAATTTTTTATTTTAACATATATTCGCAAATTTTTTTTTTGCTCCTTGGTATCGATTACCACGGAATGGCCCATATGTCTCTGTTGTGATAGTAACGACCCATTAAAAAAAAAAAACGTCATCAAATCTGGCACTGAGAGATATGAAAGGATTATAACGAAGCTTGAAGCGAACTTTGTTGTTAAACTTTTGAAGTGGCTGTCACAATTGCAAAGTAAATAATGGCATTAATTTTTAATAGAGAACAGATGCATGTTTCTCTTGGAATTTATTTTAAAAATGGCTGTAGAATCAATGAAAACTGGATATATTCGATGAGAGCTGCATATGAGGACTACAGGGAATTTTTCCAGACGCAGTTATTCATTTCAACCATTCTAGCCCCATAAAACGTTTCCTAAAATTGTATCAGCAAACTGGAAGCGTAAATCGGAGACAGTGGTAGACCCACGGCACAGACAGAAGAGAACGTTGAAATGGTTAGGCAAGCGATAACGGACAATACAAGAACATCAATTAATTACACAGGCCCACAAAACAAATTTTTTTTTTACTATGGATAATAACATGGTTTTTCCCTGTATTTTTTGACGCTGAATCAAAATCCGGTGTCCGTTTAACCGTAGCACATCTAGCAAAAGTAATAAAACCCAATTGTAAACAAATCTGGCGAGCTGGCGCGCCACTGTAAGTACGGAAGAGTCGTCCCTTTGATGTTGTGTGAAAGGTACGGAGATGCAGGTAGTAAATTCTATTCTAGTAACAGGAAAATCCCGAAATATTTTCGTTTTGTTTGTACGGAAGTGTTCTACATTCATATTACGAACAAATTTCGAGAGAGACCTCGATTTCATATCAATCGTTGCTCTGACAGACTATACAGACTTTCCTTGAGTAAATATGTTTCTGAAGCAAAATTTGTAGAAGAATCTACAGATACGATATAATCAGTACACTAAGATATTTCAAGATGACATATAATTAATGACATAGTATTCAATGTTGAAAAATCTGCCATAAAAGTTCACGAAAGCAGAGATATTTACGAATTTGGTAAGCTGATAGCTGATTTGAAAAGTGAAATGAACCGAAGAATGCAGAAGTTTCAGAGAGAGAACATATTGAAGAGTTTTTGATAAGGGCTTTCCATGAATATTTTTTGATAAATAAAGTAACGTAGAATTTTTGAAATGTTACAATTTGTTCTAATAATTCGATTCGACGGTGCCTGTCGACGTTGTGAATTAACTAATTTATAAATGGACCTGATCTTATACCGGGATTTTTATTAAGAACTTCGCTAGTGTTTTTTTTGAACCTCTATGTATAATATTTAACTTAATCTTACAGACTTGTACTTTCCCTGATACTTGGAAAGTTTCTAGGATATGTCCTGTCTATAAGAAGGGCTCAAGAAACGACGTCACTAATCACAGGCCTGTTGCTATTCTGTGTAACTTCTCTAAGATATTTGAAATATTAATTCATAACTTTCTATCAAGCCATCTAAAGAATAGTATAATACCTTAACAGCATGGTTTCGCTGAAGGACGTTCTACTGTTACTAATCTAGTTTGCAAAACCCAATATATTAGTGAAATCCTTGATCGGAGAGGTCAAGTAGACGTTATCTACACTGACTTCTTCAAAGCTTTTGATAAATTAAACCATGGTTTACTATTATGCAAGCTGGATAATGTCGGTCTTAGTAGAAAATTGATTGCTTTGATTGAGTCCTATTTGACCGACAGGACTCAGTTTGTGCAGTGCCATGGCCATAGATCATTCAATTTCGCTCAAACTTCGGGAGTACCTCAGGGCTCAATTCTTGGACCTCTTATGTTCGTAATATATATTAATGACATCGCCACTATCGTAGATGTAAGCTTTCTCTTGTATGCGGATGATTTAAAAATATTCTGTCAGGTTGAATCTCTCCTTGACTGTATCAAGCTCCAGACGAATTTAAATTTAATAAGTTCTTGGTGTACTGACAACCACCTACTCCTCAATGTCAGTAAGTGCAAAGTGATGTCATTTTGTCGTAAAAACGACACGCTTATTTATAATTATACTCTTGATGGAGTTACTTTAAAGCGACCTGATTTAGTAACAGACCTTGGAGTTACCTTTGACCCCAAATTTGCTTTCACAAATCATATTGACAACACTATAGCTTCAGCATACAAGAGTCTTGGTTTCGTTATAAAAAATATGAAAGATTTTAAATCTCTCGACACACTACGCCTAATATTCATAACTTTTGTTAGATCCAAACTTGAACATGCGTCTGTAGTCTGGAGCCCAATATACTCCATACATATTTCATCTCTTGAGAAAGTACAAAGACGGTTTTTTAAATCGGCTGCCCTCATATTAGACAACTGTTATCCACCTAGAGGTACCCCGCTAGAATTATTTACGAACGATTTAAAATGTGTAGCCTAATTAAAAGACGAACTATGCATTCTGTAATATTCTTATATAAAATCATTCACAATAAAGTTAACTGCGATACTATCTTATCCTCACTCGACTTTCATATTCCTAGAATTAATGCTAGAAGTAATCACTTTGTGTTAAAAATTATAGAACCAATATTTATAAATGTTCTCCCGTATATCAAATGATAACTAATTATTCTCACATTGAATCACAGCTTGACTTACTTCATTGTAATATATGTAAATGATATTAAAACTGTATAGGTATACGTAATCTTAATAGTCTCTTTTTGTTTTCTCTGTATCTTATGTATTTGTTTTTTATGTATTTTTTCATATTGCATATTAGTGATATTTTTACTTGTCTCCGTGATTATTATTGTATTCTGTATTTTAAATTCATGTATGTATATGTAATATCTGTATATTTTTAATTTTCTCTTGTTTGTATTGTTATATTTTGTATTGAAATTCTTTCTGTGCTGCTTATATTGAAATTCTGTCTCTGCTACTTATCCTGTAATTGGGTTATATACCCGTTGGATATTTTATATAAATAAATAAAAATAAATAAATAAATAAATAAATCGACAATATCCAAGACAAGGGATCTTGGAACATAGAATAGACAGGATCTCATTTCTAAAAAGTGAAAACTAGATTCGATATGGCTGAACCACTTGTATTACAACGCCAACAAAAAAAAATCGCTTGTACCCCACATCTACTCTACTTAAAATACAGCTCTCTTACTATCGAAAGTCACTCCCATGTCCAAAAACTCGTCACGCACGGCACTGCGAACCACAGAACGGGCATCGATACGCTCGAGCGCAAAAACAATCGAACAACCAAACAATCGAACGACGAAAGTCGTAAACTTCCGCTTCCTACGGATATCAACAGGTAACTGTTTCGCACGGAGCAACGGTACGCCTTGTGTCGCAAAACTATCGGCACGGCGGTAGTTTAAGGGAAAGTACACCCCTCCTTGCCGCACCGCAAGCGGCCGGGAGAAGCCGGTCGTTCGCGGCAAACTTCACAGTTCACGCAAGACGAGCTCGGCCAATTTAAACGGTTCTTGCGGGTTTTGAGATGAAGAAAGGGAATTTTTTTCGCTTGGAAAGAGATTAGTCGGCGGAGAAGAAACAAAAATAAATACATCGCAAAAGTTGCGCAAATCGAAAACGAAAAACCGCTGCGTAAAAGTAAGTACAGATGGCCAACAAAATGTTAGCAACTTGTTGACGGAGATGGCAACAAAATTGGATACAGCAACTTGTATCTAGATACGAGGTGTGGCTATTAAGTAACCGAATTGAGGCTGCTACCATGCGCTGCGAGCGTGTCGCTACAAGTTTGAACAGAACTGTGTCTGGTGATACTTTTCCCACCCTGAGCTCGCTGGACAAGCCAGTGGGTCGCTCAGTTTGACTGTAGCAGTCATTTGAATTAGTCTACGCATCAGTGACGCGTCGAAAAAATGTTAAGTGTTCAGATGGAGCAACGGGTTAATCTCAAGTTTCTTCTTAAACTGGGGAAAACTTTTACAGAAGCTTATGCAATGTTAAAAGAAGTCTACGGGAATTAATGTTTATCCCGCACACAACTTTTTGAATGGTTCAAACGGTTTAAAGAGGGACGTGAAACGACCGAAGGCAATCTACGCCCCGGACGGCCCTCAACGTCAATAACGGACAAAAACTGAAAAAATCGGTAAATGAATGAAGATCGTCGTCTAAGCATCCGCGGGCTTGCTGAAATAACAGGAATCGACAAAGAATGTATTCGCCAGATTTTGCATGAATCGTTCAACATGCGCAAAGTTTGCGCAAAAATGGTGTCAAAACTCCTCACTCCCGAGCAAAAGGAATAAAGAATGAACATTTGAACTGACATTCTAAACAACATTCACACTGATCCAGGCTTGTTAGATACGGTGATTATTTATGATGACAAGATTTGAAAGTGTAGAAGCGGTTAAAGCCAGTGGCGGCTGATGATAAAGGGCACGTGCCCAGCCCAAATTTCAATATAAAATATTTCTTTTTGTTAATTTACTATAAATTACTGTTACAATAATATCAATTAATTGTATACGACAAACTATTCATATTCTAATTATTATTCCTTTTATACCACAAATAATGATTTTTATCACATATATATGACAGCCTATCGATCGAGCACCGAGCCACCGTACTCTGAATTCCTCGCATTTCGCGCGTGTGGGCGTGGGCACACAGTTTCCCAGCCCTCGTTTTTAAGTGCTTTTTCGGTGACTGGTAAAGTGGTTGGCGACGATTGCAGACAGACGTCGTTAAATCGTTCGAAAAAATAGCTGAACGGGTCACACTTGTTGAGTGACCTCTTTTAGTGTTATTGTTTATTTTCTTCGCTGAGAAGTGTGTTTTTACTGTTTTTGATTGTGAAACGTTTCAAAATGAATTCGGTGGACTTTTTATTGACTAATAAAGATATTACATACGAGATCCGAACGGAAATTAAACGGTTAGGAAGGCCGATACCCGATTTGATTATTTCCAAAACAGACGTAGGAAAATCGCGAAATTATTCACGAAATTTGAATAGTAGTGTATACGACAGATTTAAGTGGTTATGTGGGTGTCCTAAAAGAAACAAACTGTTTTGTTTTATTTATTTAGTGATGGGTGGCAACCGAAGTGCATGGACTCAGGAAGGGGTGAGTGATTTAAAACATTTAAATGAACGAGCTAAGAAACATGCTAGCTACAATGAAAAACATTTACATAACATCTTAGATTTTAGTGCGTTGGGAAAGGTAGACATAAAGCAACAGCTTGATAGTGCTTATCGTGAAAATATAAGACGTCACAATGAAAATGTGGATAAAAACAGACATATTTTAAACCAAATAATTAATTGTATTAAATTTTTTTGATCAATAAGGACAGGCGAGCTGATTTCCTCTACAAATAATGGTAAGATACCTATATCAAATTTTTTTCACATGTTGCCACCCATTATTTTAATATATTTATGCCCTCAATATGCATGATTAAATATTATTTCAAAAAGCTACCAAATCCCAAAAAATATTCTTGTGAAAGTCTATATTTGGTAAATATCTAGAACATGGACTTATCTTATTTTAACTGAATTTTTTTTGTGACGTGTATTATACACTATTAGAAGTAGTTTGCGACTTGTTAAACTTTGTGCAAATTCCTAACTCGTGTTTTACAGGGTGCTTCCTAACCTCTGTGACAAAATGAAAGCGGTGAATCGTCACAGAAGGGCAAGGGAAATGTTTCGTAAATAGTACAAATTTTACATATAAATGCGTGGAGTATAATTTAAAAAAAATATATTTACATCATATTATTGAGTTCGAGAAGGGCAAGGGAAATTTTTCGTGAATATTCGCGCTAGATAGTGAAGTTGTGACATCATAATAACTGCTCATGCCCAAAAACGAAAGAAAAGGTGGTGGCAGAGGGATTTTTTAAAAAATGGAAGAAGCCATGATGACAACTTAATGTCTGATTTACTACTGAACGATGGTAGCTCGTTTCGCAATTTCGTCAGAGTAACACAATCTTATTTCGAAGAAATTCTTTGTTTAGTAGCCCCTAAAATCTCCAAAAAGAATACAAACTATCATGCTGCTATTCCACCATCAATAAGATTAGTGGTTAATCTACGATATTTAGCTACAGGCGATCGTTTACTAATCTAATGTAATTGTTTAAATTATCGAAGGATTCAATTTCCTAAATTGTACCCGAAGTGTGCGAAGCCATCATTGACGTTCTTAAAAGATACTATCAAGTACTTAAATAAATAATTAACACATTAACTATTTATTATTCATTTATTCTCAATAGAACTAGTATGTATTAACAAAGGTTTATTGAGAATTCTTATTAACGCACCTACTAGTCTGAAATTTCACTACTAGGTTCTGTACCATTTGTTGACAAAACCGTCCACCGTACACACTGAGCAATGTTTTCCATTTGAAGTGGAAAACACGGATACAAGCAACAGTCAACAAATTTCTTTGATGTCATACCGCCCGATGTTGCCGAGTATCCGTCAACTTGATGCTAGTTGACGGGATACATGTTGCCAACACCAATATCAACAAGTTGCCAAGATTTTGTTGACCGGTCTGTACTTACCTTAAGGAATCACTACTTCCACATCTAATTTTTCCGTAATGCATTAGACTACATTTCTGAAAACATCAGTTTACATTTTTAAAAGGATGATATTTGGATATAACCTTTATGGCCTTTATGATATTTATAATCTTTTTGGTCTTTATGACCTACCTACATACCTTTATGACTAAGGTTTGTGACCTATGTGACCTTTACAACCCATATGAGAATACTAGTGACGCAGAAGAGGCTTATTAATGTGATCATTGGATTCATCTACCTCGAAAACCTATAAAACGACATGTCACATGAATATCTTTTTTGATTCACATTAAAAGACAACCCCCTCGCCCCCACCTCAATATTGGGACACCAAAGAACACCATCAACCAAATGAAACCAAATTTTTTATAGTGCCCTTACATTTTATTTTAGTTACCCCCACACCCCCGGGGAGGGGGTGGAGACCGAAGAAGGTTAGGAATTTTTGTTCATTCACTCTACCGTATAATTACTGAATTTTATGTTAAAGATTTTATTTGACCTATTTTCATACATAACACATCTCTCTTCATTTTCTTCAACCCATCCTACGAGGGCTAGTCAAATATAAACCGGAATTTCCCTTTCATGGCCATACGGCGTATCGGAGGCGGCTGCCGCTTTTCCGCGAATTCCGACTGGATAGCTAGACACCTCCTGACATGAGACACCTCTTCTTTGCGTTCAGTTGATCGTAGAACAATGAGTGAGCAGGTATTCCTTCTTCTGTTGTGCAACGCATTATTATAAAATTTGAAGGTGTGCGACCTTCTACAATTTTGACGCGTCTTCAGGCTCAATTCGAGGATGAAACCCTTTCTAAAACGCAAGTGTATGAGTGGCATTAACGTTTTTCAGCGAGACGAGAAAGGGTGGAAAATAAACCACATGATGTGCAGTACATGAGCTTTTAGAGGAAGGCCATCGCCTTACACTTGAAGAAATTGCTGGATCAGTGGGAATCAGTCATGGGAGTGCTCATTCAATAATCCACGACAAACTTGATTTCAGGAAGGTCTCAGCTCGATGGGTTCCTCGACTTCTCACTCCCAATCAAAAAAGGGTGCATTTTGAGATTTGTCAGAGGCCTTTGGCTCGTTATGAAGATGGAGAAGGGTTACGTAATCGCATAGTCCTGACTTTTTATGAAACATGGGTTCATCACTATACAGCAGAATCCAAACAAGCGTGAATGGAGTGGTGGCAAAAAGGAGAAAGATCACTAGTGAAGGCGAAAACAGGGTTGTCTGCAGGAAAAGTGCTTTGGATTGTTTTCTGAGATAGGAAAAGTATTTTTTTCGTTGAATTTCTCCGTGAACAATTAATGCAGAATATTACTGTAAACTTTTACATGTAGGACAAAAGCTGCCTCTCGCACCAAAAGGCGTCGTTCTCGCATCAGGAACGTCGTTCTTCTCCATGAGGACAGGCCAAACACTGCAGCCATAACTTAGGCCAAGCTGGAGGAAATGCACTGCGAGGCGAGTGCATTTGGACCGCTAAAAAAATCTCTGGGAGGCGAGAGATTTGAAAGTGATGAAGTTGAACAGTTCGTGCACAACTGGCTACTGGCACAACCTGTCACTTTCTATGACGACGGAATCAAAAAGTTGCCGATTCGGTGGGAAAAAATGTGCTTCGGTTGAAGGAGACTATGTAGAAAAATAAAAGGTTAGTTTTTAAATTTTATCACTTAATAAAAGATTTGTTTTGGAAAATTCCTGTTTATATTTGACTTGCCCTCGTACTAGGCCAGAAATGCCTATATTAGTAGAATCTGTTATGTTGTAAATGTGTATCAAATTTGAAGCGCATAACCGATATTGCTTGCGAATTACCTAGAGACAAATAAAAAGTATATTAACCCCATTTAGGGGTGGTAATGGTGATAACAACTAGAGAGCACACTTTAAAGTAACAACTCGGTCTTGGTAGATAATTTATTGGGGTGGAGGACAGCACAAAGTAGACAAGTTTATATTTTTTTTTTAAATGCCGACGTTTCGACGTTTTATTGACAAATAATATAATTAATTATTTGTGAATGTATGTATATGCCCGAGACAATATGTACTTAGATCATAATCAAAAAGCATACTATGCAAGTTATTCGCCTAAATAGCCTTGAAAAAGACGTCAATAAACCGTCGAAACGTCGGCATTTTAAAAAATATAAACTTGTCTATTTTGTGCTGTCCTCCGCCCCAATAATTATCTACCAAGACATAAATCAAAAACTTAACATTACTAATGGATATAACTCTCCATAAAAATAGTCTATTTTAAGAAGATTTTTATGAAACTTCTTAAATTATTCTTAAAATATCAAACTAAAAAAAGATTTTTTTTGACCCAACTGACTAGGCATAACCCCTTAACCGATTAAGCTCAAAATCAGCTCCAGACTTCGTCACGATACAAAAGTGTGTCCAATTTCAAGTTGATATCTCTAAACACGCTCGAGTTATCGTGTACACAAATAAGGTTAACAGGCAGACAATGAAAAATGTATTTTTACCTAAACATTTCAGAACATTGTACGCCTATTTAGCCAAGTTGTAATATTCTAAAGTTTTTATAGAAAAAAAAATATGGTCCCGAATTAGATATAGGTTATAGACTAGTCACTAAGGTACCAACTGTTTATTAAACGACAGGACCGTACTGAGGGTATCTTGTGTTTTCCAGAAAAACTAGATTGTCTATTAAATGAAAATATAAAATACAAGTACGACGCTGTACTACAACAAAATGTTAAATGTCTACTACAGAAACAAGTAACTGTATTTTTAGTAGATCTATCCCATAGTCTAAAAAATAAATAAAACACTGTATCAAAAAAGTGACAAAATAGTTCTGGATAACGTTAATGTTTTTGCATTTGCATTAATACAAAAAGACTCGTAGACCATATTCAACTGTGAGTCACTGAATGTATATCTACACCCAACGTATTATTTAAAATATAATAATGTATGTTTTAATGGGAGTCGTTAAACGTACATATGTATTTAAAAAAGTTGGGTTTTTATGTGCTTGAAAAAACTTATAAACACATGTAAATACGTCATAAAAATTATGTTCTAAGATATCAGAAATACAGGAAAACATGATGTTTATGTTCTAGTTTAACCGACACAATTTATTTACATGCACTTGCTTCCAATAAAATTGCCAAATGGAAAGCGTTGTTAAAAAAATCCATACGATTGTTATGTAAATTTCTGTCAAGTTCCTAATCATTTGCATAAACACTTTCAATACCATAGACGGTAAAAAAAAATACCACACGGTCAAAACCTACGATAATTGCTCTTAATGGTTGTTTAACTACACGTACAGAGACAGCGAAAAACAAATTTCGATTTTCAAGCAGAATATCGATCAAAATTTGATCGGAGTTGATAATAAAAATATTTCCCATATGAAGAATTTTCGTAACACTATACATTTTAGCGGATCACACAAAAAAATAATATTTTTCTGATAAGTTCAAATGATATCTACGATTTTTAAATTTTTTGAATAAAAATTATATACGAAATATATTTTTTTCATTATTATGTAATGTACTGTTACATGTAATGCACTGTTTTTTATTTTTTCATTTGTTTTTTTTTTACTGATTACATGTATTGATTTTTTTTTATGTTGATTTTTGACATGATGATTGAGTCATTTGATGATAAATGTAAAGACCTAATAGATCAGGCCGTATCTGTTTTGAGAATTGGACATTTTCCATAAGACAAGGGCGTAGCCAGGGGAGGGGGACGATGGGGGGTGATCCGCCCCCCCCCCAAATGGTCAAGTAAAAACCAAAATAGTCGGGGGATTGCGCTTGCCGTTGCCTCCAATGACCTTTTTTTTGCTTTTTTGTTTAATCTGCATTGGTGCCCCCCCCCCCCCAAAAAGAAAAATACTGGCTACGCCCTTGCCATAAGATCCCTATTTTTTATCGAAATTCCTTTGGAATATCATAAGAAATGATAAATTTCGATATGCGCCAGTTCCACAAAAAGTTGTGGAAACCTTGTTATTAAACAAAATGTAAAAAATAATGCTCTAAAACATCCGTTTTTCGACTATTTTCTTCTAGAGAACTCTACTCTTCTAGATACAATATTTATTTTAGAGGAGTTTATTTAGTTTAGAGAAAGAAAAAAGTTTTGTTTTTTTTTTTGCTAAAAAAAATATGTAAAATTTAATAACGAAATTGTTTTCTTTCTTCAACTTTTCTCTAAAATGAACAGTTCTCTAGTAAATACATAAGTACTTAAGAGGGAAAACCACGGATATGTAAGAGATTTTTAACAACAAATTTTCCACAACTTTTTCAACCGGCGCATATCGAAATTATTATTTCTTATGATATTCCACCAGCGGCATTTCAATAAAAATGGGTTATACGGAAAAGGTCTAAATTACCTCACTTGGAAACAGATACCGCCTGGTCTAGCAATCACCCCTAAAATATTAAGTGGGTTCCATGTTTCGTCATGAAAATACGAGAACTTCAAATTCCACCAGTCGCCACTGGAGACATTAATCATATCAATCAACTAATCTTCTCTACAGGCTAACAGAAAGCCCTCGAATCCACTCACTAAACCGTTTCAACACTACCACCCCGTTCACAACACACTCCCCCCAACCGCAATAATAATAATAATAGTAATAATAACAATTAGTAATGGGACGATTTGATTAATTAAAACAGCAGATTATGCGCATCACTAACAATAATAATCGCCGCCCCCTCCGCGCGCACACTTACCCGCGCCGGCGCCGCCCTTCTTCTTCGCCTTGGCCTTCTCCTCGGCGCCCTTCTTCAGGCTGAAGCGGAAGCTGGCCAGCCTCGAGAAGAAGCCGCCCAGCCGGCCCGACTTGGCCTTCTCCTTGGGCTGGTGCGAGCGGACCGTCGCCGTCGCCGCTGCGGTGCGATGTGCGTCGCGCGTCTCCATCGCGCCGACTGGCCGGAAGGCGCTCCGCGCTGCGCCGTCCTCGGCGGCGTGGTGGGGCCCGCCGCTGCCGCCGCCGCCGGCGAGCCCGAGGTCCAGGTGGGTGTGCTTGTACTGTATGCCGTCGCGGTCCACGTACGCCTTGATCAGGCTGCCGTCCTTGTCCTTCTTCACCAGCTGGCTGCCTGCGGAAGACGAAGAGAGAGGATGATAACGGCGGGCGCGCGCGTTTGAGGTTATGTCGGGGTGAGCTTACGAGCCCTGACAACTTATTGTTTGGACGGCAAAATATTTTCCATTAATTTGCTTTTTGACACACATATTCCCATTGCATATAAGACGGCGCATCATGTCACACGGCAAAAACCACAAAAAACATGGTTTGGTGACAATGATATAAATGTCCTTTCGTGGCCGTCCAATAGCCCAGACTTAAATATTGTTGAGAATCTTTGGCATCAAATGAAACGAGAACTCAGAAACCACCCCCAGGGGACCGTGCCTGCTCTGAAGAAAAAACTTGTCGAAATATGGTCAAATTTCAGGAAACATATCGTCCATGCCGGATAGGATTAATGCCGTTATTAAGGCTCACGGCGACGTTACGTCATATTAGAGCAGGCCGTCCAAACTTTAAGTTGCCAGGCGTTTTGTTTAAGATTTTGTTATTATTAATTTAACGTTATTATTACAATTTTCATAAGGCCAAACTTATGGTGGGTTCATGCAGAAATTTTTAGTAATAAGAATAAGAATAGTAATAAGAATAAAAGTTAAACCTTCGTTTTATAATGACCCAGTTCATGCAGTAAATATAATTTTTAGTAATAATTTTAAAAATAAGGATTTACTGCATGAACTGGGTCATTATAAAACGAAGGTTTAACTTTTATTCTTATTACTATTCTTATTCTTATTACTAAAAAATATCTGCATGAACCCACCTTTAGTCAATAAATATTTCTACATTCTACGGTTTCTTTATTTAGTTCTTAAAATTGGCGCATAAAATCGTATTAACAAAAATAAGCAATATATTATAAAATTTCGATCGTCCGAATATTAAGTTGTCAGGGCTCGTTAAGGAAGAGATTATGGGGATGCCAGATTGGCTTATGAATATTCCGGGACAAAACATATACAATACAGAATTTAGCGAACAATTTCGGGAAAAATAATATAATATTCAAACAATCATTGAATACGTTTTGTATAAATGTAACATAACACGAGTCTTTATTCCGGTAAGAGCGTTAGAATAAAAAACAAACATTTTTACAAAACTGTATATGCCCAATCTAAAATACATAAATTAATAGGCATTAGGTATTTTTTATTATTAAACTAACCTGTATCGTCTTAGGAGCAGAAGCACATACTTACTGCATAAACAACAGCAATTGAAATAGACTAAAATATTATGTGAGATAACAAAACACATTTTTTCTGACAAATTGTTGGTTTAGTAATACTAGCTTTACACCGAATACCAGCTTTTTACTAAGGTTCGGGAAAGTACGCTGTCAGGCAGAGCCGGCACTATACAACTCTATGATTATTAAATATAAACCGTATTTTTTATGCGCATATTTCTTACCCCTATATACCCACGCCACTGTGCGTAGAATGTTATCCCGAAAGAAGTCTTCGCGGGAACCCTGGACTTCGTAATACACTTTCTCCGTAAGACGACGAGCTACTCCGACAGCGACCTGCCGGCGGTGTAAACAGATCGACCGCCGCATTGAAAACAATTTTTTGTCGCGAGTTAGTCACTCGTGAATTCGTGTACTGCATTTAGATATTACCTGATTTTGTGTGGATTTCTGCAATAATGACACAGTCGTTACCATTTGTGTGTACAGTGAATAGACTTAAAAATGATTGTTACAAATTACAAGGATTTTACAATAGACGAATAACATTTACTGTGTATTCCTTGAAATCTTCGATATATATTTCGTGATCGCTGAAAGTGTAAAAGACATTTAGATTCGAATAACCATCAAAAAAATATACCTGGTACGGTTAGAAAAGAGGAATTTTGATTTGATTTGTGCATAATGGTTTGCGCTTGTAGAAAGTGGTCGACAATATTTACTTGAGACGTTTTTTTGCCAAATATGTATCCGATTTTCCATTGCCTAGTAGTCATACATTGCGTAAAACAACAGAAGACATATCAACGTGTCATGGGAATTATAAAAGAAGGCATACGTAATAAATTTCTGTGGCTCACAGTGGACGAAACAACAGATTTTGCGGTAATAAGGTCGTTTAGTGCCTCCGATATTTATAGCTAATAAACGGGTTTTGCAAACAGCGGCTAAAAATATAGAAATAGTAGTGACAGTGTATTGTCCTCTGTAGATGTAAAAAATAATAATGTACTGATGTTAGTGACAACAAAAAACTGTTAGTGATACAAACAACTGTGCGAAATTCGTGAAAATAATGTGCGTGTTGTGTCGTCCTCTGTCCATGTGAACTATTTTGAATTTGCTCCTTTAACTTCAGTAGATGTGGAACGATCATTTTCCCTCTACAACCATATAACAGGCCAAATCGCTCACGTTTAACGAGATTCAATGCAGAAAGACTACTGGACGTGGTACGCTCAAGTAATGAGGACAGTGGGTGTTTCTGAATGATACAAGCAATAGGTATGTAGGTACATACATATTATTAACACATTTTTACTCCTGCCTTTTTGATCTTTTATATGTCATCTTCCGTCAACAACATGGTGGATTACGAGTCCGGCCCTGCGTTACAGCACATGTTTGGAACCTTACTTATTACTTATTCAAATAATTTTGATCAAATAAATGTGTGCTGCTTAGTTTGTTTTACCCCAAATCAAATTTTCATTTGGTGATTATCGGTCGTCAATTGTAACAACATTTATGGTAATTTACAGTTTAATGGTGGGTTCATGCAGAAATTTTTAGTAATAAGAATAAGAATAGTAATAAGCATAAAAGTTAAACCTTCGTTTTATAATGACCCAGTTCATGCAGCAAATCCTTATTTTTAAAATTATTACTAAAAATTATGTTTACTGCATGAACTGTCATTATAAAACGAAGGTTTAACTTTTGTGCTTGTTACTATTCTTATTCTTATTACTAAAAATTTCTGCATGAACCCACCATAAGGTTCTCTACACTTGTGTTATACATAAACAAAATAACCATAACCTCACTTTTCCTTGTGTGTTGGCCCTACAGAATTGACGGAACTCGCATCAATAAATTAGATGAAAATAGAGTGGGTTCTAATTCGTGAACAAAGTGATGAATTCCGTCTTACACCAGTCTAATTTGTCCTTGAAGCTACTTGATTAATAAATTCATTGATTTATAGTTGGTGTAAAGCTAGTACAACTCATGCACCGTCACAATCAGTGTTCAATCATCCGCTCAAAGTTGAGCAAAATATCAAAAAGCTGCTAGTTGATTTTAAGTGTGCCATGTAATTACGTCAAGACAGTTGAATGTTATATGGAATCGCTCAAACTTAATTAACCGACCTTAACTGTGAACTCCTGTACAAAAAAATGTTTTGTCTAATAACTAGTATTTTTTTCTTATATAATAAAATACTGTTTCCTGTGATCTAAATTAATTCATTACTATAATTTCTATACAAACAACCATCAATTTTACTAATACCAGAACTGTCAAGTTTAATGCAATAATTTTTTTTACAAATTTTCATGGCAATGATTTTTGAAAATTCTTGAAGATTCAAAAATAGATATTAAACCGCATACTGAAAACAGGAGTGATTTTGAAATTTTTGCGATAATAGTTTCAAATATTGTCTTGCGTATTTCCATGGCACACTTGACTCGTCTAAGTGTTTTCAAATTCAATATTTTGCTCAAATTTGAAAAGGTTTAGAAAGAAACACCTTGTATATGTTTCGTTAAAATTTCGCATATAGAGGTTTTAAGGGGTTTTGATTGCAAACAAAAAAAATGGTAGTAGGCTGTGAGGCTGCATGTTAAAATCGACGGTAGGATCAGAACAAGCAATTTTTGAAGCCCTTTAAACAAAACAAAAAAGTGTAACCGATTGTCTTGAAAAAAATTGAATTTAATAAATAAAAGTAGACACCCTGTATGTCTTCGCGAGGTAAAGAAGATAACATGACAACACGTGAAAACAAAACACTGACGTTTTATAGCTATTACGAGTACATATAGTGGTAAATAATAAAAAAGAGCGTGACCGACGTTATAAAATTTATTACATACTAAATATTTGTATTTAACGTTTATTTATATCTTTTACATGGGGGAAATATTTTTATTTTATTCCTATATTGCTAAATTGCCATTTGACGTACATATTTATCGTTCTCAGACTGTCCTTATAACAGTGTATTACACCAGAATTATATTTAAATTACACCTCTGTCACCTAAATTATACCCCGTTTAAGTTATATGTCAAAAAGTCAACGACTCGTTAATTATGTGACAGAAAATAATTTTGGTTGACACTGTACCGAGTGTATTATATTTAATATACACTTCTAATATTAGTATACCTACATATACATACATATATGTATCAGTCATGCAAACATTTGTAATATAATTTATAAATATGTACTATAAACACAAACATATAACATACTTAGTGTCCGGAAAGTGTGCTACAACGCAGGGTCGTACTCATAATGTAATCCGTCATGTAATTGACGGAAGGACATAAAATATAAGAAACCAAAAAGACAGGGGTAAAAATGTGTTAATAATGTACATACCTATCGCTTGTGTCATTCAGAAACACAGACTGTCTTCATTGCTTGAGCTTATATTGCCACAACCAGTAGTCTTTCTGCATTTCTTATTGATAAACGTGAGCGATTTGGACTGTACATATGGTTGTAGAAGGAAAATCATCGGTCCACATCTACTGGAATTAAAGGTGCAAATTCAAAATAGTTCACATGGACAGAGGACGACACACCACGCACATTATTTTCACGAATTTCGCACAGTTTCTATCACTAACAGTTGTTTGTTGTCACTAACATCAGTAACTACATTATTATTTTTTACATCTGCAGAGGACAATGCACGTGTTATTACTATTTCTATACTCTTAGTCGTTGTTTGCGAAATCCATTTACTAGTTATTAATATCGGGGGCGGAATATCTAAACACCTTAAATTGGTATCAGAACATTAACGAACATATTACCCCCAAAATCTGTTGTTTTATCCACTGTCAGCCACAGAAAATTGCGTATGTTTTCTTTGATATTTCCAATGACACGTGGATATGTCTTCTGTAAATATGTATGGCTACTAGCCAATGGAAAATCGGATGCATATTTGGCAAACAAACGTCTAAAGTAAATATTGACGACCACGTTCCACGAAAGGCTATATGCGCAAAACATTATGCACAAATCAAACCAAAATTTCTAAATTTCTGTTTTCTAACAATACCAATAATATTTTGCTGATGGATATTCGAATCTAAATGTCTTTCACACTCTCGGCGTCTATGAAATATAAATCGACGATTGCAAGGAATACATAAAATATGTGATCCGCCTATCTTTGTCAGGCTAGTCACAAAAGGTAACGACTGTGGCATTATTGCAAAAATCCACTCAACATCAGATAATATGTAAATACACTACACGAACTCTAAAATAAATACGCACACGGTGCAAAATATGTATGTATGTACACTTACAATTAGTTAGTCACTCACGACACATTCATTCAAACATCTAGTCGTTCCTGAACTCGCGTGGGAGAGTCCCAGTGCGTAGGTACGTATGCACAGTATGGGCAAGAAATACATGCGTGTATAATTTACAAGACGTTTAAAAAATACGGTTTATAGTTTAATTATCATAGAGTTATACAGTGCCGACCCCGCGTTGTAGCACACTTTCCGAACCCTATACATACTTACTCTATTTCCATTCTAAATTGAAAATAGGTAGAAAAAAAGCAAAGTTGTCAGATAAATTTTCTAAAATTGCTAAGCTCACTATACAAGTATACTTCATACTTCAGTAAACTGTTATTTCGTGACGTTCTTAGAAAGCTAGTTTGGAAATATTAAAAAAAAATACATAGATATAAATTTATTAGTTAGCATTAAAATAAAGCGTTTAAAATTGGTGGAAAAAATAATTATAAATTATAACAACTTTATGTATATTACTATACTTGAAAATTTTGAAGAGCTGGCAACGCCTGAGCTGCCGGCGGCAGCGAATTCCTGGAAATGCCGACCCAGTATACTATTGGATTGCTTTGTATTTAATACTCCTTAAATACTTATTCTGTCCACTGTGCCATACAATTTTTACGACGTCGTTAAAATGATTTACGACTTTGGTAATTCGACTTGTTTAAGACGCCAGTGACGTGTATTTCAGCTAGGTTTATTAACACAGACAATTTTTTGAGATTATCTGGCTAAATGAGCATTATTTACAGCAAATTATATTACAAATATTAAGAGTTTTGTATGCAAGCTAATTTTAATCTCCTATATTGATTTGAATGAAAAAAAAATTATTTCACAATTTTCGAATTTATAAAAGATATACATATGCACGCCCATGGAATCATAAAGTTGCACCGCTTTTTTTTGTTCCCCAGGCGTATTTATCATTTTCAATTAAAAATAGAAGGACTACCATTATAATAGTGGGCATGCTCAAGAGGACCTATGATTTTTTTATGTCCAGAGCATGCTCTTTATCTTTTTTTAAAGAGGTATAGTCTGGGTGAAAAATTAAAAAAATTATTTAACGTTGGAAACTCTTTTGACCACAACTTCATTCGCCATCCGCATATACATATGTATTAAAATGTGAATATTTGTTTTGCAGAATTTATTAAAAATTATATTAAAAATTTAATAAAAAATTGAAATAAAAAAAGAATGCAAATAATAATACAACAAAAAAATTATCGATAAAGAGAAGTACTAGTTTGTAAATATGTTTTCAAACTATTATTATTATAGTGTGTGGTAATGATATCATTTTTGGGTAATGTATGGATCATTGGCAACAAATATAATTTATTCAATGATTAGTGATAAAAATCAAACTACACTGATAATTAAAAAAAAAGTGGTAGATAATAAAAAGTTACGTATTTTATCAATGCAATGAGAAAAATGCTAGGTGACTTACATACCTAGTTTAAAAACCCTCAACTTAACACTTACTCATACAATTTTATATTTTATAAAATATTTTGTTATTGTTTACCTGCTGTAAAAATTAGACCCAATCAGAATTACAAAACAGTCAATGAACCAATTTTTTTTGGTAAAAAACTCAGTTTTTCTCTCTCAACTTTTTTTCTCAGAATCACCACTGTGGTTAAAACTAGAACACTATTCTAGCCGCCAACTTCATTAATTTTTCAACGATTTTAACACTTTTATATGCGTAATGGGTAACGTTTTTTTTTAACTTTTTCTGATAAATGCAAAAGATTTTGTAAATAATATAACAATCACAGTTAAGTTCTGATTTTCAGCCACATAACACATAACCTCAATCTTCAGAAGTAATAAGAAATAAGCGCTCAAACCAGTTGCGACTGGCTGGGACGTTTTTTGGCAGCGATACAAGTAAAGAGGGAGACGCCCAATCGCCATTGACGCCTACTGGGTTTATTATAGGAAAAACGTTGTGTCACTCTAATAAACTCTAATTTCGCCAGACGGAAATATTCTCATTCAAGTGATGTTATTATTGGATCCGTGAAATGAAAAACACATGTTTCTGTGATCCATGTGCAGGTTTTTATCGGTTGTAGATACAAAAAAATGCGAAATAAAAGCCCAACAGTGTGTACAATTTTCAGTAATCTGGATCATCTTAAATATTTTTCGAAAAGTCAAAAGCTTTTTAAACACTTTTTAACTTGGATATACCTGTATTTTGTATAGGTAATAGGTACATATATTTTTTATGTAATAGCAGTGGAATTTCACTATATTATTGTCCCCTTTAATATTATTTAGGGAATTAAACATAAAATAATTATTTTTTTATTATCTTTACTGATGTTCTCAAGGTCAATATTTTGACACTGATTGTAAGCATGCGAACGGTTATTTTTAAAATAGGTCATTCCATTTCCTCTTTTTGTTTGCTCTGTTTTCAAGAGGCTGGTGATTGAAAACCGTCTGTAAGAAAATGTTTTATCCTTATTATTGTCATTGACATATGTACATAGATATTATTGTAAATTATTTAAAAAAATAATAATAGGAATAGGTACAGACATCGTCTTGCATTCTGATACTGAGTCAAATAAATGATAACCACGATGGTCTAAAATCATTGCGGACCGCGGTAAATATATGCTGTGTTTCTTTTACCTGAAATATCAGTATATATCAGTTTATTTCAATTCAGTTTAAAAATGGATGTTTTATTATGCCATCTCATTTTGAGGATATCAGTTCCTACTGAAATTAAAAATACCATGATCAGTTTCTCATTTCACTTAAGACTGCAATAAAAGTGAGGTTACAGTTGTTAGGTTTCTAAAAAAAACCTTAATCAAAATGTGGTTTTCCAAATATCTGAATCCATAGCAGTATAATTTGGGCTCCACAATGGATATCTACAATTTTTTTCAGTGTTAGCTGTCTCGTGTGCGATTTTATCAGAAGAAAGATCGTTCTCTACTCATTAGTTTTATGTGAAAATATACCATATATCTTCACAATGATTGGCTTTGCATAGTTTTCTCTTCTAATTTGTAATTTTCTATATAATCTATAACTAAAATAAAAAAATCATCCTAACTTCATTTTTAGGTGTTTCTTAGTTTTCATTTCATTTCAGTTCATTTCACTTCACCAAACTCAAATTGAAATGTTGGGTAAAAGAAACCCAGCAATAGTAACAAGGTTTGGTATGCCCATTTAAAAACATGGCCGCCTTTATATAAACTTCCACAATGGCATGGCGCGAAATTTAAAAATAACTTTACCAACATTAATATTCCATAAGCTTTCACGCTATATTTTTTTCCATAACTTAAGTATTGGTGGAGTACTAGTTATTACTGAGCATAGAAAAAACAAAATTAAACTGTAAATAAAAACAATATTTGAATACATTTTATGTATTTGCGAACGCAAAATGTATTAGATTTCGCTAAATTTAAACTCGAAGGATACACCGAATATTAAGATTTTTTTGATATCCGGATCTTCGATCTGAAGCCTACTTGCGAGTATGAATTATCCAGTTCAAAGGCTAGTTTATCAGTGCTTGATTAGTCAAATTACACGGTTTTGATTAGTAAAATTACATATATGTCGGCCAACTAAAGCTTATGGAATTTCCCAATAGAAAAAATGAAAATTACCAACTATAAATGAGGGCCGACTGCCAAAGTTACAATTAAAAGTCATGACCATGCGCATGTGCAGAAGAATTCATTGGGGTAAATTTAGAAAGTTGAAGTAAAGATGATAAATAAGTGTAAGGCTACTTAAATGGAAGGAAATACATACCTTACGCATTGAGGGAAATACGTGCGAAAATTAATGATTAAAAACTTGTTGTGAAGCTTCAGTAGAGCCAACCTACAACGAAATTTACACACTAAAAGCTAAAGCGTACCTATATCAGCCAGTTTAAAGGCTGATTTAGCAGGACGCGGTTAGTCATATTACATGATAGATAGTTATGGCGTTTATCAAAACAACAAATGAAAATCACCGACTACAAATCAGGGCCAATTGACAAAATTTTATTTAAGCCATGGCCTCTTCTGCACTTGCGCATAGTGCAAAAGTGTTCAGTAGGGTAAAGTTTAAGATTTAGTGTAGAAGGAAATAAATGGAAGGATATATCTTACACAGTAAGGGGAAATAAGTGCGACAAAAACCAACCAAGTGTACTTAATTCATCAACCAGATTAGAGTCAATTGTTATTATTTGGTTAACAAACTTGCTTAGTCACTGTTAATGCTTAGAAATTGCAGTTACCAGTCTTAGAAATTGCTGCCTAGTAGCAATTCTCAAACTAATCATCATTCTTCTCCATCGCAAAGTTAATATACGAGTATTTTGTATTTATCTCTTACCTTTGTCAATCAGCTATGTTAGATTATTTAGGTAACCTCACACGGGGAATTCCCCAAGGCGAGCTCCTTCAACTACTACCTGTATTACCGACCCAACAACCATAATCGAACCCACTAAACGCATCTTCTCATCCCGACACCAGACCTTCTCGCCAACAACCCAAAACCAAAGAACTCAACGTACCCCTCCTCCTCATCCCGCTGACGTCCGGCTGGCTCTTCGAGTAGTCCTGTCTGAGGCTCCTCAGCGAGTCCACGAACTCCTTCTTGCACGAGTCGTTATCCGACAGGTCGGGCTGCGACAGCGACAGCCTGCCCGGCTCCGGCAGCCTCGCCTGCGGCTTGCGGAGCTCCCTCGGAGGCGACCGCCTCTGCGGCGGCGGCGCCTCGTCGTTCGACGTGCTCCCCAGGCTATAGGTCGACTCGCGGTCGGGCGTCACCGTCGACACGCTGTCGTCGCGCCAGTTCACCTCCGACACCACGGGCGAGAAATGCACGCCCTTGGAGTTGTTCGACCCGGTGAAGCTCTGCACGGAGGTCACCGTCTTTTCGTCCACGTCCGACATGCCGCTGGTGCTGGTGCTCGACTTGATGATGCTGCCCTTGCGCCTGACGTCCTGCACGGACTTGCGTCGCTCCTCGTCGAAAAAGGAGTTGGTCGGCTCTAACTGGTTAGACGCGGTTAGATTCGGCGTGCTGGCCACGTTCCGCCTCTCGCTAGACGATATCGGCGTTGAGGCGAAAGCCTCGTCGATCGGCAGGAACTTGTCGTTGGTCAGGTTCTGGTTGCTGCTGGCTGCGCTCTGCAGGCTCTGCTCGGATATCGCCTTCAGCACCTTCTTGTCGAAGTCCACGATCGGACTGTTAGGAAGCTTGGGCTTCTTCTTGTTGTAGAGGCTGTGCTCGTCGTCGCTCAGGTCCACCCGGTTGGACATCGCCTCCGCGTAGCTGCCTTCTCTCCTGTAGCTCATGTCTTCCTGGGAGCGCGTCGCGTCTACAGCATCCTCCTCGCAGAGGCTGAGGTCGGCGAGGTTCCAGTCCTTCGCGGCTATGGAGTCGGCGCCGCTGCTGCAGCCGCCTGCGGTAAACACGCCGATGAGGTCGAGGTCCTTGGGCACACTGGACACTAACACGGCACCGACGGGCGTCTGTTCGCTACTGGCCGACCGCAGCAGGTCTGGCTCGCTGCGGGACGTCGCCGACGCCGCGTTAAAATTAGAGCGTCGCTCGCATTCTTGGCGCGGGACTATTTTTAGGGCGTCCGCGTTGGCGGGCCGCTGCCTCCTGTTCTTGACGAAGTGTTCGACGAGCGGCGCCGTCTTCGGGGTGTCGAGGTGCTCGTCGTTGAACACGCTCAGGTCCTGATAACTGACGCCGAAGTTGCCGTTGAAGTTCTGAAACGGAAAGAGAACATGTAGGTGTAGGGCTTTTGGTGACGTCAGAGACGGGTGGTAGGATTAAAAACCGTTTCTTCGGAACGAAGTATGGGAGCCACGTCAGATTTTGAGTGGTTATTACTAGATCTACAGTCGGTAGGAAGGGCAGTCATCTTACGCCCACTTTTTGTGCTACAGTGTTGATGTTTCTTGCTTCTTATAGGATTATGGCTTGTGAAAGTCTACGTTTAATAACCCCAAGTTGAGGATGATAATATACATACCTTATGTCGATTGTGTGAAAAGATATCGATAAAATACTATAATTACGATGTTTTCAAAAAAAATCGTGAAAAATTCCGAAAATATTAGATCCTTTTCAAAGTCCTTGGACTCATGTTAAAGGGAAATCTTCAGATCTGCCTAAATGAGCCTTTTTGGAAAACAATCCTAGACATGAAAAATATCTAGAATCTAAATATCATAAAAATTCAAAAAAAGCCCTGTACGCCACATATAAGAATAAAAAAATGAACGAACTATTATCCCTCTAGAATACGCTGTTTTGTGTGTGATTTCATGAACAGTGATTTTTACGAAAACTATAGTAAGGATGGTAGAAATTTGAATTTTTATGACGTTTTTGGTTCAACTTTAGAAATTTTTCATGTCTAGGAATTTTTTTCCAAAATAGCTCTGTTAATCAGATATATATTCTGAAGATTACCATTTAATTTGCGTCCAAAAACTTTGAAAAGGATTCAATATTTTAGGAGTTATTCACAGTTTTTTGAAAACATCGCCATTTAAGTTTTTTTTGAGATATATTTTCACACAATGGACATATCACCTTCAACTAGGGCTTTATTAGACGCAAACTTTTACGAACTGTAATCCTATCAGAAGTAAAAAAATCAATACTGTAGTAACAAAATTACCAGAAATTTAAGCAACATTCAAAAACTATGATGACTGGTTGCTGACTGTAAATAGATTTCCGAAAATAAAATCAAATTACATCTTTGTTATTAATCAAATTACACCTTTGAAACGGTTTGTAAAATATTTGGAAAATATTTGTTTTTTTTATGGAAAGAAGAAACTTTTTATTTCATACTAGCACCTCGTTTCCAAAAACATTTTAGAAGTCGTTTTCAAGATTTTCTGGTGAGGCTCGTTTTTGAGTTTCAATTTAATTTTTTTTCATACTCTTCTATTTAAGTCCAATCAACTTTTAAAATGTGATAAGGAGTCCATACTTGCGTATGAAAATACAAGAATAATAAATTCTACCGCCGCCACTGGTATGAGGATTGAGTTTATGGTTTTGTCTGATTTTGAAATCATCAAAATTTTAACGGAGGTAAATACACTTTAAATATTACAACTTCTTTTACTTGCACATTTATTTTTTTAATGTCATATATATGCATCATTTTCTGTTTTATACTATTATTACCCCCATTTTCAGAAAAAAAAAACGCGCCAAAAAAATAG
Organism: Aromia moschata; assembly: GCA_029963805.1. Classification (NCBI taxonomy): domain Eukaryota; kingdom Metazoa; phylum Arthropoda; class Insecta; order Coleoptera; family Cerambycidae; genus Aromia; species Aromia moschata. The sequence continues at coordinate 169,547 of JAPWTK010000439.1, forward strand.
ATCAAATATGTTTCATCACATATCTTTGATCTGTTTGAGTCACAAATTTAAGAAATAAAAATCCTTAAGTTGTGCCTTAAATAAAAGAATTAAAAACAAACAAAAAAATACTTCTAATATCTTCTTTGTCATATTGGAAGTGTAGTGTATATACGTGCTTAACTTGTTTTGTGTATAGAAACGCAATTAACATTTTGCTTTTTTGCCAAACATAAAAAGCAGTCGAAACATCGCTACTAACTGAAGTACATTGACCCCAATCAAGTGGCAAATTTTATTTCTACAAAAATGCTGGGCTAAGTTATTTTTTGTTGAACTGAATCAGAAAAGAACCACATGTTTAACTGATATAAATTAATTTTCGAGTCAACATACTAAACTTTAGCTGTGACATTAGTTTGGTAAATCGACGGTAAATTATACAATACGATTTTTTAGCGTGGTTTTTCGAGGTTATCAAACTTAAAAAAATCACGTAAAAGTTGTTTTAGTTGAACTTTATGCAACTACATTATGTATACAGGGCAAGGGCGTAGCCGGGGGGATGGGGGGTGATGCCCCCCCCCCCCCCAAATGGTCAAGTAAAAACCAAAATAGTCGGGGGATTGCGCTTGCCGTTGCCTCCAATGACCTTGGTTCCAGAGATATGGTGACTAAATCGATGAAAAATCGTTTCCCTAAGACACTATTTTTGAGCTATGGCTTCACTGATGGCCGATTGTTGATTTTTTTATTATAGTGAACTGAATAATATACTGTGAATATAGTATAGTATTTTGCAACAGGCACGGTAGTTAAAAAAAAATAGAAATTCATTTTTAGTTATAATTTAAAATTTGACTTTTCCTTTAAAAAAATATACTACATGGAATCTTCAACTTTACTGTCCTTGTAGATGCATTTTTTTCCTGAAATAATTATTGTTTTATTTTTAAAATCCTCACACAGTTTTCATACAAAAAAAAACTAAACAATTTACATCGAGTTTCACACATTGGGAAATTACCTCAAAATTTGTGATTTGCTGTATCATGTTGTTGAATAGTTATATCTATTTTCTAATAACTGAAGGTACTACATAGAATGTGCCAACTTTTGAGGGCAGTTGTATATTCCATGTAGCCCTTTTTTATAAAGGATGGATAGTTAAATTTTTATTTTATAAATTTTATAAATAGTTATTTTTTATTTGGAAGTGTTATGACTGTTCCTGTAAAAGCTTATTAAAATTGTGTGTTATTCAGTTCATTATAATAAAAAAAATAACAATATGCCTTCGTTTGAACCCGTGAAACAATTATATTGATGAAGCGGTTTTTCACCAATTTTACAAGTGTCTATCTATATGTCGAGAACCAAGACACTTTCATCTTTCTTTCATCACTATTTTTTTTCTCACATGATCAGACAGAACATGGCCTGTAACCCCCTTTTGGCTTAAAAGTACTTCGTCCACTCTAATAAAGTCGTTGTATGAAGTTAATATACAACAACTATATTGTCATGACTTGGGCTGTAACCCCCTCTCGGCTTGACGTTGCTTTTTGGGACACCCTATATACGCGCCTCCTATTCTCACCTGAAACACGTCCCCGTCGTACGCCGTGAAGCCCACGTACGAATTCTTCTTCTCCGGCGAGCCCTTCATACTCCTAAACCTCACATCGCCTCTTTCCTTCAGGTTATTCGCACTGGACGACTTCGTCAGGTGGTCGCTGTAGCCGCTGTCCTCGCTCAGGTTCTCCGCGGAAACTTTCTCCTTCACGCCCCTGCCGCCGCCCGTGGGCAGGCTGTCGAAGCTCCTCCACGACCTCAGGTTATCGAACGACCTGGACCCCTCCAGCGTGGCGTCGCTGCTGTCGCTGGAGTCCGACCCCGAGTACCCGGTGGCGTTGTATAGGAGGCTATCCTCGCTGCGCTCCTTTTTCCTGATGGGCACATCGATCTTCAGCGTCTTGTAGAAGTCGCTTTCGTCCTCCGTGCTGTCGCTCTTAGGACTGTTGAGGCTGTCGGGGCTGACGCCGCCTTTTCTGTTGCCCACCTCCAAGGAGTCGAAGCTGAATTGAGAGTAGAGGCTCGGGGAGCTGGAGCAGTTCTCCTGGCATTGCTTCTCGAGCGTCTCGAACTGTATCAGGCTGCTCGAACGGCTGAGGGAATTCAGGTCTTCATCGTTGTTGTTGGGCAGCGCGAGGAAAAGGTCCTGTTTGCGTCGTTTCGCGGGGCAAGCTAGTTCGCGGTCAGAGTCGCACTCTAAGTCATCTGCAACAACGAGAGGGATTCTGTAATAGTGCGTGTAAGACGCCCCTAAAGAAATTAGTATGTACATACTCCTTAACACATTTCAATTTGGAGAAATCAAAGGTGAGAAATATCTTGTAGCATCTAGTTAGCTAAGCAATGTCCTGGCTAATTGGCTTGGTTAGTTAGCTAAGCACACCTTGGCTTGGCTAGTTAGCTAAGCACACAGTGTATTCCAAAAAGTCTCGGAAAAATTCATAATATCGTTAGAGCACTAAAAACATGGGTAATGTCGTTAGTTATATAGCTAATTAATGGGATGAGGTCAAATGTTCCAAAAAAAAAAAAAAATAATTTTCACAGTCGACGTTTCGCAAAATTTATTTGCATCCTCAGGACTCTAAAATATGACAAACACGCAATGTAGTTTTTTTGTAATTGTTTTGTAATTTTGATTTCGTCAAACGAAAAATGATGTTTGACGAAATCAAAATTATTGGACAACAAAACAATTACAAAAAACGATTTTACATGAAATTATTGCTATTAAAAAGAGTAATTCAGTGGACAAACGAACTGACATTGACAATTTGAATACGGTACATTTCAATTTAAAACATATATTAAATTCTGTATACTAGACTTAGAAGATACACTTACATGACAAACACCTAATTAAAAAAATAATATATACAAAAAAATGTTAAAAGTATATGTGTATAAAAGTATTTTAGCAATTTTTAGTGTTTTTTTAAAAAAAGTTAGATATTTTTATTTATTTCTTATATTTGTATGTGTAGTTTTTAAGCTAATTAGAATTCTGGAGTGGGTACTGGAACCTTCGGCGTAGAAACAAAAAACTGGACGTTTTCCACGAAACACCGAACTACTACACTTTTTCTCGACGCGCGTTTCGTCAACCAAGTTGGCATCTTCAGGAGAAGATTAAAACTAAATTCTAGCCTACACGCTTGCACTATTTATACCAAATTTGTTGCCACGGTTCACTGAACCGTAACTGTCTTTGTTTATCAGAGCAAACAGTGGGTATCGGATCATTGTCCTTATTCATACTATTGTTACACTTAATGATTTCTAAACTTTCAAAAGCATCCAACTGTCTACTGTTTGTTACATTTCTAATTAATTTTAAATTATTTATTTTTAATTTTAATCTTCTCCATTATTTAATTTTATTTAGTTTTAGAATTCAGTTTTAATCTTCTCCTGAAGATGCCAACTTGGTTGGCGAAACGCGCGTCGAGAAAAAGTGTAGTAGTTCGGTGTTTCGTGGAAAATGTCGTTTTTTTTTTTAATTAGAATTGTACGGGTATATAGCCGACGCACGTCTGTGTGACAGTACGTTGTAATCTATTATTTTGTTATAATAATAATTGTTTTATCAATGTTTCATTCATATTTATTTTTACAAACAACAACAAAAAGCTTATTCAATTGTAAGTATGAAATATGAAACATGTAATTCGTTTGTTTTATTATCTACATTGCGTGTTTGTCATATTTTAGAGTCCTGAGGATGCAAATAAATTTTGCGAAACGTCGACTAAGTGAAAGTTACTTTTTTTTTGGTAACATTTGACCTCATCCCACTAATTAACTACATAGTTATATGGAAACAGGTCACTAATCCTACATTACAATGTCGTTAGTCTCATTTCACATTTTCCACACGTTTTCGCAATGAAAAATTTAATAATACTAATTTTAATGACACTAAATGCATTGTAAACATACAGCCGAGAATAACAGCTGGACCCCAACATGGTTGACGAAAACGAGCATGTCAATAGAGGCTTAGTAACGTTATAAGTGATTTTAGAGGAATTTACTGTTTTATTTGAACTTTTATTTAAGAATCCCTTCATCTTCATGATGTATTGGAATAAGGAGTTATTCCAATACTGCCTGTTATACCTCCCAATCTGTAAGATCTAAATGTACCACATTGTTCTATTTGGCTTCAGCAGAACATGGCTTTTTCCGCATTTGACATGTGTTTTGGTCTCGATTTTGGTAGAAGAGAAGCTATAGAGTGGACTGTACAGTTTCCGGACCTCACACCCTCTCGACTTTTTTCAAACGAAAACAAAAAAGAAGGGTTTCATTTAAAACAACTGAAGATGTCATTGTGACTCAAAATGTAATATTTTAGCCAGTTTTACTAATGTTTTCCATTAGTTTGTTGGTAAGAGATGGGAAAAAAATGAAATCTGTTGGTGTGAGGTCTGGAAAATAGAATGGATTTGGATTTTTTGAGAAGGCAGTGAAATGTACAATTGGAAGTTACCTTCCGATTTTCCGAACTCAAGTCCAGGGTCGTTTTAGCACAATCCAAAAGGCTTCCGAAACGAGCATGACTTCTAAACAGAACACTTGTTAATGATAACACGTGATCGGGACAATGAAAAACGAAAAACGATCACGATGCCACAAGATATTTCACGCTCTCTATGCAAACAAAAACCTTCTAGGCCAGAACAGGGGCTCGGGACTGGCTAGTCTGACGGCGAAAAAAAAATACACATACACACAACTTGTAAATATGCCAATTGTCTTTGTATTAAGTGCCAAACGCAAAATTAGAAAACAAGATCAGGTGCAATGAAACTTAGCAGAGGCGGTGGCGTGTGTATTTAACTGTTAAACTGCTAGTAAACTTACTCGGAATTTTGAATCTCCACGTGAGAATGTAAAAACAAGGGGATGGGATTAATTCCAGTATTCGATGAAAAAGTTGTAATAAAAATCGGCAAAGCGTATAAAAAAATAATTATTATTTTACGTGACATTTAAGTACACAGGTATTATACACTTTTGTTACCTACATATTAGAGCGAAACATAAAAGACCCATAATTAAAATAATAATTTACTCCTCTGAATATAGGATTATAGAGTCCATATTACAATCACTCTTATGCAACACACAATACGCTAACGTATATATGTGGTTGCCTGAATACGAACCGATACCATTGACTATTAATAACAGACATATGGTGCATACCGAAATCTTCATATAAAAAATATACATGCGTTTTTTATATCATTTTTTTAATTATTATAATCTGTAGGTCGCCACTTGATAACAATTATCGCTCGCTCACCTTATCGATATCCACAAATAATTCTCCATTTACAAAGCAAATGAATAAAAATGATTACGCCTAATCACAGAATAGATTATTTCGAACTATATATTTACATTTACGTATATACGATACTTATCACAATACCACTTTAATATATTATTGCTTTTAATGTTTTCCATGAATTGCTTAACATTACACTTTATCTATTACTAAATTGTATACAGATCTAATATCAGAACCTTTTAAACTACCTAAACGCCTGAATGTTACATAGTGATTCATGTAGGGGTAATTTCATAATATTTTAACGAAATATAAACGCTGATTTTTAAAAGATTTTAAAATCGCGAAAGTGGATTTGCGACTTTTTTATCGTATAAAGTGTCATCATGGAATTGAACTAATTAAAATTTAACAATAAACCAATTAAGATTTTTCAGAAGTCGCAAGCGTAAACAAAACAAAAAATACGCTTAAATGAATCTGACGTCGCGAACGAAATTACCTGGCATGTCCATGCAAATAACAGAGCCGGACTCCGAATCGGTGGCCAGCCAGCCCACGGGGGATCCCCTAGAGTCGAGGTCACTCTCCGATCGCAAATCGTCGGACGTTTCTTCCAAGATGGTCTCCAGGTACATGTAGTGTCCAGCCGTGCCTTGCAAGAAGTATTCGGCATCTGAAAAAAATACACTAGTAGAAACAAAAGTCACCAATGTTTTTTTTCGCGTTTTATAACATTTTTTGATCAATATAAATGATATAACGAACCATTAAAAAAATCGTCAAAGGTGACCCAGCAAAAAAGACGTATTTCTATTCTTAGTCTTAAGTTTATGACCTTAATGGATTGTCAAGGTTGTCGCATTATGTGATGGTTATACTTAAAGAACAGAACTAAAAAAACTTTATGGAAAAGAAACTATATTTTCCAAAAAAATAAGACACAATTATGATCTGCTGCAGTATCCACGGTGTTCCATTAATTTCTTCGATTGTATTAACAATGACATCGACAATTAATAACAATGTGTTAATGAAGGTCTTCCATATCGCCAACGGGTGTTTCAAAATATTTTTTTTAGATAAGGCCAGAGAAAAAACCACACGGGGTCAAATCACCAGATCTAAGGTGGAATATGGTCTGCGTGTTTAAACTAATTATACCATTTTCGAAAAATGCATCGTTTCCCTAGTAATATGCGCACGAGCTCCATCTTGTTGAATATAACCTTCTTGCAATTCGTCGTCATGTGACATTTGTACGAAAGATGTTAAGATTTCTAAACGGTACTTCTGTGCATACAATGATCCGTTAAAATAATGGGTCAAACAATACTCCTTCTGCACACAGTTGCCCACACGCCAGTTTTTTGTGGGTGTAGTGGAGTTTCAATATAAAATTGGGGGTTGTCTGCACTCCAAAGTCTCATATTCTGACAGTTAACATAGCCCGAAAGATAGAATCAAGCCTCATCAGTAAAAAAAAACTTTTTCGAAGACACCTTCGTTATTGTTAAAATGGTTAATAAACCGTTGGCAGAACTGTAGTTCTAGAGGTTCGTCCGCTCTGAGAACTTCATGTGTGGATTGTAGACGATATGGATGGAGCTCCAAATTATCTTTCAAAATTCGTTAACACGTTGTATAGGGCAGATTCAGTCGTTAGCACAGATGGCTAATTGATTTTCTTGGATTGTTCCTTATCACTTACCTAACCGCCTACCTTGTCATTTTAACGTTTTCTTCTGTCCGTACTCTGGATCAGCCACTTCCATGTTTCCGATTGACGCTTTCAGTTTGCCGGTACAAATTTAGGAAACGTTTTACTGACCGGCTAAAGGCAGGGCCACACAGGAAGCTATGCTATGTTCGCTATAAACAATGTGTACGCTATGTTCGCTTTGTTTGCTATGAAATATGGCCACATCAAGAAATAGTAAGTACAAGATCTTTAGTTCCCCACAAACATGTTACCATGCCGGTTGCCGTGGGAGAGTGATAGTACTGATGATGAAGCAGTATTGCTGTTTTCGTTGTGTAAAAAGAAGAAACGCAGAAGATTATGGATATACGATGTCAACAAAAAGATGAAAAAGTACGGTGAATATCATCACTTACTAAAAGAATTGATTAATTGCTACATAATGTGGGTATAATATGTTAGGAACTACTTTAACAGTACTTGCAGCACACGTGAAATGCATCTGTTCCCGCGCGTCTTCGGCGACGTTGCAAATATATAGCCAGAAATCAAACATCTCGGCTACGGATCTAACGCATCGCAAACATAGCGCACGTAGCGTCTTACGTCTGTATGGCCACGACCGTTTAAAACAAGGGGGACTATTTTTACTGCATATAGCGAACATAGCGAACGTAGCGAGCATAGAGCTCTGTGTGCCCAGGCCTTAAGATGGTTGAAATGAATAACTGCGTCTGGAAAATCTTCCCTGAAGTCCTCATATGCACCTCTTATCGAATATATTCAGTTTCCATTGATTCTACTGCCCTTTCGAATTTAAATTTCAAGTGAAACAGGCTTCTGTTCCTCATTAAAAAATTAATTCCATTATTTATTTTGTAATTGTGACAGCCACTTCAAAAGTTTGACAACAACAAAGTTTCAGTTCGATTTTCGACATTTAACCGCTATTTCCATGTATCTCTTTCATAGTTTTTCTCTAATCTACTATACTATTTCTTTCATCTATCGTTTTTGTTTGACTCCGGTCCTGTTTGTAGCCTGCGACATGCAAGCTCAACCGATGGCCAACAAGTTATATACCAGCTTTATCACACAATTCTGCATGAAAATCTTCACCGCCAAGCTAATGTGTTATTTCGGTAATTTCTACCTACGTGACCCTTTGGCAGCTATCAGGTATTCGAACTTTGGGGCTATAACAATAGAACCAAAAGAAAAGTGACAGACGCTCCATTAGAAAATGTCCTTAAATTTCTTAAGGAAACGGGACTAATGGAATGACTAGACTATGGAGGCACAATAAGCATCAGCTTAAGTACACAGGGCATGCACCTACTCCATACGTAATCGTAATCGTAACCCTTACACTGACCTGTAAATTGTCATATCACGTAGCAAAATCTAGAGAACAAAGCATAAAATACGAAGATCATAAATTGAATTTTTGTGCCAATCTAAAAGTTGTTGCACTACTTACAGGACAGCAGAGTGACTACACCAAATATTGTTGTTTTTTATGCGACCGGGATAGCAGAGCCAGAAATCAACATTATGTCGTTAAAGAATGGCCGTTAAGTGAAAACATTGTACCCGTTCTGAAAAACGTCATTAATGAACCATTATGTAGTAGAGCAGCTACCAAAAATTCACTAGATTGCTTATGGTTTGGGTTTCTCATATTTCATATTCTTCTTCTCTTCACTAAAAACTTATGGGTGATAGGTAAGAACCGAGCTCATATTTGAATTCAGCGCATTTTTAAAAATTGATAGTTACTTTATATAATTACAGTCTATATGAACCTAAATTTAGAGTAATATCATTGTTTAAAGTATTTTTTATTGCAAAATAAAAGTTATAAAAAAAGACAAAAAGTATGCTCTTTTGTTTAAACATCTCTGAAAAATGCAATTTTCAATTTTTTGAGAGGAAGTTAGATTCATATAGAAGAAAGACATCTACTCAAAATAAATTTGAAACTCAGATGTATTTCAGATGGAAACTGTGGCCTCCAGAATGTATATAAATAGCTGGTGGTGATGGTGACCTCCCATGGCTGGCAGCTGATGTCTTCCATATTTTCCGAGGAAATATTTCAAAAAAAATTACAAAATTTATTTGAATAGTATATGAAGGGTACAGGTCCAAAAGGGGGCAAGTCGCAATTTTACACAAATTGGTCTATTAGCGCCATCTTAGAGTAATTTTAACACCGAACTTGACTATGGCTCGCAAACGTCCAAAAATCGTCTAGTGCCAGTAAGATTTAAATTTTTATTTATGCATACACCGCCAATAGGGGGGCAAGTCACAGTCAGTCAGGTCCAAAAAAGGTAAAGTCCATATAAACAGCTGATACCTATTGTGATCTAATAGGAGCAGTAAAGTTAGGTTAGTCGATGTAGCAAGTGTCTTCATGTGATATAAAATATAAAGTAAAGAACAATGAAAAATGAAAACGATAGCAGCGGAAATGAGGCTGAAGTGCTACCTAGTAAGATCGAATCAAAAAAGAGAAAAAACATGGCAGAATGAGGGATGTTATGAAAAAAATAGATATATAGATATTATAGATTGCTATCATACTGTAGCTAATCAACAAAATTATTTTCAGGTTTGATACCAATCACGGCAAAAAAATTAAATGCCTGCAAGATCTAAAACGATTCTGTGGAGACGAAGCCAAAAAATATTTTGATAACCTTCCAAAGTGTTAGAAGTTATCAACGTTTTGTGTTCTGCGTTCAACAAAGAAGTTTTGTGTTACTACTGCCCTTTCGAATTTAAATTTCAAGTGAAACAGGCTTCTGTTCCTCATTAAAAAATTAATTCCATTATTTATTTTGTAATTGTGACAGCCACTTCAAAAGTTTGACAACAACAAAGTTTCAGTTCGATTTTCGACATTTAACCGCTATTTCCATGTATCTCTTTCATAGTTTTTCTCTAATCTACTATACTATTTCTTTCATCTATCGTTTTTGTTTGACTCCGGTCCTGTTTGTAGCCTGCGACATGCAAGCTCAACCGATGGCCAACAAGTTATATACCAGCTTTATCACACAATTCTGCATGAAAATCTTCACCGCCAAGCTAATGTGTTATTTCGGTAATTTCTACCTACGTGACCCTTTGGCAGCTATCAGGTATTCGAACTTTGGGGCTATAACAATAGAACCAAAAGAAAAGTGACAGACGCTCCATTAGAAAATGTCCTTAAATTTCTTAAGGAAACGGGACTAATGGAATGACTAGACTATGGAGGCACAATAAGCATCAGCTTAAGTGCACAGGGCATGCACCTACTCCATACGTAATCGTAATCGTAACCCTTACACTGACCTGTAAATTGTCATATCACGTAGCAAAATCTAGAGAACAAAGCATAAAATACGAAGATCATAAATTGAATTTTTGTGCCAATCTAAAAGTTGTTGCACTACTTACAGGACAGCAGAGTGACTACACCAAATATTGTTGTTTTTTATGCGACCGGGATAGCAGAGCCAGAAATCAACATTATGTCGTTAAAGAATGGCCGTTAAGTGAAAACATTGTACCCGTTCTGAAAAAACGTCATTAATGAACCATTATGTAGTAGAGCAGCTACCAAAAATTCACTAGATTGCTTATGGTTTGGGTTTCTCATATTTCATATTCTTCTTCTCTTCACTAAAAACTTATGGGTGATAGGTAAGAACCGAGCTCATATTTGAATTCAGCGCATTACAGTAGACACAAAAAACCCAAAAAATTTCAGGGAGCGACAAAAAATTTCAAAATGCAGAACAGTCATTTACCAATTTAAAAATTACGAAAAAATGCGCGTTAACGCGAAAAAATGCGCGTTAAACGTTTCATTCAACGTTTACTCTATTAGTGCATGTTATTGACACAAGCGCCTATAATTTCTTCGAATCCGCCTCTGTTAACGGATGCATTTCTAGGTGAGACGGACGTGCCCGTCGCAATTTGTCGTGTCTCTCTCTCCCCCCTGTCTCCCCCGCGCCACTGCTCGCGACAAATTCCACGCGGGACGATTAAAAACAGTTGCTCAACACTCCACTCTCCACGTCCAAATGCCATCATGAAGTCCTTAACCGTAGTGAAACGTACGCGGGAGACAAGACACGTAAAACGGGCAAACGGAGGGAGTGCCCCGTCGGGTTGCGGCGTGCATAATGCTGCGCCGCATGCCAGCCAGCGACGGGCGCGCGGGTTTTATATGGAGGGTTATCGAAGCGGGAAAAAATCGAAAAACAGGTTTTTGGAAAAAAAATGCGATATAAATTGTATTTTTGTATTTTTGATAAATTTTTTAGATCCTTAAGTGGACCTGCGCCTTTTAGTGGTTTTGATCTTCCCACCAAACTGCACATGTAGTGGGATAGAGACGGATTCTCTGAAATCATGGAGCCACAATTTTGTATCGTAAATTAAGGGGGGGAAATAGGTTTACACGACTCAAAATATTGAATTTTTATTCTATAAATTGTTAGTAACACTAGTAAAAAATATGTTCCGAAAGTTTTAAATAACAATTTCAATTCGTTCTAATGTTATGAGCGGTTAAATGAGTGTCCCTCGTTAAGTGCTTAAGAGCGTGAGGCATGTAAAATGTAAAACGCATGTAAAAAAAGAGTTGCAAGCTCAAAACGACGGATATGATGACGAAGAAGAAGGATTGCTATATGGTGCTGGAATCACTGATTAACCAGTAAGTAGTTTAAATAAATTTATAATTGCATTATATTTATTACTTGAATTTGTTGTTGTCTGTAATTTGTTTTTCAGACGCGTTTTTCTAGAAACGACTTTTTTTGAATTTGTGTACACTCTAGCTCGAAAAGTTTTTAAACGATATTTTTAAAAATTGATAGTTAGTTACTTTATATAATTACAGTCTATATGAACCTAAATTTAGAGTAATATCATTGTTTAAAGTATTTTTTTATTGCAAAATAAAAGTTATAAAAAAGACAAAAAAGTATGCTCTTTTGTTTAAACATCTCTGAAAAATGCAGTTTTCAATTTTTTGAGAGGAAGTTAGGTTCATATAGAAGAAAGACATCTACTCAAAGTAAATTTGAAACTCAGATGTATTTCAGATGGAAACTGTGGCCTCCAGAATGTATATAAATAGCTGGTGGTGATGGTGACCTCCCATGGCTGGCAGCTGATGTCTTCCATATTTTCCGAGGAAATATTTCAAAAAAAATGACATTTATTTGAATAGTATATGAAGGGTACAGGTCCAAAAGGGGGCAAGTCGCAATTTTACACAAATTGGTCTATTAGCGCCATCTTAGAGTAATTTTAACACCGAACTTGACTATGGCTCGCAAACGTCCAAAAAATGTCTAGTGCCAGTAAGATTTAAATTTTTATTTATGCATACACCGCCAATAGGGGGGCAAGTCACAGTCAGTCAGGTCCAAAAAAGGTAAAGTCCATATAAACAGCTGATACCTATTGTGATCTAATACGAGCAGTAAAGTTAGGTTAGTCGATGTAGCAAGTGTTTTCATGTGATATAAAATATAAAGTAAAGAACAATGAAAAATGAAAACGATAGCAGCGGAAATGAGGCTGAAGTGCTACCTAGTAAGATCGAATCAAAAAAGAGAGAAAAAACATGGCAGAATGAGGGATGTTATGAAAAAAATAGATATATAGATATTATAGATTGCTATCATACTGTAGCTAATCAACAAAATTATTTTCAGGTTTGATACCAATCACGGCAAAAAAATTAAATGCCTGCAAGATCTAAAACGATTCTGTGGAGACGAAGCCAAAAAATATTTTGATAACCTTCCAAAGTGTTAGAAGTTATCAACGTTTTGTGTTCTGCGTTCAACAAAGAAGTTTTGTGTTACTAACTTTTAGTTATTTTTCAGATTTTCCTCTTTGTTATTGGGACTTGACCCCTTTAGGTCAATAATGTTTCATAGTTTGACGAAATTATTGCTCATTTTGTATTTGTTTTATGGAGTAAAAGTTTAATTCATAATGCGTGTCTCATTAAATACCAAACTAGCTCATCTAAACAATAGAATTCATGATAACCAAATAATATTGTCACTAACTGGTTTTAAAGTTTAAAATCTGTTTTTCTCGAAATAAACATTTTGTCACATAGCTCTTTATGGACCTGTACCCTTCATATATAAGTTATAAAAAAAGGCAAAAAATGATGCTCTTTTGTTTAAACACCTCTGAAAAAGCAATTTTAAATTTTTTGAGAGGAAGTTAGGTTCATATAGAAGAAAGACATCTACTCAAAGTAAATTGGAAACTCAGATTGATTTCAGATGGAAACTGTGGCTTCCAGAATGTATATAAATAGCCGGTGGTGATGGTGACCTCCCATGGCTGGCAACTGATGTCTTCCATATTTTCCGAGGAAATATTTCAAAAAAAATGACAAAATTTATTTGAATAAATGTATAACATGTTCTCAGTTTCAATTTGCCAAAAAATTCATGAAAATCGTTAAAAAAACGTAGTCCTAAACCTATTTAAATGCTTTAAAAATAATGAAATCTAATAAGCCAAATTTCATATTTTTCCAAGAAAATCAATCAAAATATAAGGTCTATTTGTTGCGATTTCAAAAAATTTTACCAACACAAGTTGTTTCTTTCCAGATTTTATGATACATGAGAATACTAAATATAATTGCTCTATTAGAACATTTGAAGACCTCAGTGCAAAAATTAGGTAAATTAATTCAAAAAACATATCAAATTTAGACCTTTTCTTAAGCAGCTTGATACAGAACTACAAGAGTATTTTCAACAAGATGGCGCTGGAGCTCTCACTGCATCAGGAAATGTAAACATTTTGAGGGGAAGACAAATTGTTGAGTTTAATGTCGACCATGAATTTTTCAGACTGAGTCAGTAATTAAAATGCCAAAAATGACTAACCAATAGTTTAATGAATGATAACCAGACATTTTGTTTATCATTCAGATCATTAACAAGCAAAACATGATTTGTATCAACTGTCGCCTTGACCATTTCATTTTTTTTTTAAATGTCGAATCCCGACAATCCTAATCTCTAATCAAAACCCAGCCGTCTGAATGAAAAAAGATAAGGCTACGCCAATGACCTCGGCGAACTCAGTGAACCATTCGCTAAAGATGATCGCTATTCAACAGAAATGCTGAAAGACGCAACGTACGTCTTAACTGTATCTTTATAATTAATTGCAAAGGTTGTCTTTTTACAAATTTTTATCGGGCCAAGCAGAAGATATCGAAGACGTTCGGCTTCAATGCACGTTTTGAACTCGCTCTAGCTATTCCAAGGAGTCGCCCTGAATTTGTAGCGGGTCAGTTAAGGATCTAGTGTGCAGTGTACCGTGAATTTTCGGAAATTCGAAAAAAACAGCAATGACAGCAATTATCGTTTATTAATTTACTTGATTCAATTTGGAGATTTGTACGTTCTGGTGATATTGGATACAATTTTGTTATAAGATTTTACACTAGTAAACAATAATTTTCTATTATATTTTAGTCTGTTTGTAAGCACAACGTAAATAAACAGTTGGAAAAATGTAGTTAAGATGTGTTAGCAGAGTCGATTGATGGGTTATAGGTAACACATATGATAAACACACTGTAGAGTTGAGATACGTTTATTACTGTACCGTTCAATAGGACAAAAATGTTTTAAGTTAATTCAATGAATGTTAAACTCTAGTTTTACAAAAACGCATCGCGCTACTTCACAATATTTCAGTCAGCGTTTTATTTAATAGTATAAACAAAGACATAAACTAAATGTCACGTAGGCTTAGATTAACGAGATCTTAAGGGTCTCTCTACACTGATTCATTTTTGTATATATTTATGTATTTACATTCCTGTAAAAGTCAATCAGGTGTTTTACCTCTATTTCTTAAAGTACCTGAGTTTATTTCTAAAATACTTAATTATGTTTTGATGCAGTTTGTTGGTAGTAGATCAAGAAAATATACCACTAACGCCATCTATATGTATTAACATGTGTTAACATTAATATGTTTCTTGTTGGTAACACTGCATCAACAAAATAAAGAGCAGTACGATGTTAGTCTTTGAAGACTGTGCTTTTCTTTTCCTGAGTTCTCCCAAATTGACACACTTTGGACCTAATCCAGATAATTACAACAGGTTATGGGCCCAGAACGGTCCACTGCGCTATAGAAAATTCTGTGAGTTGTGTTTTAAGGCGGGACATTGACTAGAACGAGAACAATTCTGAAAAGACATCGTGCTCGGGAGTGCCGGCAAACATGGCGGTAAATTACCTTACCAGTGTACCTAAACTGCTCGGTCGCGAGAACTATGCGGAGTGGTGCTTTGCAGTTGAAAACGTTTTCGTTTTAGAAGGGCTTACCAAATGCCTGGATGGTTCAGAGACTGATACGGTTTTAATAACCAAAGCCAAAGCAAAATTAATTTTAACGTTGGACACATCCATTTTTGTGCATGTCAGAGAGAAACAGTCGTGTCAAGATGTTTGGGATACTCTGAAGAATATGTACGAGGATAGTGGATTTACACGTAAAATTGGTCTTTTGCGTAATCTGATCTCCCTACGCTACGAAAATTGTAACTCGATGGAAGCATACATTACACAAGTTATCGAAACTTCCAGAAAATTGGACAGAACAGGATTTAAAATCAGTGAAGAATGGATTGGCTCACTTCTTTTGGCGGGATTGCCAGAGAGGTTTGCGCCAATGATCATGGCCATCGAACACTCGGGCATTGCAGTGACCGCTGATGAAATCAAAACGAAACTCCTAGACATGGAGCTAGATGGCGACACAGGTGCAGTAAAGGCGTTTGCGAATAAGGCCAAAGGGAAACCGAAAGATGGCAGCACAAGTTATGTCAAGAAAAAGGATCGAAATGACGTAGTGTGCTACAAATGTAAACAGACGGGCCATTTTCAAAATAAATGCCCCAATAACGAACAAAACAAAAAGAAAGAAAATAAATCTAATGCTTTTAGTGTGGTCTTTCTAAATGGCAATTTTGACAAGGGTGACTGGTATATCGACTCTGCTGCAAGTAATCATGTAACTTGTAGAGAAGATTGGTTGACAAACGAGAAGGAGTCAGATGTCAAAGAAATACTTGTCGCAAATAATGAAAAGCTGTCAGTTAAGTGCTTGGGACAAGTGAATATCACAACAGTTATTGACAAAAAAGCAAATTGACATTGTTGTGAAGGACATTCTATATGTACCAAACCTGACGACAAATTTATTATCTGTTGGACAATTAACGAAAAATGGAAATCGTGTCATCTTTACTGAAAATGGTTGTCAAATTTTCAGCAGTACAAATGAACTAGTTGCAACAGCTGATTTAAAAAATAATATGTATAAGTTAAACCTGAAAATACCAGAAGAACATTTTGTAGCAGCTGTGGTGAGTCCAGATGTGTGGCATAGACGATATGGACACACGAATTACAAGGACCTTTCTCTCACAAGAAATGTAGTAAGTGGTATGGAGTGCCAAGGAAACTTCAACGTTAAGCAAACATGTCAAGTGTGTCACGAAGGAAAACAGTGCAGGATACCTTTCAAACATGTAGGTTCTCGTGCCACACAGTTATTGGAGGTCGTCCATGCTGACTTGTGTGGACCGATGGAGGTCAGTTCACTAGGCGGGTCAAGGTATTACCTGATTTTGGAAGACGACTTCAGCAGGATGGCATTTGTTTACTTTTTGAAGCATAAAAACCAGGCACTTAATTATTTTAAGGAATTCAAAATAATGGCTGAAAACCAAACAAATGCAAAAATCAAGACTTTTAGATCAGATAACGGAGGTGAATTCTGTAGTTTATCATTTGAAAAGTTCTTGACGGACAATGGAATTATTCACCAAAAAACGAATCCGTACACGCCACAGCAGAATGGCATGAGTGAGAGGATGAATCGTACCTTGGTGGAAAAGGCACGTTGCTTACTCTTTGATGCGGAGCTTGACAAAACTTTCTGGGCTGAAGCGGTGAACACAGCTGTATACCTAAGAAATAGGTCCATTGTATCAGGGCTAACGAAGACGCCATATGAACTGTGGTCGCAGAAACAACCCGATGTAAGTGACATAAAAATTTTTGGCAGTGAGGTTATGATGTTAATACCCACTGAGAAAAGACGAAAATTCGACAAGAAATCTCGAAAAATGATATTAGTTGGCTTCTGCGAAAATATCAAAGGCTATAGGTTATTTGATCCTATAACGAAGTCGGTTGTCACAAGCCGTGATGTCATAGTTCATGAAAAACCGCAGAAAGGTCCAGACATCCTTGATTTGAACTTGGAAGATGATAGTTGTAAAGAAATGTCACCTTCAGTGGGGGATATGAGTGAAAGCAGTAGCCATACCGAACAAATTGAAACAATTACAGATGACTCGGAAGAGTATGAACCGGAAGAAGATATATCAAATGAGATTACAGATGCAACAGATATCCCAAGGAGATCTAGTAGACCGAAAAAACCCACACACTTTGATGACTACGTGACGTATGCATGCCAAACCGACGTGAGACCAGAGGATGTTCCCTTAAGTCTGCAGGAGGCGCTATCGAGACCAGACGGTAACAGATGGAGAGAAGCAGTCGACGCAGAACTGGCATCCTTCCAGGAAAATGACGCATGGGAGGTGGTGGAGAAGCCGGAGTGTGCTACCATAGTGAAGTGTAAGTGGATTTTTAAGAAAAAAGGTTGATAGTGAAAATAATGTTCGGTTTAAAGCTCGGTTAGTGGCGAAGGGGTACACCCAGAAACCGGGAGTGGACTACGATGAAACCTTTTCACCCGTGGTAAGACATTCAACATTAAGATTTTTGATCGGATTGTCAGTGCATTTAAATTTAAGAACAACCCATCTAGATGTAACAACGGCTTTCTTAAATGGCTCTTTAACTGAGACAATCTTTATGATGCTGCCTGAAGGCTTCAAAGAGTCAGTAAATAAGAATCAAGTACTCAAGTTAAAGAGGGCTATTTATGGTCTAAAGCAAGCCTCAAGAATGTGGTATGAAAAAGTAGAAAATGTTTTAATTGCATTAGGTTATAAAAAGTCTAAGTATGAGCCATGTGTTTATTTAAAATACAAAGATGATTGTAAAACCATTATAGCATTGTATGTAGACGATTTCTTCATATTCTCTAACTCTGATACCGAAACAGATTTTTTAAAATGTGAACTAGGCTCAAAATTTAAATTGAAAGATTTAGGTGAGATGAAGCATTGTTTGGGTATGAGAGTTAACGTTGATCAAAGAAAAGGATTGATAACTCTTGATCAAGAGCAGTATATCGATGAACTACTACTGCGTTTTAATATGACAGAATGTAAGTCCGTGAGTACGCCTATGGAGAATAATTTAAAACTAAGTAAAGGTGAAATCCAGAATGGCGATGATAAATATCCTTATCAACAATTGATAGGAGCCTTAATGTACTTAGCCGTACTCACTAGACCGGATATTTCATTTTGTATAAGCTATCTCAGTCAGTTTAATAACTGCTTTAGTGAGTCGCATTGGAAATGCGCTAAAAGAGTGTCACGCTACCTAAAGGGTACTAAAAATTGTGGTTTAGTTTTTGTAAAATCAGAGATTTTAAAATTGGAGGGTTTTGTTGACGCAGACTGGGCTGCAGATACTAACGATAGAAAGTCCTTTACAGGGTTTTGTTTTAGACTTTCCAATTCTTTAATATCTTGGGAGTGTAAAAAACAGGGATCAGTGGCTCTTTCGAGTACGGAAGCCGAGTATGTAGCTATATCGGAGGCCTCTCGAGAAGCCATTTATCTGCATAATATGTTTAAGGAATTTACGGGAAGTTCTGAATGTATTACACTTTTTAATGATAACCAAAGCGCGCAAAAATTGTGTATAAACCCTGCGTTTCATAAGCGTGCTAAGCATATTGACATTAGGTATCATTTTGTCAGGGAGGCTGTCTCTAACAATTTTATCAAGATAGTGTACTTGCAGACAAATGACATGCCTGCTGACATTTTGACCAAAAGTTTAAGCTTTACTAAACATTATAAATTCTGTAAAGAGCTGGGTATTTTTTGATCTAGTGGGGGTGTTGGTAGTAGATCAAGAAAATATACCACTAACGCCATCTATATGTATTAACATGTGTTAACATTAATATGTTTCTTGTTGGTAACACTGCATCAACAAAATAAAGAGCAGTACGATGTTAGTCTTTGAAGACTGTGCTTTTCTTTTCCTGAGTTCTCCCAAATTGACACACTTTGGACCTAATCCAGATAATTACAACACAGTTGACGTATTTGTCGTTAATTTTGTATTTTTGTACTAGATAGCATCGCAAACACTGATTTTTTCTGTTTCGTAGTTTTTTTTATTAATCAAAATTATAATAAAACCCATACTGTCAAACAGTTAAAGAACGCTATAACGTGGACAGTTAAACAAAAGCATTTAGGCTTATTATTAGATTATTGTTTAAAGACGTAGAATTTTCAATCCTGTATACTTTCATTCTACACTGCATCCTGTAATTTCACATTACCCATCGATCCGGTATAATATAAGCAGGTCACAAAGATTTGCAAGTAATCAGAACAGCTTGGAAGACCTGCATATTAACTAATCCTTCGACAAAAACAAAGTAATGCAGGTAATGCGAACAAAACAAGCACGATAATTTCTACTGGTAATATGGAGCTTTTATGAAACTACTGACGTCACGTGACACGAGGGGATTTTTTTAAAAGAGCCAACAGATGTCAAGCTTTCACAGAGTTACACACATCTTGGTATTCTCGTAAATAAGATTGTCGCGTCCAGCTGGAAGCTACCCGCTTCTCCGGACAACGACGATTCGCCCCAAACGACAAAATAATCTGTGATCAGAGCAACGACTTTATTCTTGAAACACTTTACAAAACGCCATCAAAACATAATTATTCATTAACAAAAATCACAAGTTCGCATTCTTTTTGACAGCAGTCATACATATCTATCTTCTATATATCGTTGCCAACATAAAATAAAAAATGAACTTAACAACAAAAAAAGTAACTAGTCTCTGACATCCTCCCACCTGAGGGATTTTTAGGCTACTAACAATACCTCATAAAACAAAGAGACTACACTAAACTTAAGATTAACAGAATTAAAACATTACAAAAACCTTATCGGTAACTTAGTCACACGCCCACTACGCGTTATTGTTTGAGAAACGGGTACTCTGCTTTCAATGCCAGAATTGACATTGGGCACTCCCGCACTATCACTGACACTATCCCACTCCTCTGGGGAAGATATTCTTGAATCATCCATCTTGTTGGCTATGTTCCCGGATGCAGAAGAGGCTGTATTTTCATTTGCACAAGTCTCACTGCTTGACGTACCTCCATCCGTGCACTGTGGAGAAATACACTCCAAGGGATAGATCCTCTGGAGGGGTCTCAGCAGCTGCCCATTCGTGGTGTCTACCTTGACTAAACGAACCAGGCCATCCTTTCCTGGGATTACTTCTGAAACCCGACCTAGCGGCCAGTCTAAACGTTTTTGGTGGTCGCTGCCTATAAGAACTACATCTCCCAGGGCGACCTTTTGACCTGGTCTTCCCTTAGACATTAATTTCAGTTGCCCCAAGTACTCACTGCGAAACCGACGTCTCAACTCCTGACGTAGTTTCTGCTTGTATCTCATCTTCTTACAGAGGGATTCTTGATCCACTGCATCACAGTCGGGCAATCCACTTTCAACTTGGTCTCTTAAAAACATGACGGGAGTAAGTGTTACCAAGTCACTCGGGTCATCAGACATATACGTAAGAGGTCTCGTATTGACTATCGCCTCACAATCGCACAGAAGCGTTAAGAGTTCCTCATAGTAAAGGGAAGCACGCCCAAGGGTCTTGCGCAGCAATACTTTCAGGACACCTACAATCCTTTCCCAAAAGCCGCCCCACCATGGGGCCGCCGGAGGGTTAAAGCGCCATGTTATACGTTGCACAGCTGTTTCTTCGGTAATCTGCACCCAATTCAACCTACTGAAGGCATTTTCCGTCCCGACAAAGTTAGTTCCGTTGTCACTGTAAATGACTTTGGGCCTTCCGCGTCTGGCCACGAATCTCCGAAATGCTTGCATAAAGCTAGCAGTAGATAATGAAGTGGTTAACTCCAGGTGAACGGCGCGGTAAACAGCACACGTAAACAGGCACACCCACGCCTTTTCCTCCGTCTTTAGGTATAATGGTCCTGCAAAGTCAATTCCTGTGATCTCGAAAGCTACAGCGTCGCGCACACGATCCAAAGGTAAAGGGGGTGAAGTCACTACGGGAGGTTTCGCACTATGTCTTTTGCAAACGACGCACTTTGCAATCACCGATCTTATCGCACGGCGGCCACCAAGTATCCAGTATTTTTCGCGCAGAATACTCATTAGACCTTGCGTACCGACGTGACATGATTTCTGGTGTTGTTCGAAAACGAGACGATTTACCACGGTATGCCTTCCGGGTAAGACCACAGGGAAACGAAAGTTATTACAGTCTTCGCGGTTCGACACACGCGATTTCAACCGAATTACCCCATGACTGTCCTTGAAGGGATTCAACGTACATATTCGCTTGTCACACTCGTCATGGAAGACTTCTTGTTGAACCAGTCTAAATACAAATGTCTCTGCCAAGTTGATCTCTTCAGTCGTGAGAGGTCCTTGTTGCCTCTCGATCGGGTTCCGAACATTGTATATGAAGCGAAAGATCCAGCCTACCATTCGCAATGTTTTTGTGTAACTGGAAAAATAGGTCATATGCCATTCATCAAGGTTCGAGTTGAGCAGGCAGACAACAGGTTTCTTTCTCTTCTCTTTTCCAATTTCCTCCTCATCGCATTCAAAATGCTGTCGAGCCCACTGATTCGAAGGCTGACGTAACCAACTGGGCCCCTCCCACCATCTGGACTCGAAGAGATGTTTGGCTGAACAGCCCCGTGATGGGAGATCAGCGGGGTTCAGATTGCCCGGTACGTGTCTCCATGACTCACTTGGGGTTAATGAGCGTATTTCCAATACTCGATTTCCTACAAAAGGGGACCAATCATCTTTGCGACATATCCACGAAATGACAGTTGAGGAGTCGCTCCACAGAACAGCTTCTATCTTATGGGTAAGACCATCTTGAACAGATTTGCACAGTCTTGCTCCGATGGTGGCAGCCATTAATTCGAGCCGAGGCATGGTCATCTTCTTTAAAGGGGCTACCCTCGCCTTGGCTGCCATCAAGTGGATGGACACTTCATTGTGTTGCTCTTTTCTCAAGAATACAACAGCCGCGTAAGATTTATTACTGGCATCGCAAAAAACATGGAGACTCCATTTTTCTAAATTATCCTCGGGGTCGAAACCAATCCACCTAGGAATTTCTATATCAAACAAGTAGTGTAGCTCCCTAACCCAGGATCGAAAGACATGTTCCATATTGGCATCTACTGGAGCGTCCCAACTCAGCTGCTGTTCCCATGTTTGCTGCAATAGGAGTTTGGGTGTCAGAGTGACTGGGCAAGTGAAACCAATAGGATCGAATATCCTTTGTGCTGTGGAGAGGATCAATCTTTTTGTTATCACCTTGTCCCCTAACTCAGAAATATCTTTCATCGACACCTTGCTGATAGCCAAACTGTCTTGCACAGGATTCCATTTCAAACCAAGCAAGGGTACAATGGTATCTTCTCGTTTAGGGTTGGTGTACTCCCACCCTCGCAGCTCGAATTTGGCTTCTTCCATAAGTAGGCAAGACTGCTTGATGAATTTCTCAAGTGCCTCCATATCTGACACACTGGTGACGCAGTTATCCACATAAAAGCTCTTGGACAATTTCTGAATCACATCCCTAGCGTAGAGTGTGCCTGGTAGTTCACATTTATCTAATGCCTGCAACAGGTGATAGTCGATGGTTGCTCCTAACAAGAATGGACTGCTGTTTAGGCCAAAAACCACACGCCGGTGGCGGTAGACCATCTCATTGCCATCTGCGTCCATCCACAAGAATCGCAAAACATCACGGTCCTTTTCATGTATGCTGATCTGTAGGAACGCCTTACAAATATCAGAAGTAACTCCGATTTTGTATTCTCTAAACTTTATTAGAATAGACGGTATCAACTCGATCAAGTTCATGCCCTTTTCTAAGCAGTTATTCAGTGACGGTTTGTCTTTATCTCGAGCACTGGCGTCGAACACAGGTCTAATCTTAGTAGTGGCACTACTCTCTTTGATCACTGGTCGGTGAGGTAGGTAATGGCCTTTGTGTTCGATTCCTTCGCCACGTACTTCTTCGATTATAGCACTCTCCTGCCACTGTTTAAAAATGTCGTCGTAAGCTTCAAGGAGATGGTCACGTTTCAGTTTACCTATCGTCGCTCCTAACCTCCTTTTAGCCACATTGTAGTTGCTGGGCAACGGTGGATGATCTGCCAGCCATGGAAGCCTAACCTCATACCTTCCTTCTTCATCCACTCTCACTGTCTGCAAAAAATGGTCTCTGGAAGCCAAAGCCATTTCATCCCTGGACATCTTTTCGGAAGGTTCTGTTATCCCCAGAACGTCTAATCTCCACAGATCAGTAATGCAGGTATCACTCACCAGAAGGGAGGATATGGTCATAGTGGCACTAGTTAAGGGACTTCGTGAAATGATCCTACCAGAAATAGTCCACCCTAGTCTTGTTTCAACTGCAACCAATCCCGATTTCAAAACATGTCTTTTTCCTGTGTACAGGTTGCCACAAACGTCAGCGCCAATTAAGAGTTCAATGGGGCCATCTACATGAGTGTCCTCCAACTGTACACCTAGAGTTTTTAATTCCTCCACCCATGGACCATAAAACACGGGGGGGGGATATTTTTACATATTGTAATCTGATCTAAAACTTCTATCGTACATGTAAAATCAGAATAACATACCTGGATATCAAAACAGTTGTGTCGTTGTTCCTGTTCGGCACCTCCGAATAGACAGTGAGTGATTCTTTCCGTCCGTTTTGAAATGAGTCCTAATCGCTGGGCAGTCGATGTCAAAATGTATGACCTCTGTGAGCCAGTGTCTATCAAGGCCCGTACTTCTCGGGAACCAGTTTGGCTAACCACTTTCACACGTAAAGTCTCTAGAAACACATACCCACCGGTATTGTTTGCAAGCGCCTGTTCTGAAGCAACGTTCTGACTTTCAACAGTCTCCACTGGTTTGGATTGTTCGACAAGCTCTTTGTTGACCGATAGTTCAGTGCACATCAAGGTTACATGGGACTTACCACACACTATACACTTCAAGCGTCCTCTGCACTTCTTTGCTTGGTGTCCGATCTTCAAACAGCGAAAACAGGCCCTTTTCTTTGTCAAAATGTCCTTCTTTTGGTCAAGCGGGAATTTTTGAGCCTTAAAGCAGGTGTCGCTGCTGTGCGAGCCATCGCAAAACAAGCACTTGCTCCCATCACAGTTTATTAATCCCACTGCGGTAGGCAGTGGCTCTGTCGCTACTTGTTTTACTCTTTTCTGTGATAATGAAGAACTGGACGTTAACCCGAAGCCCTCAGAGGCCAGAGAAATCCTTTGTTCATTTTCAACCTCAATCTTTAAGAAATGCATAAGATCTTTCAAACTCACCTCGAGCGATTGGGCAGAATCCATATCCTCACCTGGTTCAGTAGCCTTAACACGTCTCCCCACACGCTGCCACACTCTTATTAAATCCTCAGGAAGGCAGGACTCTATTAATGGGAACAACATAGCTGCGCACTTGTCAGAGGTAATTCCTAGTGTTTCTAGTGCACGCAGCTGCGTTTCGATTTTGTCATAGAGCATCGACAAGTCCATTTTATTCTTAGACGTTGCATTGTTTAGGATGAGCTTTAGTAGTTCCCTGATGTACACCTCTATTTGCAGATCCTCACGTCCGAAGCGAGATTTCAGCCCACTGACGATCTTATCATAGTTCTCTCCCATCGCGGGGAAACTCTCCACTAGTTGCCTGGCCCTGCTACCGGGCACTGTGGCTTGGATCAAGTAGGCAATCTTGTCCTCCAAGTCAATGTTTGAGTCCTCATCTACTTTTCTGAATTGTGACCAGAAGGACAACCAGTCACGGATGTTACCGTCAAATTTCTTAAACTCGATCCTGGGCAGCTTGAAATTACGTCTCGTAACACCATTGGTCACTTCGGAACTTACAGATTTCCTATCTGGCGCCACTGATTTAGAATCAATGCATAAATGACTATCACAGCGAAATCTGAGATCGGTGAACTTCTTTTCATAAATGTCACACGATTCCATATCAGCTAATAAATCATCTTCGGTAGCATCGGCCTCTAGAAGGGCTTCATAAATTTCCCCGTCAATGGATTTTAAAAGGTCATGCTTACTGATTATTAGCTCCCATGTTACCTGAATACGTCTCAAATCTTCCTCAGTCCGGTCTTGACTCGCCAGTAAATTGTCTAACTCATTAGCTACTTTTGTAAAGGCCGTTCGAATCACCTTACGTTGCTTTCTCTTGATATCCATTTTGCCGTTGAGTCCTGTCACGGTCGCCACTTAATATATGTCGCGTCCAGCTGGAAGCTACCCGCTTCTCCGGACAACGACGATTCGCCCCAAACGACAAAATAATCTGTGATCAGAGCAACGACTTTATTCTTGAAACACTTTACAAAACGCCATCAAAACATAATTATTCATTAACAAAAATCACAAGTTCGCATTCTTTTTGACAGCAGTCATACATATCTATCTTCTATATATCGTTGCCAACATAAAATAAAAAATGAACTTAACAACAAAAAAGTAACTAGTCTCTGACAAAGATATTGATCAAAACAAGTTACAGTCAGCAACAAAAGTCAACATTAGAGCCCATAATTAGGTTAATAATGGATTCCAGGACCGGTCTTAACGCGACTGGTCTTAACCCGTCTGCTGTGTTGTGCGCCCCACTCTAACCAAGGAAAAATCGACGCGATCGTGAACATAATTTACACTTATTGTTAATATTAGTTAAACTGCGCTGGTCGATGCATCATTTTCTGTGCATGAAACATCGATTAAGTTAAATTTTGCGGAATTGACCTTCATGGCAGTGAACTTCATTGACAGTGTACTAACGTGACACGTAAAACCAGCTGTTTTGACATAAAGCTCGTGTAACTGGTCGTGTGAGAACATAGGCTAACATAGTGGTTGAAGGACGCAAAATCCATGAAAAAGTGCGTGACTAGCACAATTAGAGAATGTGTGACTAGCAGTGTACAGTCACTCTGGTGTGAAGGCGGCTCGTCAGCGGTTAAAAAAGACATACATATATGTGAGCGATCGACGGAATTGGGTTGTGCCGTCTCCGAGATTGTTTACGTAACCCGAGACCCTTACCCAGTAAATTATGCCCTCAAGATTATTTTTTTGATCTTAAATATATGTACCAATTTAATTCATGTTATTGGTAATTTATGCAAACTCGAGTTGCAGTACGGACATGTTATAACGTCGGCTACAGTGTGTATGCAAGTTTTGTGTATTGCGACGATGGTTCCTTTGCTGATTAATTGGGCTACAACAATTAACATCACAGGTATAGTCCTTCTAATTTTAATTGAAAATGATAAATACGCCTGGGGAACAAAAAAAAGCGGTGCAACTTTATGATTCCATGGGCGTGCATATATCTTTTATAAATTCGAAAATTGTGAAATAATTTTTTTTTCAGTCAAATCAATATAGGAGATTAAAATAAGCCTGCATACAAAACTCTTAATATTTGTAATATAATTTGCTGTAAATAATGCTCATTTAGCCAGACAATTTCAAAAAATTGTCTGTGTTAATACACCTAGCTGAAATACACGTCACTGGCGTCTTAAACAAGTAGTTTAAGTTCCTAATTCCTAAAGTCGTAAATCATTTTAACGACGTCGTAAAAATTTTATGGCACAGTGGACCGAATAAATATTTAAGCTATATATTGGATGCGAAGCGCAACAGTCTATTGGATCGTTGGCCGGTGTGCAGTCTAATGGGTCACGGGCCAGCGATTTCCAACCAGACAGCGGAAGCGTTGCCGGTTCTTCAAAATTTTCTTAAGTATAGTAACATACATAAAGTTGTTTTAATTTATAATTATTTTTTCCAGAAATTTTAAACGCTTTATTTTAATGCTAACTAATAAATTTATACCTTATGTATTTTTTTTTAATATTTCCATTAATATTTCCAAACAAGAACGTCACGAACTAACAGATTACTGAAGTATGAAGTATACTTGTATAGTGAGCTTAGCAATTTTAGAAAATATATCTGACAACCTTGCTTTTTTTCTACCTATTTTCAATTTAGAATGTAAATAGAGTAAGTCGTGTTTAACATTTCGCAACGCTACTGATAGTGGTATCCTGGAACCGCCTCTGGTAAAGTACGCATCTATTATTAACCTCCGGACTCTAGTCATCATACAGACACTTTTTGAAGGTTGCTGAAATTCTGAAAATGTTTGTACAACAGTATTGATTTATTTGCTTCTGATCGAACTACAGCTTGTAAAATTGTGCGTCTAATAAGCCCAAGTTGAAGGTGCTGTAGTACAAAAAGTTATCCAAATTTAAGCAACCTTCAAAAAGGTGCGTATGATGACTTTCCTTGCTGACTGTAAATGCACATTGCTTATTTCAGTACGGCGTCATAAAATTAAGTATGACATGATCAGGTACAAAAGTTTTTCGAAATCATTACAGTTCAGTTTAAAAAAGTTTTTTATAAATAGGCTGTTTTGGTCGTTTGTAGAAACCAATCTATCGTTCACACACTACGTTATTGTCCATAAACTTAGGCTATGGCCGTTAATTATTGTCATTTGCCCAACGGTTCTTTAGATTGTAGCACAAATCAATTTTTTAATAGCCGCGAATTATCGTGCACACAATCATAATCACATATTATGATGCATATAAGTACAACAAACAGTCGTTATGCAACCGCCATTACGCTGTTAAAAGGACTCCTTGGCTAGCGCGTTAACCTTGTTTTTTTTTCTGCTTGTGTCCCCTCATTATACACATACTAGGCCAACCCGCAATCTAAAGCTTAATCGCGGCCTAATTGTACCTTGCTAATAATTATACGCCCGTTATTAAATCGTAAATAACAACATTTATCATACCAGTTTAATTTTTGCACTGTGGGAACGTAAAATATTCATATCTTCTCGCAAGTGAGTCCAAAGAGTTAACTCTATCTCATACATTTAATATTAGTTTGGTACTAGGGTACTAACTATTTGTTGCATTACAGAGTTGTACTTAGGTTCGGGTGCATCAGCGGCAAAGACAAAAAACAATCGTGTGGAAGAAAACACAAGCCCCGTCTACTTAAACAGAGATACATTTGAGAAAATAAAAAAATATATAACGAAAATTTCAACAAAAGACACAGTTTTTACATTGAAACGCGTCAATATACAAGGTTATATTGACTACTTACGTAACGTAAATCTTAATGGCGGCAGCCTCGTTGGGATTGACTCTAGCATTACAGCTTTTATTTGTTCAAAATATTTAGCGTAATAAAAAGCTGCCTCCGATCATGTTCCCCAGCGTGTAAGTATCGGCTGTGGTGGTTCGGGAATATTGGGTCACCTGCTGTGGAATACACGAAGACGTTCGGAGATTTCAGAAACACTTTTTTAGTACTTGTATCATGTAATATATGTGTTCTTGAAGAGAATGGCCTACCACACGCATTGTCGCTGCACCATCCGTCATAAACATTAACATTTGACTTCTTGACAGTTCAGATTTTTGTAATGTCTAGAGTACCACTCGCGTAAGTGTTTCGCCAGTACACTCTGTTAGTCTCTTGCTTGCTAATAACAGTGGATATGTCGGTTTAAGACGGTCCACCACACATACTATAATATTTACAATGGATTGTTTTTTTTAATCTGTCGTTTCATTAATACACAACCATAGCCGCGCATTTTTAATACATATTTTATTTTATTTATAACATCTTCCCCTGCAGTTGGTATACACATATTTACGTAATGTTCTGAAGCTTAGTAACGGCATCTGAGGAGAGTATTTATTCCAGAAATCCTGAAAAGGTTCTTTCTCCAGTATCTGCACCGGAACATTACACGTAATCAATATTAGCAATAAATCGAACATAAACTGTTATTTCCGAGGCACGCCAGTTATTTTCTGTAAGTATATGTTGCGCACTATTAAAGTGCTTTTTGCAGTCATATTTATCCTTCGGCACGTCGGACATAATATTTAATGTTAAACATACTATTCCTTCAGTATCGCGTTAAAATATAGCACGTACTACTCCACGGTTCTGGGTGAACTAAATTGCAAGTAGGCGATGTACGATCTGTACACGTTCGGAACGCATCGGTAACCACTGCCGACGGCCGGTTCTGTCTAGCCGATCGGTGGCCGGGCTCTAATAAAATTAACAGATAAACTCTCGGTAATGGTAAAACAGGGAGAAAATCATGTCTTCCTATCAGATAATGAGAGGGATAGCCATATAATAATATTTTATATTTTAATTCTTAATATACCCCTCCGTGGAAGGTTGGCATGGCACGCCAGTGCCGCCCCTGTTAGGCAGTACAGAATGCACTAAACCAGAATACAGACAAAGTTTTCGGCTCACATAGTCGCAGGTCCGTAAAATATTGTGACGATTTTTTACGCCGACGGCCGGTTCTGTCTAGCCGATCGGTGGCCGGGCTCTAGTAATTAACAGATAAACTGTCAGCGATTGTGAAACCGGGAGAAAATCATGTCTCCATATCAGATAATGACAGGGATAGCCATAGAATAATATATTATTTTTTAATTTTTATTAGACCCCCTCCGTAGAAGGTTGGCATGGCACGCCGCTGCCGCCCCTGTCAGGCGGTACAGAATGCATGAAACCAGAAGACAGAGAAAGTTTTCGGCCCACGTAGTCGCAGGTCCGTAAAATATTGTGACGATTTTTACGCCTCGGCGTATCGAAGACAATGGTCAAACGCTGTATAGAAAAGGTTGCCGCATATAGTACGTACACACTACACACCGCCTGAGACCGAACTTTCCCAAAACGAGAGCCAACGCACCGCGGCAATTATGTAAAAGTGTTACGTACGATGCGATGAGGAGAGATTCGGCGGAGAGAGGAACGCGGTCGAGAAAAAAATATAACAAAAACAAAAAGAAACCGGCCGTTTTTCTGGGGCCACACACGCATACGCGGGGAACAAATTGGGCAATTATTGCTCACTATAGCAAAAAACGGCCGGACCTCAGCAACCGTGGAATTGTATTAGGTTTTTGCCTCGGGTTGCATTAGAGTAATATCATAACTAGGTTATGTTATAGCGTGCAGTTATCTACGTGTAAGGAAATACTTACATACATATACGAATATTTTAAGTTTAGAGTTGTAATCAAAAGTTAATGTCTACAACTGAGAAATGGTTTTAGTCCCTATTTTGCTAGAAAATATTTCTTTTGTGTTAATTTATTATAAATTATTGTTACAGTAATATCAATTAATTGTATACGACAAACTATTCATATTCTAATTATTATTCCTTTTATACCATAAATAATGATTTTTATCACATAGATATGACAGACTATCGATCGAGCACCAAGCCACCGTACTCTGAATTTCTCGGATTTCGCGCGCGTGGGCACACAGTTTCCCAGGCCTCGTTTTTAATCAGGCTTTTTCGGTGACTGATAAAGTTTGGCGACGATTGCAGACAGATGACGTCGTTAAATCAGCTGAACGGGTCACACTTGTTGAGTGACCGTTTTTAGTGTTTTGTTTATTTTCTTCGCTGAGAAGTGTGTTTTTTGATTGTGAAACGTTTCAACATGAATTCGGTGGACTTTTTATTGACTAATAATGATATTACATACAAGATCCGAACGGAAATTAAAAGGTTAGGAAGGCCGATACCAGATTTGATTATTTCCAAAACAGACGTAGGAAAATCGCGAAATTATTCACGAAATTTTAATAGTAGTGTCTACGACAGATTTAAGTGGTTATATGGGTTTCCTAAAAGAAACAAACTGTTTTGTTTTATTTGTTTAGTGATGGGTGGCAACCGAAGTGCATGGACTCAAGAAGGGGTGAGTGATTTAAAACATTTAAATGAACGAGCTAAGAAACATGCTACAATGAAAAACATTTACATAACATCTTAGATTTTAGTGTGTTGGGAAAGGTAGACATAAGGCAACAGCTTGATAGTGCTTATCGTAAAAATATGATAGTAGTATATACCAGTGGCGGTGCGTGATATTTCAGTTAGCCATATCTTGAAAACGACGCATGGAACCCACTTCAATTTTTAGGTGATGACTATACACCTCTTACAGAAAGGATTTATAGTGAAAAAATCGTCAGCAAAGTTTGCGAAAAAAATTTCAAAAACACTGGAGCACTCCCTGGGTTCTCAGTAACGCTCTGTGGG
This sequence comes from Aromia moschata, assembly GCA_029963805.1. Classification (NCBI taxonomy): domain Eukaryota; kingdom Metazoa; phylum Arthropoda; class Insecta; order Coleoptera; family Cerambycidae; genus Aromia; species Aromia moschata. Next base: position 201,150 of record JAPWTK010000439.1, read on the forward strand.
ATATTTGCAGTATATTTTTTTTCATAATCTAGAAACAAATATAAGGAGACGTATTTCGATTTGTAGCAAAATATTTTTTTTTCAAAAAGTTATGGCCATTTTAATTTTAATTTTATAGGAACATTTTGTTTCCCAAAATTAAAATGGCCATAACTTTTTGAAACAAAAATATTTTGTAACAAATCGAAAAACATCTCCTTATATTTGTTTCTAGATTATGAAAAAAAATATACTGCAAATATTCCACAGGAGATTGGGGCCCGGGGAGGGCTCCAGTGTTTTTGAAAATTTTTTCGCAAACTTTGCTGACATTTTCACTATAATCCTTTCTGTAAAGGTGTATAGTCATCACCTAAAAGAAGTGGGTCCCATGCGTCGTTTTTCAAAGATATGGCAATATCACGCACCACCACTGGTATATACTACTATATGATAGTAGTATATGATATAGATAGTTGTGACGTAAACGTCACAATGAAAATGTGGATAAAAACAGACATATCTTAAATCAAATAATTAATTGTATTAAATTTTTGTGAACAATAAGGACAGACGAGCTGATTTCCTCTACAAATGACGGTAAGATACCTATATCAATTTTTTTTCACATGTTGCCACCCATAATTTTAATATATTTATGCTCTCAATATTCTTGATTAAATATTATTTCAAGAAGCTACCAAATCTTGTGAAAGTCTATATTTTTGTATAAAAGAATTTTTCATTGAAATTCTGAAGTGTCAGTAAAACACATGACCTTGAAAATTTTAAAAATTTTCGCCTGCGGCGCCATTGGTAGCTAATGAGTAATCCTACTGATACACCCTGTGCCCACCCATGTAACACACCCACGAGCCGCCACTGAAAAAAGCCCTCAAGTATGCCGTGCAATCCAACTTGCATGTCTTGAATTATTACTCTTATTTTTATTATTAAGGAAATTACATTACTTTCAGAATACATAAAACATAATAATAATAAAAAAAACATATATACAACAAAGGACCTAAAAATTTTAAATATAAATGGCATACTTCGAGGACGTTTTTTTTATCTTACGATATGTCTGCTATAGAGATAGCACTAAATGATAAAAGTCAGGGCCGCACTTAGTACATAGTACAGTACTGTGAGGAATACGAAAACATTTATGTATATTTAAAAAACACTATCTAGCAACACTTAAAACATGTATGTCTAATGGACGTATTTATTTTTTTACTGTTGACCATATTCCTTTATGAACCTTTAGTACAAATTTTTGACGGATATACACTGCGCTAGGTAAATCCCATTCTAGTACATAGGAGTTTTTACGCGAGTAACAATTTGTAACAGTTCTTAAAATTTGAGAACTTTCTGTTTTCGGTACAACCTGTAACTGAAGAGAGCAAAGGGGAGTACTGAAGTGACGGGTTAATGTACGTCATATGGAATAAAAATCTAATAACAATCTTATATCCTGTTAACCAAGGATGTTTTGCATATTTGTCTTATATTTATGAAACTTATGTAGTCACGCACATAAAAGCTACTATTTTTATAATTTCCATACCAAAACAAAATTTGCAAATTCATGTACATAGTACATTAATAGTTTTTCTTACTATTGATTATACCTACCAATGATTACTTTTATGCATAGTTATGAATACATTAATAGAAATAACCCTTAACAAAGCGGTACACTTTTAAGAATCTATAAGCAAATTACGTGGATCGCTGCATTTTATTAATCAACATAAAAAACTTCAACCGAGTACATTTCCTCACCGACGAAATTACCTGTTTTGTAAAAAAAACGTCACACATTAGCGCGATCCGGTCAAATAACGACTGACCGACATAGAACTAATTCAGTAAAGTCCCTATATGCCCGAAAATTATCCCGGTAAAAATAGGCAATTTTGAAAATCGTAACGTTACATTGGTTGCATACTCCTCAGGTAAACTTATGTTCTTATGTTTTACTAGTCTTACCTGAAAGTAAGTACTTTTTCATAAATTATTCCTTATATAAACAATCTCTATTCACTGCCCGACTCTGTCTTTAATATATTAGTGCTATCTCTAGTCTGCTAATTACTCTAATCTCGCTAGTACACTTGCCCACTAGTGTGACTCCCTCGAAAATCAGCAAAACTGCACGTCTCCACTGCCACTATTAATTTTTACAATTCTTATAACAGCATTCAAAACCATGGATATCGTCCTGCTATGTCTCAACACAAACACCATAGTGCGTTGGTAAACAATTTCACAACCACAGAGAGATTTTCTCCTGTGTACTTTCCACAGCGGATGCAATTATTTTTTTCGACGATCTTCTGTAGAAAGTCCGCTGCCTGCCAGCGACTCTGAAATTTCTGCAATTTAGAGCAGGTGTTATTTACTCTTGTGAAAACGGTGTATTGTTTTTGTCGTTCCTTCCACTTTTTTTTGTTGCTATTGCTATTATAACACCACTGTGTTATTAGTGCAATCGTGATAGTGTAAGAATTCACTTTCGTTTCTTCTTCGCCGGCCTCTTCAGTTGGGTAACAAACAATGGTAAAACGATTAAAAAAAATTGACGTCAAATACGTGAATAAACAAATAAATATCTTAGAAGGACACTTTCGTACCAACAGAACGAGAACTCAAAATACTTTTAATTAAAATTCGTATCAATAAATATGAGTTATTACCGGGATCATTAACATGGAAAGCAATTAATTTAATATATTACTGTATGTATAGACATCCAAAAAAAGCGTCATCAAAGTTGGCCGAGAAAAAAAAGACGTATTTCTATTCTTAATCGAATTTATAACCTTATTTACTTGGCAAGACTGTCACATTATGTGACAGCCATTGTTTATTTTACAAATTGTAACGATCACTTGTCAAAAGTTTGACATAACCGAAAGGCTTAGACATGGCCGCTATTTCCATCTCTCTCGTTCATAGCCAGAGTTGATGACGTTTTTTTTGGATGTCTATATTATATTATACTGTCTGTATTAAACTTGATGAGACGATTTGAAAACCGAAAAAGGAGACGAAAAAAACAGAACTGTCTTTTGTCGCATTATGTGGGTTATATTTTCAATAAGGTTATTTCATCCTGGAGTGGGTACTGGAACCTTCGGCGTAGAAACAACAAACTGAAAGTTTTCCACGAAACTACCGAAATACAAAACTATTTTTTTAAACCAGTTTTAATCTTCTCCTGAAGATGCCAACTTAGTTGGCGAAACACGCGCCGAGAAAAGTATAATAGTTCGGTGTTTCGTAGAAAACTTCCAGTTTAAAAGTTATTTCACATTATCAATTGTTTAAGGGTTATTTCTGTTCCACAGTATAAAAAATCTTGTCTATATGGTATTATTTTTTTTAAAATTCAATTCAAAATTGGGGTTAAAATTTGAAGATCTTGAAACTTTAAATTAAAACTATACTAAACTAAAATTTGAAAAACAATTCTGAAACGCTTGTCGTCTAAGCTAAGTCCAAGAATTGTTACCAAACGACTAGCTGCATCGAATGCAATTTTAGAATGAAATACTCTACTAGATGCGCCTTGCGAAATTCAAGTTGACATTATCGGCAGTCGACAAAAACGAATAATTCCTTCGCTTTGACCCTTATGCGCGGTATTTTAGCGCGCCGCTGCTAATTAGTCGGATGATTAGATCTCCGAGATTAATGCAGAGCTTCGTTACAGACACGAAAGCGTCGTTAGTCATGAAACTGCAATTAAAACGCGAAAAAAAAAAACGGTTTCTCTTGCCTTCAACCTAGGAAATTCACTTCTTAATTGCCTGAGAAAAACAGTCTCGGACGAAATTATGTAAATTTCTGGATAAGTATAATTCACTTTTCATTTCTCAAGGTAGTAAAACGCGAACGCAACGATTACATTTAATTTAAACGAGTAGAAATTTTTTTAAGCGTGTCAAAATTGTCTAATTAAGCGTAAAAAAATTCTACTTGTTATGATTGGCGGTTTCAGGCAGGGGACAGTACCTGCGGTATGCCAGTACAGATTATTATATCGTTTTACTTTTTTAAAATTAAGGTTTCACACGTTATAAAAATACTTTCACTGTGACCGATCGGGTCCTATCCGTTCTATACCTAAAATCAAGTAACTTACTACTAAAATGAAAATAATATGCAAAACAATCACGGATCAAGATTTTAAACGTCTTTTTTATATAAATATATAACTATATCACAATATCTTTACGCATATCTATCAAACTGTTTCCAAACAAAACGAAAAAAAAAACATAATCTATCATAAAACCTCTGGCTTTTCTTTGGAGCGACGTAATTATAATAAACGTCCGACAAGCGGACGAGTAGCCACCGTATCTCTACGCTTCCAACAGGCGGCCTCGCAGCCTCTTCCAAAATAACTCGACGGTATGAAATAATGTCATTACTGCCATTGTACTTTTTAAAATAATGTTACAAAAATACTTTCGTTATTAAAATACTTTCACTGTGACAGATCAGGTTCTATCTATTCTCGACCTAAAATCAAGTCATTTACTAATAAAAAATATAATATGCAAAACAGTCACGAATCAATATTTTAAACGTCCTTCTTTATATAAATATATAACTATATCACAATATCTTTACGCATCCAACCAAATTGCTTCCAAACAAAACGGAAAAAAAAAACATAATCTTTCATAAAACCAGTGGCTTTTCTTTGCCGCGACGTACATAAATATGATAAACGTCCGACAAGCGGACGAGTAACCACTTCATATCTCTAAACATCCGATAGGCGGCCGCGTAGTCGCTTCCAAAATAACCCGACCGTGTCAAATAATGCCATTACTGCCATTTTTCTCGCAAAGTACGCATCTCGTTGGCGGTAAACTAGCACGGCTAATTTCCCAGATAGAGGAAGAGAACGTCTATGACGGAACGATAGTACGCTAGGAGGCATTGTCCTGTGGAGCAGGCCACCGCACCGACGACTTGATAAATTAGGAGATCGCCGTCCATAACGGCGGATGTAAACAAATGAAAGCGGAAACACGGCCGGCTAGATAGACGAGGGAAATAATCCGTATTTTTTACATCCTGTGCACACGCTGCAGCGTATGAGGAAAGTGTCTACATAATCTCCCCCTCCCATATTGCCTTTGACGGCATACCCCCAACTACATAGAAATATAATAATTTACAGTCAGCAACGAAAGTCATCAATCATACACCCTCTTTTTTGAAGATTGCTATATATACGAGGTGTGTTAATTAAGTAACGAGACCGGCAATGTAGCGCACGATCTAGTAACACTGCGAAGACGAGATTTGGAAGGGGACAAACGGCAACAGGTGGTCATACGAATACGAATTGAAATTAAAAATAGTATAACCGTATTTGTATGGAGACATCCAAAAAAAAACGTCATCAAAGTTGGCCGAGAAAAAAAAGACGTATTTTTATTCTTGATGGAATGTCAAGTTGTCACATCATATGACAGCCATTGTTTATTTTACAAATTGTGACAGTCACTTGTCAAAAGTTTGACATAACCGAAAAGCTTAGACATGACCGCTATTTCCATCTCTCTCGTTCATAGCCAGAATTGATGACGTTTTTTTTTAATGTCTCTATATTACGTTTTCGACCATCAAGCATCGACAGTCAACACTCAACAATGACATCTGACAGAATTAGTCCGTATCCGTATTAAAACAAAATAATCGGATTAATACGTATTAATTTGATATTCGGATTCAACGGTTATTTTAATACGTATTCTCACATCACTAGTAGGTTAACATGTAATGCACTTCCAGTACAAGTTTTAACTTGTTAGTCATTTGTTTGGTCTTTATGACTGTTTTCATAAACTGATTTTTTCTAGTGCGTTTTAAAAATGAGTAACATTAATTTTGAGCAACGGTGTGCTATCAGGTTTTGCTTCAGACTTGGGCACAGCGCAACGGATACATTTGCAAAACTTCAACACGCCTACGGAGACAGTGTTTTTTCAAGAGCCCAGGTTTTTTCGGTATTTTAAGGCATTCTCAGAAGGAAGAGAGTTGATTGAAGATGAACCACGCAGCGGAAGGTCTTCATCTTCAAGGACCGATGAAAATGTCGATAGAATTCGCGATCTTGTACGTTCAGATCGTCGGTGGACGACAAGAATGATCGGGGAAGAGTTAAATTTGAATTACACTACTGTTCATCAGATTGTGACTAACGAACTGGGGATAAGAATGGTTCCATGGAACCATGAGAAATGGTTCCAAAAAACCTTTCGCAGGAACAAAAGAACATCAGGAGAGAAAGGTGTCTTGACTTTTTGGAATCAATTGAAAATGATTCCCATTTTATGGAACGTGTCATTATTACTGGTGATGAAACTTGGCTGTTTGAGTACGACCCGGAAACCAAGCACCAAAGCATGAAATGCCACACTTCAAGCTCTCCAAGACCCAAAAAATCAAGAATGAGCAAGTCGAAGATCAAATGCATGCTAATTTACTTTTTTGATAGCCAGGGAATTGTCCACAAAGAGTGTATGCCTCAAGGCCAAACAGTAAATCAACACTTTTACAGAGAGGTTCTTGAAAACCCTCGAAAAAGGGTCATGCGTGTGAGACCAAACATCAAAAACAATTGGATGTTGCCTCAAGACAATGCGCCTTGTCACATAGCCATATCAGTAAACGAATTTTTAGCCAGTAAAAATATTCGTGTGGTACCTCAACCTCCTTATTCGCCTGACTTCAGTCCTTGTGACTTTGTTATCTTCCCGAGATTAAAAAAATTACTTCGAGGGACATAATTTTGGCACCATAGATAACATTCAAACGGCTGTAATCGACCAGCTGAAGGCTATTCCAGTATATGAGTTCCAGCACTACTATGAGGAATGGAAGAACCGTCTCCAGCGCTGTGTGGCTTTCCAAGGAAGTTATTTTGAAGGAGACGATACTGAATTGTAATTCTATTCGAATAAAAAATATTAAAAAAATTAGTCTCACTACTTAATTTACACACCTTGTATCGCTAAAAAAGTAATATTGGGATGAATTAAAAAAACTGAATAACTACGAAAATATTGTTACGAACGCTGGGCCAGTCCGCCCCTGCCTTCCTCGATACCAGCCGACCGCGTCGTCTGATAAACGTATGTGGAAGCGCCTGGAAAGCTCGCGGCGGCTCGGGGAATCGAAGCGCCCGGAAGCTACTAGATATGTCCGCAAGGAGATATAGCGCGGGGTTTCGACGCGGGACAGTTTAGTCTCTATTTGAATACCGGCGCGGCTTTCCGTACAACGCTCTAATATAAATTGTATAAAAATAAATTAGTGTAGTTAAATAGTGTTAGTCCGTAGTTGTATTAATTAAATAAATAGTGTTAGTTTAAAAGTGCGAGTTTAATTTTTCACACTTCACGAACCCGAAATAAATAAAACGTTACATTGGCGTCAGGTGTTGGGTGTGGAAAAAAAAACTGAATAATAAAGACATTTAAATAAATAAATTCGCGATAAAGTGAAATGGCTTCAAGACAGGTATTTTTGAAGGACCTTAAAGTGGCGGATTTAAAAAAGGGAACTTGAAGAACGGGAGTGCGAGACGACAGGGAAAAAGGCCGATCTGCAAAATAGACTTAAAGAAGCTCTAGAAAATGAAGGTGGAAACCCCGACATATTTTTATTCGAGATTGCCGGTGACATAAATTCGGCGTTGCAAAGTTTAAAAGAAAGTTTACAACAGGAACTTCAGGAAACGTCTGGAAACTTAAGAGGTATGGAGCAAAACTTAAGAGGGATGGAGCAAAAGTTGGTCGAAAATTCCTAATATCCTAAAAACTAATAGAAAACATGGATCAAAAATTAGTGGAAAATTCTAGTTGCCTCCAGAAACAAATAGGCGAATATTTGGACGGAAAATTTGGGGAAATGGAAAATAAGTTAGTTACCGTAGAAGAAGAATTCCAGAATAAGCTTCTAGAAATGGAAAGGAAATTTGCAACGTGGGTTTTAGAAGGTGGGGAACAACAACGCATGATCAATACCACTCTGAAGTCACCTGGTAGCGACATCGACAGGGTGAGTAACCCCGAGTCAAGTAGTCGCGTGGAAATTTCGAGAATTCGTATGAAACCACCCCAGTTTGATGGTAAGAGTCCCTGGGTTAATTATCTACGACAATTTGAGGCTGCAGCAAAGGCAAATGGTTGGTCGTTGGCAGAGAAGGCTACAGCGCTGACGTTGGCACTACGCGGAGATGCTACGGATATATTACAGACACTTTCGCTTGAAGAACAAGAGGATTACCATCAACTTGTCCGACACCTGGAAATGCGATATGGTCAGTCTCATCTCGAACATGTCTACCACTCTCAGTTGAAGAACCGCTATCAGAAAAGTAACGAATCGCTGCAGGAATTTAAAGCGGACATAGCGCGGTTAGTTCGTTTGGCTTATTCATCTACGCCGGAGAACGTCATGGAACGACTAGCCGTGCAGGCCTTTTTAGATGGTCTGCGCGATACTGAGACCCGTCAAGCTCTGACTCTCGCTCGTCCCAGCAAGTTGGTGGATGCTTTGGCGCGAGCTTTGGAATTCGAAGCTGCTAAACAGAGTTGCAGAGGTCAAGCTAAGGTCCATAGGATGGAGGAAGGTGTTGAAGAAGGAACCTGCAATGAAAAGAGGTTGACCGTAAGGGGCAATCGTCAACCTTTAAGAAGCAAGCCCCAAAGAAAATAGCACGAGTCGCATCTCTTCAACACCCGTCTAATAGTGTTTTTGTCGATGGACTAGTCAATGGAAAAGAGAGACTGTTGCTATTAGATACGGGTGCAACGAGAACTATCATTAGACCAGATATTGTTGGAACAGCAGCAAGAATTACTCCGACCAGCTGGCGACTACGTACTGCAACTGGAGATCCCGCTACCATTCGCGGTGAGACCAATGTCACAATTGTCATTGGAAACGTGTCGTTTGAACATCGAGCACTGGTAGCTGAAATTGAGGATGAACTTATTCTTGGAATGGACATTATGAACACCAAGGGATTTGAACTGGACTTCAAGAATAATGTTCTGAAAATAAATGGTGAAGAAATCGTGCCAGAACGAAGTGAAATGATCTTGGACGCTCATTTGGCCGGTAACCCGTGTGTTGGAAATATAATGATGTTTGCGCCAAGATCTCACGACTGCGAGGTAGCAAGGGGAATCGCTGTAGGAAAAGCTCTGTTGTTGACCGAGAAAACAGTACCAGTGAGAATAATGAACCTTAATCACCACCCAGTAAATCTAAGAAAAGGAATCGTTTTAGGGTACTGTTCTGCGGTTTCCTCCGTCATTCGAAAGTTAGATACTCGAGGAAATTCAGTTGGGAGGATTACAGGCGAGTTATCAAACCTCCTGTCGTCTTCCTCAAGATCCTTGAGAAGTGATCAAACGACGAAGCTAAGGATTCTAATTACTAAGTATGCAGACATTTTCGATAATGGGCAAGGAGGAAAGGGCAGGACAAATGTAATCCGACACAAAATCGACACAGGCGACGCTCGGCCAATCCGACAAACAGCAAGAAGATTGCCATTAGCCAAACGCGAGGAAGCCGATAAAATTGTGCAGGACATGGAAAAAGATGGGGTCATTGAACCATCTAATAGTCCGTGGGCTTCACCAATTGTATTGGTAAAGAAGAAAGATGGCTCAACCAGATTTTGTGTGGATTACCGTCAATTAAACAACGTGACAAAGAAAGACAGCTATCCATTGCCTAGAATCGATGACACCTTGGATACTCTATCAGGATCAAAGATTTTCTCAACCCTAGATTTGAAGAGTGGATATTGGCAAGTAGAGTTGGCACAACGGGATCGAGAGAAAACTGCGTTTACCTTGGGTACAGGACTATGGCAGTTTACCGTAATGCCGTTTGGATTATGTAACGCTCCGGCAACCTTCGAGAGGCTGATGGAAACAGTGTTAAAAGGACTCTCTTGGAAGACATGTCTTGTGTATCTTGACGACATCATCGTGGTTGGGAAATCTTTTGAGGATCACATGAAAAATCTGGAGGAGGTGTTTCAACGTTTACGAACCTCTGGCCTAAAGCTTAGCCCAAAAAAATGTCATCTATTCCAGAAGGAAGTGAAGTATCTGGGCCATGTTGTTTCCAGTCAAGGGGTGGCAGTGGATGACCAGAAGATCAGAACAGTGCGAGAATGGCCAGTACCGGGCAATAAGCATGATCTACGAAGTTTCCTCGGGTTATGCACTTACTATCGTCGATATGTGCCCGGATTTGCCAACATTGCAAAGCCACTGACTCGACTCACGGAAGGAGAAAGACGGTTCCAATGGGACGACGAATGCAGTGAAGCGTTTCGACATTTAAAGGAAGCGTTAACGAGTGCACCTATCCTGAGCTATCCTCTCCCAGATGGAAAATTCATTTTGGATACCGATGCCAGTAATGTAGGTTTGGGAGCAGTTTTGTCTCAGATTCAGGACGGCCAAGTGAAGGTTATTGGATACTTTAGTAAAACCTTGTCGAAATCTGAGCGAAACTACTGTGTTACCAGGCGGGAGCTACTGGCGGTAGTGAAATCTGTCGAACACTTCTATAAATACCTGTATGGGAGGAAATTCTTGCTGAGAACGGACCATGCGGCGCTAAAATGGCTTCTACAGTTCAAGAATCCTGAAGGACAGGTAGCCAGGTGGATAGAGCAACTCCAAGAATTTGATTTCGACACCGAACATCGTGCAGGAAAAGTTCACCGCAACGCTGATGCGTTATCCAGAAGACCCTGCTTTGAGAATTGTAAACATTGTCAGCGGGCAGAAGAAAAGGACATCTTAGTATACAGAACGACGGCGGTGAACGAGGATTGGCAGTCGGAGAAGGTTTTGAAAGACCAAGAGAATGACCCGAATCTGAAACCAATTGTGAATTGGAAGAAAGAAGATCGGAAACCCACTTGGGAAGAAGTATCACGATACTCGCCAACAGTAAAGTCGTACTGGGCTCAGTGGAATTCCCTCGTCCTAAGCGATGGACTCTTAAAACGCGTTCTGGAGAAATCAGATGGTACCGAAGAGCGAAAACAACTGATAGTCCCCAGAAACAGAGTACCCGAGGTATTGAAGGAAATCCACAATGGAAGCACTGGCGGACACCTAGGAGTAACAAAGACGCTGGGAAAAGTTAGGGAGCGTTTCTACTGGGTGAACTGCACTACTGACGTGAAGGATTGGTGCAAGAAATGCGTGGTGTGCGCTGCAAGTAATGGTCCGCAACGGCACCCGAAGGCTCCAATGCGACAATACAACGTGGGTAGTAGAAAGAATTGCCATCGATGTAGCAGGTCCGTTTCCGGAAACAGATAATGGAAATAAATACATCGTCGTCGTGATGGATTATTTCAGCAAATGGGTAGAAGCGTATGCCCTTCCAAACCAAGAGGCTTCTACTGTGGCGGACGCTCTCATCAAGGACTGGATTTGTCGATTTGGTGTACCTCTGGAATTACATTCGGACCAGGGGAGAAATTTCGAGTCGATTCTGTTTCAGAATGTGTGCCGTATACTCGACATCCGTAAGACGAGGACAACTGCACTGCATCCGCAGTCAGATGGAATGGTGGAGCGAATGAATAGGACCATCAACCGGTACTTATCCAAAGTAGTCTCTGACCACCAGAGGGACTGGGACCAGTTTCTCCACCTGTTCCTGCTAGCCTACCGGTCGTCGGTTCACGAAACAACTGGGCAAACACCTGCAAGCATCGTCATGGGCCGTGAACTGCGTCTACCCTGTGACCTGAAGTTCGGCTGTACACCAGGGGACGACGTGGCTGGAGAGGACTACGTCAGTACTCTACGCCAGAGAATGGACGACATCCACGAACGAGTCCGTTCAAATATCCAGGGCGCCAGCGACCGCATGAAGGAGACCTACGACATCAACGCCAACGATGGAAGGTACCAGCCCGGCAACCAAGTCTGTTTATATAACCCACAACGTCGTCGTGGGTTGTCTCCGAAACTTCAAAGCTCCTGGGAAGGTCCGTATGAGGTCGTCACCCGGATTAACGATGTGGTCTACCGAATCCAGAAGTTGCCAAGAGGAAAACCCAGGGTGGTCCACTTCAACCGTTTAGCCCCTTTCGCCGGAAACAATGACGAACAAGCTGAAGCCAGAGTTCGACACGTCAGTCCACCAGACAGCGAGCTCTCCTTCGAGGAATTCATGTTGCTTCATTCCAACGGCCAGAAAGCTCGCTACGGTGTAACGCGAGAAGAACCACGTGACCTGTTCCAGGCTCCTGCTGACTTCTGTCTTGCTCACTGTGTGGCAGCGGATCTCCGAATGTCCCGAGGGATTGCACTTACCTTCAAGAAGGCGTTTGGACAGTTGGAGGAGTTACGCAGACAACGACCAGAGGTTGGACGAGTCCTTCAAATTAAGGTGGCCCAGCAGGAGAAAGAGAGGTCCGTTTTCTATTTGGTGACCAAGCAGCTATCGCACCATAAACCAACTTATCAAACTGTCTGGGACACACTAGTCGAACTGAGAGATGTGCTCTTGTCCCAGAGCATAAGCAGTTTGGCGATACCGAAGATAGCCAGCGGACTAGGTGGCCTGGATTGGAGGGTGATCAGGAGAATGCTAGAAGTTCTCTTCCGGTTTACTGGAATTGAGATTCTGGTATGCTGTTACAACCCCAGGAGATCGCTCAACGAGAAAACTGTGGACTGCTTCTTCTACCAGACCTCCCGATGCAAGAATGGGTCATTATGCAGGTATCGTCACAGGCCAGGGGATGACACAATTCGAGACGAAATGTCTTTAAGGAGGGGGCAGTGTTACGAACGCTGGGCCAGTCCGCCCCTGCCTTCCTCGATACCAGCCGACCGCGTCGTCTGATAGACGTATGTGGAAGCGCCTGGAAAGATCGCGGCGGCTCGGGGAATCGAAGCGCCCGGAAGCTACTAGATATGTCCGCAAGGAGATATAACGCGGGGTTTCGACGCGGGACAGTTTAGTCTCTATTTGAATACCGGCGCGGCTTTCCGTACAACGCTCTAATATAAATTGTATAAAAATAAATTAGTGTAGTTAAATAGTGTTAGTCCGTAGTTGTATTAATTAAATAAATAGTGTTAGTTTAAAAGTGCGAGTTTAATTTTTCACACCTCACGAACCCGAAATAAATAAAACGTTACAATATATTAAATCATTTTCAAAGTTATTGGACTCATATTACTGGGAAATCTTCAGAGTATTCATCTGACTAACTAAGTCATTTTGAAAAAACATTTCCTAGACATGAAAAATGTCTAAATTTGAAGCAAAAACATCATAGTTTTAATTTTAAGAACATCTGTGGAACCAATGAACGAAATTTATATTTTGGTAGTAGTAAATATTTTAAGCTACGTTTTTTAAATAATTCCATTTGATTGAAAATTCGCAGAGCTATTTAAACTGTTTATAAGCAAAAAATTAAATAAAAACTATTTTTAAATTTTCAAAAAGGGATCAGAAGTGTGAACGATCCTTTATACAAAACAAAATTTTCAGGTTACTGAAAGTTTTATCGACGGCCCCATAAAGTTTGGAAAAATCGAGTATTGTTTATCATTTCTTACGAATGAATATTTATCATTTCTTAATTCCAGAGGCCTTAAAATAAAAATTAGAACTCGTATAGAAAAATAACAACCCAAAACAGGCACCGCTTGGTCTAAATAGACCTTCAATAGCTCGTTTTCGACCACCTACACCAATTCAACTGAAACAAATAGCATTACTCGTTACTTCCAAACAAGGTAATCCAACATTAATCTCAAATCGTTTTGCCCGTCCCATGCACCAAACACAACCATCATACGTACGTACTTCTCATGGTCCGGACGGCGGCGTCTCACATCTTTTCGCGAAACAAAAGACGACGTTCCAACGAAAAACCGGACTACCGCGACTAGTCCGCCACGCGACATGCTATTGTTCTAGCCGCGGACAATCGAATGTTACATTTCGATAGAATTAGCAGTCTCACCGTCGTCGGTGCATTAGGTATTCAAGATGCGTGCGTGCGAGGTGCTGCTGTTAGTTGGTCGTCTACGACGATGATAATCATAAAAATAATGATTAGAAAAGGCGTGTTCCTTTGTTTTATTCACTTTCATTTATTTTTGTTTTCGTGGCTTTATTTTTTTTCCTTAATTTTCTGTATTTTAATAACAATAAATTAATTGTGTTACATGGTTCTTTGTTTTTTTTTTAACACAATCCAAAAAAGCTCTGCCTAAAGAATCACTATTTCCACATTCCATTTTTCCGCATTTACTTTTATGACCCATATGACTATTATGATCGACATGAGCTTTATGTCTAATATGATATACATGACCTGTATGACCTACATGACCCAAATTACTTTTATAACTCACATAACCGTCACTAATGTATATCACCTTTATAAGTACTATGAACTTTATGACCTGTATGATCTATTTTGGATAAAATTGGGGCAAAATTTTCCAAACCGTAATAGGTTATATATACTATACTATATCACCTATATACTATATACTATATATCACCTATATACCTACATACTATATCACCTATATCACTATGACCTTTATGACCTAAGTAATCTATTTTCGATAAAATTTGGCGCAAAAGTTTCCAAACTGTCAAAGGTGTAAAACATTCGCAGTCATTTTGATATCGCATTTGTGAAATGAAATTTATGGCCTTTGCAACCTGTTTAACCTTTATGATCAATATGACCATTATGATCGATATTAGCTTTATGTCTATATGACATACATGGCCTGTATGACCTACGTCACCCATATGACTTTTATAACTCATATAACCGTCACCTATATCACCTTTATGAACACTATGACCTTTATGACCTATGTAATCAATTTTGGATCAAATTTGGCGCAAAATTTTCCAAACCGTCATAGGTATAAAGCATTCGCATTCATTTTGATATCGCATTAACACTACTGACTGTTAGCGAATTATATAGACATCCAAAAAAACGAAGAAGAGAGATGGAAAAAGCGGTCATGTCTAAGCTTTTCGGTTATGTCAAACTTTTGACAAGTGATTGTCACAATTTGTAAAATAAACAGTGGCTGTCATATGATGTGACAGTCTTGACAAGTACCTACATAAAGTTATAAATTCGATTAAGAATAGAAATACATCTTTTTTTTCTCGGCCAACTTTGATGACGTTTTTTTTTGATGTCTATATTTAGCTATGTTTTGATTTTCCTGAAGAACTTCTGTAACTTGGAAATCACCAACACGACGTTGGGTTCTTAAAAGTGATATTTGACTATGACCTATATGAAATGTATGGCCTTTACAACCTGTTTAACCTTTATGATCAATATGACCTTTGTGTTAAATTTTTGATCAAATTTTGCGTAAAATTTTCCAAACCAATTCGCAGTCGTTTTGATATCGCATTAACACTACCGACTGTTAGCGAATTAGAATTGGTTATGTTTTGATTTTCCTGAAGAACTTTAACTTAGACATCACTAATCTTTGGTCTTCCTGATCTCAGGATGTCGATTACAGAACTTGTTCTTTCTTTTATAATCAAATTGCGGTACACTTTCATTTTACACAGGCCTCCTCTCAATCCCATTTTCTTACGATATGTTCCTAAACCAACAGTGTAACTACTACATTCATCTTAACAATGTACTAAACTTATTCTTGTTTGCAAGTCCATTTTTTTTAAGTTTAAATCGTCCGAGTTCGCGTTAGGACCTATTTTATTTTCAGAATAATTCACTAAGTTGCAACAGTGGCGGCTGGTGATAAAGGGCACAAGGGCACGTGTCCAGCCCAAATTTCAATAGAAGATATTTCTTTTGTGTTAATTTACTATAAATTACTATTGCAATAATATCAATTAATTGTATACGACAAACTATTCATATTCTAATTATTATTCCTTTTATACCACAAATAACGATTTTTATCATATATATATGACAGACTATCGATCGAGCACCGAGCCACCGTAGTCTGAATTCGCATCGAGCCACCGTAGTCGCATTTAGCGCGCGAGGCCGAGGGCACACAGTATCCCAGCCCTCGTTTTTAATAGGGCTTTTTCGGTGACTGGTAATATTTGCAGATCATTGCAGCAGACAGACGTCGTTAAATCGTTCGAAAATCAGCTGAACGGGTCACACTTGTTAAGTGATCTTTTTTACTGATTGTTTATTTTCTTCGCTGAGAAGTGTGTTTTTACTGTTTTTGATTGTGAAACGTTTCAAAATGAATTCGGTGGACTTTTTATTGACTAATAAAGATATTACATACGAGATCCGAACGGAAATTAAACGGTTAAGAAGGCCGATACCCGATTTGATTATTTCCAAAACAGACGTAGGAAAATCGCGAAATTATTCACGAAATGTTAATAGTAGTGTCTAAGACAGATTTAAGTGGTAATGTGGGTGTCCTAAAAGAAACAAACTGTTTTGTTTCATTTGTTTAGTGATGGGTGGCAACCAAAGTGCATGGACTCAAGAAGGGGTGAGTGATTTAAAACATTTAAATGAACGAGCTAAGAAACATGCTAGTTACAATGAAAAACATTTACATAACATCTTAGATTTTAGTGTGTTGGGAAAGGTAGACATAAGGCAACAGCTTGATAGTGTTTATCGTGAAAATATAAGACGTCACAATTTTGTGAACAATAAGGACAGGCGAGCTGATTTCCTCTACAAATAACGGTAAGATACCTATATCAAATTTTTTTCACATGTTGCCACCCGTTATTTTAATATATTTAAGCCCTCAATATTCGTGCCTAATAATTATTTTAAAAAGCTACCAAATCCCAAAAATTATTCTTGTGAAAGTCTATATTTCTGTATAAAAGAATTTTTCATTGAAATTCTGAAGTGTCAGTAAAACGCATGACCTTGAAAATTTTAAAAATTTTCGTCTGCGGCGCCATTGGTAGCTAATAAGTAATCCTACTGACACACCCTGTGCCCACCCTTGTAACACACCCACGAGCCGCCACTGAGTTGCAATCGCTTTATTCTGACACATGTGTCAGTAGTTGCAGTGACAAAACTTTTGTTTTCCTTAAATACAGTTTTGTGGCAACTACATTCCCATTCCTTCTTGCAATTTTTTGAATTTCCTACAAGTGTATAAGAACTGTAAAGTATAACTGCGACTGTATGATGACGCTGTGCACTGACTGGCTTCTGAATCCTACATCTGTAGGTACGTACAAGTTATTTACACATTTGGTTGCGGTTTATTTAACACAAAAATGTGTCTAAATATACACGAATTAAAAAAAATAGTTTTTACATAATGTATCTGATTCATGCCTTGTATACAGAAGATTTTGATTTTGCTTCGACCTTCAATTGTACCTACCTTATCTCTAATATAAGTATATCTATTGTTGTTTTATTACTTGTGATTAAAAAGTCTATACAGTATACGTTTTGTTGCTTGACTTGTACTTTATTTACAATAATAATCCTCGATTCCAGCTAAACGACTTTGTTTATAGAAAACAACCGTTACATTTAAACGTGCAACGTGAAGTAACTTTTGAGGTCAGTCACTATTAACGTCTAAATATACAAACAACCAAACATATTGCTGATATGCTTACTGATACATAAATAGGAGAAAGTTGCGATAATAATAATTCTCGATTATGGTCCGTGAGATGTTCTCGAATTAAAAAAGTACAATCAACAACGAAAGTCGTGCATCACATCATTTACATATGTCTAATAAGCCCAAGTTGAAGGTTATATGTCGATTATGTGAAAAGATGTCGGTAAAAGGGTAAAATTGGGATGTTTTCAAAAAAACCGTGAGTAACTACGAAAATATTAAATCCTTTTGAAAGTTCCTGGACTCATATGAAAGAGAAATATTCAGAGTACATACAGCGATCACATAATTAGAAACGGCATTGTTTTAGCATAACTTATGCACATTATGTCATTTAGTTTTTAACCCGTCCAAACAATTATATATACAATAAACATGCGTTCTAAACTAAAGCGAATCAATTCGTAAGCTATTTTGTGCTCCATCCGTCTCAGTTCAACTTTTATATGTATAATTGCCATTTACCTGCCATTTTTCGAAGGACACATAATTAGAAACGATATAGAAAAATGTTCATTATTCAAGAAACTATGTAACATACATTAATATTTTGTTGGATAGTCATGGTTCTTTATTACTTCTGCGTATCTCCTACCCATAGAGCTTATCAAAGTTTGACATAACTCTACAGGTATCGAGTACCAGGCCTCTCTAACAGCTTCATACAATTCATCAAAATATTTAAACTGACGCTGACAATCTCGCTGTTTTACTTCACCCCATGGATTTTCTATGGGGTTGAGGTCAGAGCTACAAGATGGCCAGTCAATAATAGATACGGAGTTGTAATAGTAATTAACCACTGTTTTACAGATTTCGCAGTACGTCTGGGATCATTGTCTTGAACAAGCTTCCACGTATCAGGCATAAACTCGCCAGCGTATGGTTGCAGAATATTTTCCAATATATTAATATACACATACCATGATTCCTTTTACGCGATGTATGGAGCTTACACCTCTCCAGGAAAAGCAACCCCAGATGACGACATTTCCGCCTCCGTATTTTAACGTTATGGTTGTATAGTTCGGATTATATTCACATTTCGGCGGGCGTCGGACATATTGTTTTCACTAGGATCTGATGGAAAACAGTACTTTTCATCATAAGAAATTTTTCGTGCGCATGCGTCGATGTCCACCATGTCGTTTCGGACACTCTTCCTATATCAACATAAGACTTCATGTAAAGATTGTGGTTTTTAAAAAATTAAAGAGGAATCGGTGGAAAATTTTGTGAAGGAATTGTGCATTAGATGTTGAAATTTGTATGACATGCTCAATAGCAAGGAGCCATGAGCAGAGGAGCCAACAAACGCTGTTGATTTGGCGGCTGTAACAGCGATTCTCGCTCCAAATCATTCACAAACTGTTGTTACTACTTTTTGCCTTTTCCAAAGCCGTGTTTCCGAAACATGCAAGACATTGTGTGCAATGCACGAAATGCGAGGCATGGGTGAAAGCTTGTCGACGTGGCGACAGACGATTTTCGTCTATAGTCGATATACAAAAAAATACATATATCTGTTCTCTTCATTTTCAAGAAGAAAATGGTCCTGCAAATGATGACGGAATTCCAATCGACTGATGCAAGAAGAAAATAGAGAAGGTATGTAATCATAATTGTAGTAAACATTTGATGCGTCAGGTAACCTAACCTGTACGTATGGAAATAACAACGCACATTAATGCTTCTAGGTAGTGAAGAAAAGAATGAGTTTGTCAGAAAAATACAAAGCCAAAAAAGTAGAGAGCTTTCCTGTTATTGCAGGAACTTCATTTTCAATTGCATTTTTCGCCCTCTAATAGTGACAGCATTTTTTAGTAAACAAAAAAGATTAACGCATAAACAATAACTGCACAACGGGAAAATGATATAAATTAGTCAACATTCACAAAAAGTGAACTGACAAACCTGTTTTTCTCATAATGTAGTTATCAAATATAATGCTGTGACAGCTGAATTATAACCTTGCAACAAGTTCTTTCTTGCTTCCAGATACTTTACGGGCATGACACTTCAACCAGCGCCTTAATTGAGCACAAGAATGCTTCTCCACATCATTGTACACTAATTTTGTACCGTCAATCACGCTTTCGTCTAAATTAACTTGTAAAAATGATGACGGTACAGACATTTTCATCAAAAGTGTCCGAAACATTCATATTTCCTGGAAAAAGGCCTATTTGTTCCAGAACTCACGAAATGGTCGTCTATCGAGTACATTCAGCGGTACCTTACAGGCACTTTAACAGCATTAAAAGTACGTCGAACATAAACTGAGTTCTCAAGGGCATACCCCCTTTTTTATTTATGTTTCACACTATTATTTATGTGACGGCTACAATCGCGTTTGTCCCTGCACAGCAGTTTTTCCTTACAGACTCTACACATTACGGTTGCGCCATCATAAAATAAATCTTCGAAATCACCGATGAATTTACTCCCTTTGTCAGCAAATTGGAGATTTTTAGGCGTTTGCACGTGTGACATTTTATTAACAATGCGTAATACCGACGCCGATGACATAAACACCTCGAACACACGAATAATAATGTTAGAGTCTGCCAGACGATCGGGCGAAACGACTGAAGTCAACGACACGCCCGCCGCGCGCTGGTGAATTGCAGCACGATCGGTCAACCCTAGTTATGAATTTATATTTGTTTTAATTTCCATATTAAATATTTATTTTTCAAGAAGACGACGAATTTTCATTGTCGCAATGTTATTGCAACTGTTTGACATCCACGTTTATCATTAAAAAATATACATATTAATTTTCTTGTTCACATGAATTATGTGGATCTTATATGAATCTATATTTAATTAAGTGATAATATGGATATGGGAGCGTTACCTATGTTATATGCAAATGATTTTTTTAATTTGAGTCGTATGAATATTAATTCGAAATCTGATGCCACAAGAGATGGTCACAACTTAAAATGATCGATAAGCAATACGATGTAAATCATGTGGTGTTAACGTGGGATAGTCAGTTAGATATGGGCGGTATGAATATTGATCAGATGCCACAGAAGTTGCATGCGATTTAGAATTGTGAAAAATGTTGGAAAATCAATTAAACAATATTATTAACCGCAAAAAGGCGCAAGCAGATTTTCCGAAAACTCTGTAACAGTTGGACTTCATAACTCAAGTACATCACATCAAAGTGGACTTCATAACATAGTATTAAAGTCGCTTCCCGCTGTCTGTCCCTACCTATGTATGCTTAGATCTTTAAAACTACGCAACGGATTTTGATACGTTTTTTTTTAATAGATAAAGTGATTCAAGAGGAAGGTTTATATGTATAATACATGCATAATATAGTAGAGAAACACTGATAACACAGGCCCACAAAAAAAATTTTTTTTTTGACTATGGATAAGAACACAGTTTTTCTCTGTATTTTTTGACACTGAATCCAAATCCGGTGTCCGTTTAACCGTATCACGTCAGAATCAAGGTCATTTCAAGGTCAAATCGCGAAATAAAGGCTTAAAAGAGAATAAACCCATATATCTTATGTTTCTGGGGTCGCTGAATCCAAGTCCGGTGTCCGTTTAACCGTAGCACGTCAGGATCAAGGTCTTTTCAAGGTCAAATTGCGAAATAAACGCTTAAAAGACTGAAATCCATGCATTTCATGCATGTAGTCCTAATTATGCTCATGATTTGCTGTTTTTCCTTACTCTTTTATCTTCAAATGACCTGTGTAATGGATTTCGCTTCCGTTTTTTCTCATCACTTTCTCTTTTTAACATCCAACAACAGAAGTCCGCCATCATGTTTACATTCCATCGACCCTGATATCTTCGTTTCATTTCTCTTATATCTTGGGGAAAACGTTCCCCTTGTTCTTCGTTATAATCTACAAGATTCTGAGGAAAGGAGTCTAAACACGTTTATTCAATGATTCACTCACTGATTTTCAGTAAGATGATTACTATGTAGTTAGACGATATTCAGTAAGGTGGCTACGAGAATTGGTATTAACTCATCTAATGTACATGGATACACGGACTTAGATATATTTTACCTTAACAAATAATAGCAATACATTCACGAAACCGAAAATCCTTAACCACATTTCCCTAATACAGCCTAAGGTACATGATGAAAATGAGACCATTTACGGAATTCTATCATGGGTTTCAGATTTGGATTCAGCATTTAATTAATGCGTTATTTTTTTTAGTTTAACTCCCATTAATGCATTTTTTATGGATTTGACCTTGGACTACTCTTCGAAGTCACGTGATATGGTAAAAATAACATCAGATTCTAATACAGCGATCCCAGAAACATAAATATATATGGGGTTATTCTCTTTTAAGCCTTTATTTCGCGATTTGACCTTGATCCTGACGTGCTACGGTTAAACGGACACCGGATTTGGATTCAGCGTCAAAAAAATACAGGAAAAACACTATGTTCTTATCCATAGTCAAAAAAAAATATTTTTTTGTGGGCCTGTGTAATTTTAGAGGTTTCTAATGTGATGTCGTAAACCGTGCGACGCCGGGGCGGATCGCTAGTTAACTATAAAGGAGTGTCCCCAGCGCATAAGAGGAGGAAACAGGATCATAATCCAAGATAAAAAAAACTAATAAACAAATATTATGAGACTTGGAAATTGACTCATGTCTTTTTTTTTTTTTTGCATTCATTGTCTTCAGTAGTATCCATCTGATTTCACATATTGGCTGGAGACTGAAGCTAACTTGGATGACACTGAGACCCTATTAACGGCCTATTAAGGGCACCTATTAAGGGCACGGGTAGCCGAGTGGGTTAAAGCGCCGTCTTTCCAGTCGCGATACCTCTGTGCGCGTTGTTCAAGTCCCGGCCGGGGTAGCGATTTTTAATTGTCTCGCTTTCTCCGTCAGGGCTTGATATGCAACCACTAATACAGTAGTGTATAGGTGTGGATGCATAGATGCCAATCCAACCGCACATGCCCTAGATTTGGTAATGTTCTGAGTTTTCTGGGTTTCCTCAGAACTGTAAAGCAAATGCGTTACCGAAATAATCTTAAGTCGCTCCCAGTGCGCCATGGCAAATAATAATAATAGCCACTCCTTCCCGCACAGGTCCCTGAGAGGACCTAAGGGGTTACTCTTCGGAGTAATTATAGGGTGAGTATTATTATTAACGGACGATAAATAACTAATAATAGACAAATAAATAAATCGGAAATTCAAGACTGCAACTGTATCGGGGGTGTTCAGTTTACAATTCTGAAGTTGAAACTACTTCCTTTGAAATCAGACATCATGGAAATTTGTCAAATAATAAAAAAATAGACTTTTCTTCTGTGTCACTATGGTCCTCCTTAAATGTCTCGAAAGCTGTGAAATCTATGGGTAGAAATTACGTTAAAACCTGGTGCACTCACGCCACAGCCTTCTTATTCCTGCGGTTCTGCTGGCATTAACTGTCGACACCGTGCGTTGAAATTCCTCGAGCATCTCCGTTTACCATCAAAACGTCCCAAAAGAACGCACCGCTGGCATTTCGTTAACGGTACGGCCTCGAGGAGACTACAAAGAACTGTTTCATAACGACCAGTGGCGGCTAGTGGAATTTTAAGCTCTGGTATGTTCAAAAAGGACCTAGTCCACTTCGTAGCCCATATCTCATTTTAGAAGGGTGAAAATTGAACCTAAATACAGAAATAATATATCTGTGGGGAATTTTGTCCACTCTTCAACAAACGTGTCTTTCGAAATTAAGGTTTCATATACCGTTCTTCAAAAGATATGTAGACGACATTGTAACAGCTATTTCCGAAACAAGAGACTCAAAAATTTTACACTTTCAAATTCACCAAAAAATTCAGTTCATGTTAGAGAATCAATCTCAAGATACCTAACACTAAGATAATATAGAAATGGTAGACATTTCTAGATGTTTTGCTAATCCGCAATGAAAATAACACCGACTGGTATATGAAACCTACAAACCAACCATAGTTTTAAACCAGAACTTAATATCATAAAAAACTTAACTTTAAGGGCAATTAACTTGTCACATGATATGTATCACCAAAAAAAAAATTCAGTTAATTGTAACACTTTTAAAACAAAATGGTTATTCAACAAAACTGGTTAAACAAATTAACAATGAAGTGATGAACAAAATAGCAATAAATAAGAAAGACAACAAAAACGATGTTATTGAAAACAAGGAAAAATATATATATTTCAAGTTACCCTATATGCATACATTGTCCGAAAACTTATCCCGAATTCTCACCACAGATAAAATAGCTGTAGCATACAAAAATTCAAATACAGTTGCACAATGTTATTCCAAATTAAAATCAAAAACTCCTAAATTATATAAATCAAATGTTGTGTACGAAATTACTTGTGATTCTAATAACTGTAATAAAGTTTACATTGGTCAAACAAAAATATATCTAAAAGATAGAATAAAAGAACATGAATATGACATACGAACATACGAACACATTATCAATAATCCAAAACACAATTTTAATTTTGAAAATTGTAAAATTTTAGAAATAGAACTAAACCTACAAAAACGATTACTTTTAGAAATGGTAGAAATACAAATGAATAAAAAAGAGTGTAGTAATAAACGCAGTGATATATACGAATTAAATTCAGTATATTACAATATTCTAGAAACATACCTAATATTTTCATTGTCTCAAACCCATTAAGAATAATGCCTCCCACTCCCTAACACAAATGGAATATTATTTGTACGACAGTGTGGCACCAGAAGATGTCAAATATTTGTTAAGGTGGGTTTAATGCGATAAAGTTGTTTAATGCAGGGTTTCATTAAAACTTTATTTATAAAAACAATTTAAATCATTTTCTGAATATGTTCACGACCTTGGTCCAAACAAATTAGGCATCTCTTTCTGATCGAATTCAAAACATTGTGTAAGAATGAGGATGATCATTTCCATCAGGATTTCATTAATTTTTTTCTGTTTGTTCTTGTATTTGTAAATTGTATTTTTAAGATGATACCATAAAATGAAGTAGCATGGAGTAATATCACTTGATCTTGGTGGAATGCTTGGTGGAAACTAACTAATCTATCCTAAAAATAAAAATATCCTCACGAAGTTCACGGTTTCTGCTGCAGTGTGAACTCTAACGCCATCTTGTTGAAAATACCCCTTCACCCCCTCCCGGCTTCAACGAACTCCATATTCTCATATTTTGAAATGGGTGTTATTTTCTTGTATGTTCTTTAATACAGGATGTCTCATTAATAAAATGAGACACAGCCAAACTACAGTTTTTTTTTAGATAACGATATTTCGAGATAACCAAACTTACATCAGTCCAAAAGTTAACAATACATAGCCAGGTAGATACAGGGTGTCAACGTTTCGATTTTCTTAAATAACTTTTTTTAAATCATTTTTGCACCAAAATTCAGGTGAAACCAGGATGCATCGAAAAAAATAATTTATTAGAGTGTTGTTCATTAATGTTGTTTAAATATCACTCGCAAAATGCCGCCTTACGTGACTTATCAATTTGGATTTAATATTGAAGTTCTTGGCTCGGTTCTTGGTAACAAACTAACTGATATGGGAAGAAGTGCAGACCTTGATCGCAAGTACCAACATATTCTTCAGTTAATTGCGAAACAGCACGAACAAAAGTTTTCGGAGCATTTTTTCAACTACATGTCAAATTGATACATGCTCTTTGAATCTAATTAAAATTGATATATTTGTTTGCCCAATATGCTCTGTTCGCAATGTTTAAAAAATATTTCATAAAATACTAGCTTCTGGTTGTTGATTATTTTATCTTTGTTGCCTAAAAGTTTTTTTAGTCCAAGTGTCTACCAAAGTCATGTTGATGGTTTTGGTAAAGAGTTGGAAAACTTTTATTTTTCATTGTATTACAAGCTTCATTTCGTGGGCTTACTGCAAAAACAGTCCATAAAAAAGTCTATATTTGAACAAACTAGAGATATCTGAACGTATTAAGCCAAAAACTAGTAGAATAATTACAATAAAATTTCTACTGTCCTTTAAATGAGCTTTTTAGTTTTTCTTTAACTGAAAATCAGAATGAAAAGATTTTTCCTTTGACAAAAAATGTTAATGTTTTAAATATCTCGACAATTGCGTTTTCGGACTTAACAGATTTTTGTAATAACCCCACGATTTGATGTATTTTGCTGTACTGTTGCCCTGTATTTGAATCCAGCAACCACCCCTTTAAATGAATCCTCCCATGTATGAAATTCTACCACCCGCCGCGCCGCTGTACCTAAAGAACTCTTTCATAACACGTAAAATCCTTCGAATGGGTTTGGGTAAACCGAGGCATCGACGTTATCCGCGTTCACAATTCAATTACATACCTGTGAAAGCGTTCAGCCGCTCGGGATTTCTATTGGCTTCGCCTTTTATGACTCATTAAGTTTGTATTATGGACGTGTAAGTGTTTTTTTTCCCAGAGGAGCCAGCAGTTCAGAAATGAAAGGCGATATTTAGACGACCAATAGCGTTTAGTCGATAGCAGAGTCTGTGTCTACATAGAGGCAGTTTAGTCCAGTAGGCAGGGAGCTAAAATCATCAAAAACTGTTCTTGAAACATATAGGGTTAGTTTTGACGGTTTCCTATGTATTTTTTTATATAGCATCTGCATATAAGAAGTTGTAGCCTATCGAATTTCCAAAATTTTAAGCCCAACCCGAAGTTGCTGAACCAACTGCTGAAGTTGAAAAAGTGCTCTTTTTTTACTATTTTTTTACGTCGAAAGTAGGGCGATCATGATCATGAAATTTCTTGGACTGCTATTTGTAGTATGAAGTTATAAAAAAAAATCAGCTGAATCCGTTAATAACTTTTCGAGTAATTAACGATCGAATTTTTTGCAAGCCTTAATTAACAATGACGCCATTTATTCGTTTATTGTACAATATTAACCGGGTTGAGCTAGAAAAATAATAAATCTCTTCAAGTTTGCGAAACTTTCTGAGATTTTGAAAAATTTTAATTTGGGCAAGTTTTATAACGTTTTCTACGCGACTACCTTTTTTGAAGATTGTTGAAATTGAAAGTATGCTTCAAGACACGTATTTAAAAAAAAATGGGCGTCAAGATATTAGCGTAGGAAATTCGTTACATTAAAATAAAAAACAAATCATTATTAATGCAGCAGATGTTCAAAATGCATGCCTCCAGCATCTTGGCAGCATAGACGTAAATAGAAATATCTTCTAACGTTAGTTAACATCTGCGGGGTAATCGACCTAATTGAAAATGATATTCTTCTTCTTAAGTCAGCTAAATCGTCGGGTTTGGTTTTGTAGACCATACTTTTTACATATCCCCATAGGGAGGAATCTAACGGCGTGAGATCAGGTGATCGTGCAGGCCATTCTACAGAACCACGTCTCCCTATCCAGCGATTTGGAAAGATTGTGTGGAGATATTGCCGGACATTGACTTCGTAATGTGCTGGTGCACCATCCTGCTAGAGCCATATTGCATTACCTGGAAGTTGTGGGTTTCCTTCAGCTGGATACAAGTTCCATACAAGTTCCATCGTCGGTACAACATTATTTTAGAGCAGCGCTATATAAGTTTCTCCAGTCAAATTGCCGTCAATGAAGAAGGGACCAATGATATTTTCTCCAATTATTATGGATAATGGCCAACTTCTTAAATTTCAGGTTTGTTTTTTTGCTGCTAGCTTTTTGTCATTCGATTGTCAAGCAAAAAAAATGTACGTATTTATTAGTAAGTTTTTATCTTATTGTAGGGAATGTCGGCAATTACAGACATTTATTTTTTGTTATTATTAACATTTCAGAACCTAAAATTGACAAATAGTGTTACTTATAAAAGTTTTATTTTAATGTAATGAATTTCTCACGCCGGAGAAACTTATCTTTTCTTCTTGTTAATTTCTGCAATAAAATTTAAAACTATAGCAGTTTTGAATAGAGAATGAAAAGACCTACACACAGAGTATCACAAGCCCGTACTTCCAATTTGAAAATTTGGGGCTTGTAGCTATCACCTGAAGGGGGTTGAATTTAGGGATGACATTTTTACGTCGCAAGATGTCATTTTAGAATTAAGAATTGACGTGTCTCAAGATCTTCTAAAAAAATGCATAATAATGGAGCTACTATACTATCCCTATATGTTTCAAGAACACATAAAAATCTCTGCCTACTGGACTGGTTGTCTGAAGATCGGTTCAAGTGTTTGAACAGAATACTAGAGAATTTCCGAAGATGCGGAGAAGGAAACTCGTTTTTATTTTTTAATTTTGAAGATAATGTACTTATTAGTAATAAGTACATTATCTTCAAATAATGTATAATCTTCAAATGGAAGTAATAAGTTATTACTTCCACGCTTCGTATTAGTGGGATGAAAATATATCCCAGTGTGTATGAAAAATATCTAAATAGACCTAAAAAGTTCTGACCCTTGGATTCTAAGTTTGAAAACAAAATTATGCCTGATGCCTGTCTGTCTGTCGTATAATGTCTCTTATTATTATGACATAATAGGTTCGTTTTAACAGCAGTTTTGTCTTCGAGGTTATTTTTTTAAATGACAACCAGTGGTGGCCGGTTTCACATGCTCGTATTTCCGTAAGAAAGCATGGGACCCACACCATATTTTATGGTATGGTTACTAGACCTAAGTAGAAGACGGTAATGACAAAAAATCTTCAGGGAAAACTTGTGAAATTTTATTTCCAAAAATGTTTGCCTCCGGGCAGATCTTGCCGACTTGCAAAATATTTGCAATTTTTATAATATATTTTTTTTTCATAATCACCGAGTAAACACAATTTTCTTTATACTTGTGATTTTTTGCAAAATTCTTATTTTCCTGAAAGATACAACTATTGTAAAATTTAATAGACGAAATGTTGTGATGAAATAAAAATTCAAATTTCCATCTTTTACAGATCTCAAAATTTCGAGAAAATCAAAAGTATAAAAAAAATTGTATTCACGCGGTCATTATGAAAAAAAATATTTCGTAAATATTTTGCAAGCCGTTTCAAGATCTGCCTGGAGGCAAACATTTTTGAAAAAATAATTTCGCAAGATTTTTTGCCATTATAGCCTTCTACTTAAGTTTAGTAACCACCCTCTAAATTATGGTGTGGGTCCCATGCTTCCGTAATTTTTTTTTCAATAACTGAAAGAACAGCTTTTTCTCTTTACTATACACTACAAATTTGATATGGTTACATAAGGAACTAATAAAAAAACTAACTTTGAAACTCATAAAATAAAAAAAAACAGATACTCGAAATACCTGTGAAAATAAGATGTCCTGTCACATTAAAGTCATAACTCATAACAGACGTCATTTGTGATTTTCTGTGTTCCTTTTTTTCTTCTGATTTCTTGTTCACGAGTAAATCGAGGATGACTTCGATAGAAGAGCTGCATTTTGTGAAGGCATGATGGAAAGATGTAACAACAATAATAACTTCGCAAGAAATATCCTTTCATATGAAGCCACATTCAATTTAAATGGTGTTGTTAATCGACATAATAGCCGTTACTGGTCAAGTCATAACCGTCATTGGTTCCAAGAATCGCATACCCAAAATCCCCAAAAAGATAATGTTTGGGCAGGCATTGTTGGACTTTCTTCATAGATGGAAATTTAAATCTGAAAAATATTTAGATCTGCTACGAAATCACATAATTCCGTGGTGTCGAATGTTATTTCCGGGTGAAAATAATGTTATTAACCAACAACTATGGTTCCAGTACGGTAACCGTACGGGACCCCACCACGTTTTGCGGCAAAATAAAGTTGGTATTCATTAAACCAAACGTGAAAAGACAAAATGATTTCATGTTGACAGAAAGGTGACAAATAAACTGATGAAAAACTTTTATTCAAGACTTTTTTCATCTACAAGGTTACAAAGTTACGCTGACTTTTTTGCCACGCTGCATACTAGGTATGAATAATCGTAGAGAAAATATCCTCATTCGAAGATTTTGTTCCTCATTCGTTTGCTTCCACGTATTCCAATTTATTTGAAGAAAACATTAATTGAGAATGTTTACAAGGCTTTCACAAGGCAAACACAACAAACAAACGACCAAAACAAAAGAGAATCCACGAACTAATTTAGTGTTAACCATAATGCAGTAAAATATTAGACAGTAAACAACTATGTATTCATAATGTTTTTAATAATATGAAACTCTGTTTTTCTTCCTTTACTAACTAAATGTTAAGCATCTTTGGTTTAACCTTGAAACTAATATCCAAAAACACATTTTTCGACATCAAGTCGATTTGCCAAGCCTAATTCATTCGGAATTCCAATTTCCAACATAGAATGAATAAGATCAGATAAATTACCAGCCACTATGTTGTCTGTTTCGTAACAATGCATATTTGACCTTTTTTTTCCTACTCTATCAGCTTACATTGCCTTATAACAATTGAAATATCGTTTTGGCCTCATTGGATCTTGCGCAACTTCTTCTCTAGTGCAGGCTCTCCTTGGGCCTGTGAGAAAATAAAAATGGCTATAAAAATATACATGACTTGCATGTGGAAAATAATAAGAATAACGAGGTAATTGTGGCGTTTATTTTAAACGGACTTGCTTTACTAGTAGGAAGTTGGCAGACATACAGGGCTCTAAAACTGCTTGTTATACTGTCACACAACGGCAAATAGTGATGACTAAATATGTAACTTGACTTGAGATATTCATTGTATCACATATATTCATTAATTGTCGAATTACTGCAGTCGAGAAGCATCAAAATTTACGCGTGGTGGCCTCAAGTGTTTTTGATATAGTGAAGAATTTTCATCTGGTTGAAAATTGGATGAAAATCAATAGGAACTGAATATACGAGGTGTGGCTATTAAATAACCGAACTGATGCTACTACCAGCGCGCTGCGAGCGTGTCACGACAAGTTTGAACAGAACTGTGTCTGGTGAAAGTTTCCCCACCCTGAACTCGCTGAACAAGCCAATGGGCCGCTCGGTTTGACTGTAGCAGTCGTTTGAATTAGTCTACGCATTAGTGACGCATCGAAAAAATGTTGTGTTCAGATGGAGCAACAGGTTAATATCAAGTTTCTTGTTAAACTGGGGAAACTTCTTGTTAAACTGGGAGAAGCTTATGCAATGTTAAAAGAAGTATACGGGAATGAATGTTATCCCGCACACAAGCTTTTGAATGGTTTAAACGGTTTAAACAGGGACGTGAAACGACCGAACACGATTCGCGCCTCGGACGGCCCTCAACGTCAAAAAAGGACGGAGACGTTGAAAAAATTGGTAAATTAATCCGCGAAGATCGTCGTCTAAGCACCCGAGGACTTTTTGAAATGACGGAAATCGACAAAGAATGTGTTTGCCAGATTTTGCATGAATCGTTCAACACGCGCAAAGTTTGCGCAAAAATGGTGCAAAAACTCCTCACTCCCGAGCAAAAGGAATCAAGAATAAACATTTGCGCTGACATTCTAAACAACATTGACACTGATCCAGGTTTGTTAGGCACGGCGATTACTTGTGATGAAAGTGTGGAAGCGGTTAAAGCAAAAACCACGGAGGTTCTGAACCAGCTGACAGAAGCGGTGTAGAGATCACCAAAGAGAGTACATTGAAAGCGAAAAAGTTGCTACTGTAATTGATAACGAATAAAAAGTGTTATAACAGCAGTTCGGTTATTTAATAGCCACACCTCGTATTCAATGAGGGATACATAATATATGAAGACTTGAAAGAGGTTTGTAATTGTTCACTGCAACAAAGAAATGGCAGAGCGAGAGTAAGAACAAAAAGTAATAACAACTAAAAAACAGACAAAAATACGCGATTTTAACTAAACATTTTTTAGAAACAATCGAGTTAATGAGCTTTTCTTCCAACTGATGGTGGCAGGTCTCTGGAGCATACAAAAAATGACATGTACCTATTAAACTAAACGGTGATTTGTTGATGCGGGTAAGATAATAAAGCTTTATTTCAAAGTCGATGAAAATAGTCGACCGTTCGATTTCACGTATCGCTAAATCCCAAGTATCATAATAATCCCAATCATGCGGATGTATTGGAAGCCTGGGGCGGTGTCTCAAATGTATCAGGAAAGTGTCTGCTGCGTCGATACCAACGCCAACTGAACGCACTACATACCTCGAGTCTCGAGAGTCGGTCTCCTTGACTTTCCCATTTTAGAATTGCGCGGGGTACCATTACAGGTTCCTCTCTCACAATATGGACTTTTTTTTTGTAAACGTTGGTCATAAATATTTTAAATACGACAATATAACCTGTGCTTTTGCATAATACATAAAACCAAGTCGTTAGTCGTTATTCAATTAAAGGCATTAACGACAGTAGCAGCTGAAGGATGATAAGTAGGGTAGACAACGCCTTATCCCTCAGTACGTAAAGGGATTCTTCCTAATCAACACCAAATTATATTCTATATGGGTCATTTCACGCGAGATTTACAATGAAAATTTTAATTTGACCGAAATATTTTTTTACTGTTCTTTACACCAAAATATTCGACACGTATTTTTTCGTTTTGGGGAAATCGCAAAAATTTCGACTTTATGAGCAATCGAAATCTGAAAGTACAAAAAAACACTACATTTTTGTTCGCTGATTACTCGGAAAGTACGGTACATTCGAAGAAAAAGCTAAGGCAATAAAATTTAGGATTTTTCTTCCTCTTTCCAGAAATGTGATAAAAAAAATGTGTTTAATTAACGACTTTTCATAAACAACTACACTTTTTTCAAAGTTGGACATTTTTTTTCTCAATTTTGTTTGCTATAAATATTGCTTAAACTATCAACAATTTACTGTAAAATTTGTAGAGTGGGTAGTCTGTAACTTTTTTAGATACAAATTTTTGAAGAGAGGCGAGCACGCTTGGAGCGCGCGCTGGACGCGATGATTCTCGTATAAACTCGTCGCGACTCGCGGTGGTTCCTGTAGACGTGGTGATTCCGCATTTTTGAGCCATCCTGCAGCAAGTGCGTCGCGTTTAACATTTTTTTTATCAACAATGTCAGTGTCATTTAAAGATCGTTGTTGCAACCCTTTTAAAGAAAGCAGTCATACCAAAAGTGTTAATAAAGTGTTTACAGTAAATTGTTGATAGTTTATGTAATATTTATATCAAAAAAAAATTGAGAAAAAAAATGTCCAACTTTGAAAAAAAGTGTGTTTGTTTATGAAAAGTCGCTAATTAAACAATAAAAATTTGTCAAAAAAATTTATTGAACACATGGCTGGAAAGAGGAAGAAAAATCCAAAATTTTATTGCCTTAGCTTATTCTTCGAATTTACCGTACTTTCCGAGTAATCAGCGAACAAAAATGTGTTTTTTTGTACTTTCAGATTTGCGATTTCCCCAAAAACGAAAAAAATGCGTGTCGGATATTTTGGTGTGAAGAACAATAAAAAAAATATTTCGGTCAAATTAAAATTTTCATTGTAAATCTCGCGTGAAATGACCCATATGGATTCCTGAAGGAATGTGTATATTCTGAATATACATAGAAGATTCACAGAATCATGTTCATGGAATGTTCATAGACTTTTTACGAATACCAAATAATATTGGCCATTAAAATACTGACAAAATGATTAAGAGTATATTATATTTTGCATAATACTCTAAGAATATTCCCAAGACAACGAGAACATACTATGCAGAATACTGTGCTCATCTATACTTTGTACAAAATAAAAATCTATAATGGAATGGTTTATTTAATTTTAAATTTCGCGTTCGATATTAGTTTTTTTTGCAGTTGGCAGCAGATCCGAAGTTGCCGTGTTATATTACTTCACATTTGTTGATAATTTGAAATTATCTGAACCTTACATTGGCTTTAATAGTGCTTTGTGTATTTTTTTGAACTTCAAACTTTCATCTTGCATTGAAAAACTGCTATTTTCAGAACAATCAAAGTGTTATAGTTCAGACTTCCTTTTGCGAAATGCCAAAACCGTTAAACAGCTGCTGCCAAGAGTTAGTAACATCTTCGATACACTATTTTGAAAAAGAACGAGACAATAATAGTCCATTGATACCCTTAAGATAAATAACGATATTTATGTACAAAAAAAGTACACTGCACAGTTTATAACCGAATGGTGTTTGTGAGAAAGTTTGAGTTTTTTTAATGTATTTAATTTACATATTTTAGCTTATTAGACGCAGCATTTCAAAAGCTGTAATCCTATCAGAATCAATCAAGCAAAAATCAATTCTGTAGTACAAACAATATCAGAATTCAACAACCTTCAAAAAGTGATAAAAGAACTATTTTATTTTTTAAAGTATTATTTAATTTTTTCTTATAAAGTCTGTCTCACACCACGCAACAGTAAATAATTTCCAACACCTACTGAGCTCGTCTATGTATTTTCTATAAATGGGGTGTACATATTTAGAATGAATTCATTCTTCTTCTTGAAGTGCCTATCCTCTGTGGATGTTGGCCATCACATTGGTCCAAATTATTTTATTCACTGCCGCTCTGAATAGAGCTGTTGATGTCATTCCGGTCCATGTTCGTAAATTTCGCAGCCACGATATTCGTCTGCGTCCTGCTGACCTTCGACCCTCTATTTTCCCCTGTAGGATGAGTTGAAGAAGGTGGTATTTTTCGTTTCGCATGATATGTCCGAAGTATTCCAATTTTCTGCGTTTGATATTTGGTAGGTATTCTAGTTGTCCACCGATGCGTTGCAATACCGTATCGTTTGACACGTGGTGTATCCATGGTATTCTGACTATGCGGCGATAGCACCACATCTCAAATGCATCTATGCGCTTACATGAGGCATCGGTAAGGGTCCACGCTTCTGCCCCATATAGGAGGGTTGAGAGTACATAGCATTTTAAAATACTTATTCTGGTATGGATGTTGAGGGATAGGTTGCACAGTATGTTACGCATCTTGTTAAATGTACCTCTTGCTTTTTCGATTCGACATCTTATTTCCCGAGAGTGATCCCAGTCCTTATTCAAGGTGCAGCCCAGGTATGTAACTGTCTCGGCCATTGTGAGAGCTATATTGTTAGCGGTGAACTGTAGGTTGCCGATGAGGTTTTTACTGATAACTAAAACGTGTGTCTTCTTACCGTTTATCTTCATACCATATCTGTTGCATGCAGTCTCTACACGGTCTACATGAATTCATTAACCATACCAGTACGGATATTTTACAAAGATATAAATAAATCATAATTATTGTCAGATTCTGTTATTATAATTTTGTAATATTTGCATAAATCCTCTTTGCTAAATTTTACTACGATACGCCACTGGAACTCGGAGATGTACATGTGCATATATTTATAAAAAGTAATTATTTTTTTGTTGCATTTGTGAGAAACTAGACTTTTTTTTAATTTTCACCTTTGAAAAACGACCTCTATCGAATTGTAGAATTTACTTAGTTAGAAAAGAGTCACAATATGATAATAATAATAAATAATTGTCGCGTTTTAAAATATTAAAACTGTAACCGTATAATTCTAGGACAGACAAAAGTGGGTTACAGAGGACAAACGGACAGTGGTCATAGCAAACAAGCGTGAATAATTTTCTTTCTATGTGACAGCGGCTTTTAGTATAGTATTTAATAGATATGTAAATAATGGCTGACATTATTTTTTTTTTCGGTGTTCCCCAGTGACCCTGTTACAAGCATTTGATGTTTGACGTGTGTTTAATCAATCGTATAACCTTATCAAGATGGAGATAAAAACTTTTTAGGCGGTAGGTAACGTATTTAATAATACTCCAGTTTTTCGAAAAAAAATAAAATAAACATGTGAACACTAAAAATAGATAAAAAACACTTAAGTTATAAGCATTATTTTTATTTGAAAATGCATTTGATCTTGTATTAAGTATTTGACCAATGATAAATGTCTATAATATTTATTTTATGTACCTACCGGTGGCGTAGCCATGGGGGATTTAAGGAATATATCCTCCCAAGAGCCATGAGTAATACTTTTTACCCAGAGAAAGACTAATTGATATAGTAAAAGTCATTGGTAAAAAAGAATTATTATTAGTACTTATATCTCCTATAGATCAGTTCTGGCTATGCAACTGGTATCTACAATAACACTTGTACGCTTTAAGGGGACATGACACCTTCAAAAAAATTTTTGTAATGTTTTAAAATGCGCATAATTTTAATAAAAAACAAGATATCATTTTGAAACTACACACATATTGTATTGACATGAAAATATTGTATACAAATTTTTTTTTTGAATTTTTGTATGAGATTTATGACCACTAGAATTTTTTGGAAAAAAATAAATAAAAAGGGGTTTTAATCAGCATCGAAGCCGCCATGGAATGAGTTGCAAGAAAAGATTTTGGTCGAAAATTAACAAAAATGGCGGCATTTTTTTGAAAATGGCCAATTTTTGGGGCCAAAAATCGTGCCAAAAATCAAAAACTATAATACCGATCTTTCTGTCCGTAGTTCATTCCATGCATTAATATGTGCACAACAACATATTAAAATTTCAGAAAGATCGGTCGAGTATTTTTCTTTTTATCACGCCCGCCAACTCGAAAAATGTGGTTTTGAGAAAAACGCGTTTCAAGTTTTTTAACTATAACTTTTCAAGAAAATGTTACCTACAGTCAGTCGGCACCGTACAAAATTCCTTCCTCCTTCTCATACTCTTTCTCTGCATGTAATTTTTCATCACTACGTGCAGTTCTTGCTTCTTTTGAAAGCCTCAGTGCTTCGACAATTCGCCTGCTTAATTCGTGCAGAGTCACGAACTTTCGCGTGCTGCAGCGAATGTTGGCCGATGGTAATGTCCAAAACTTGCATGATTTTCAAAATGGACATGAATAACGTACACACACTGAGATTCATTCAAAATATACGTTTGGAATAAACTGTATAACTGCGTGGCTTATACGAAATAAATACTCTATCATAACAATAAAACCACTTTTGTGGTTTTATTGTTATGATAGATAATAATAGATTCCAGGACCGGGCTTCACACGACTGGAATATTGTCATATTTGCACACATTAATAAAGCACAGTGTCAACTCTTATGTACATGTACATAGTACAATCGTAGTTCAATCAAATAACGCCATTTATATGTAGCATTTCAGAATACAGCCCATCTGCCATGTTCTGCGCCCCACTTCAACCAAGGTCAAGTCGTGAAGGCGAACGTATTTTATACTTGTTTATTTAGTATTATTTACTCTGCGGTGGTCGATACATCATTATTCGTGTGCATGAAATGTCGAATAAATTTGTAAAAATGTCGGAACAGCGTCCGTCGCGTGCTACGATCGAGCGCTGAATAAACAATTTTCCGAAACTGACCTAAAATGACAGTGAACTTCGTTGTACCGAATGTGACAGTGTATTGACGTGGCACGTAAAAACAGGTGTTTTGCAGCATGGTAGTACAGGCAAACATAAAGCTCGTGTAAGTGGTGGTGTGAGTGCGCGAGAGAGACATAGACAATTTAACTTGGATTTAATCAAGATGACGGTACCGTATAATACTCCATTCGTAAAATTAGATCATCCAGAGCTCAGACAATGTGTACAGAACGCTGCGACTGGAAAGTACGGGAATGTTAGTCTGTCTACATATTACGAGATGAAAAAAAACGCCCTCAAGGTATGATGTGAGCGTTCTTTTTTTATCTTACGATACCTAGTAAGAAATATTTTATAGACCACATTTAGTTTGTAAATTAAAGACTTCAGTTTTGTCAGTTTGTAAACTGCCCGTTACTTATTAACCAATCACAGAAAATGAAACAAAATGGCCAATTAATGTTGTTGCCATTTTGAATGCCAGTTTCTGATTTGTGAGCAGCAGTTTTTCGTTTTTTTTTTCATATTAACTGCATTGTTTAGACATTTTCATTTAGAAACCTGATACCTGACACTTTAAGGACAGTAATGCTACGTGTATATCGAGGGATTTCATTTAATCATATTACATACGATAAACTCAACGACAGAGGCAGAGGAGAAATGCGGTAACTGAACATTGATGATTACCTATGCACAAGAATTTGGACAGGGGTGTAAAAAGGAATAAAAAGCCTATATAAGTGAAATAAAAATATGCCTCAAATGTCTAACTTTTGATTGTCCAACAATTTGTTAAAAAAAATTGAGGCACTTTTCTTTATATGATAAACCATTCTTCCGTTTTGCAGAAAACGGTAGGCAGGAAATTTCAATTCAAATCATATTCATGCTTTTATTTTTTTTTATGTGAAGAGAAATACTATTAGGAAATCTAAAGTAAAATCAGAGCATTAAATGTAAACTGTGACTGTCGGTAGAAATTTCTCGACATTCCGCGGAAGAAAAGGGTTATTGTAAACGCGAAGATTTCCAAGTCAAGTAGCTCGTAACGTACATGTGGCTTCCGGTGACAAGTAGTAAATAAGTGAAACAACGTAACGTACCCACACAATACGCCGTGTACTGCGTGTGATACGATATTTGTGTTGGTAAACATTCTAATCTAGCGTGCGTGTGAGGTCCCCACATTGTTGCGTTACTTGAAATTGTTATGTAAAACTTTTCTGTGGTTCGTTGAACTCAGCCTACCAGATGCATTTTTTTACGAAGAATCATGAACAAATCATTCCTTGAAATCCCTGATTTTTTATAGAAATACATTATTAACCACTTTTTCAGATGTTTATTGTTCTTTTACTGTTTCTATAGTCAAAATCATGTACAAATCGAACGGTCGTTTCAGAAAACAAGTGAATACATTGGTGCCTGGTATTCACTTGTTTGCTGGAATGATGCCAGCTTTAGTTTCTTAGTTGATATAAAGAATACGGCAAAGTAACTTTGCGATGGGCCCTCGTAACTCTACAACTCAGACGAAGCCGATATGAAAGAACGGGATATCGTGCAGTCTATCAAAAAGGCTTCCCTAAAGGGGGTTAAATAGGCATTTATATTGGATTAGATTCAATTGAAACGTCGACAAAATGATAGTTACCTTGACACAACATGATTGCAAAGAAATTATTGCAAGAGAGAAAAAATCCATAGTTAAAGGTCAACCGTTATCGATATTGAATGTTTGCCAAAGGTGTAAGCTGGATTTGTAGCCTTTCACCTAGCAAATATCCATGTATACAATGTTGAGGTGTGACAGAGATAGTAGGTATATACAATATGTAGTTGTTTCATTTACCTAAAATCTAAGTAGATTGAGATAAAAGAACGTATAGACCCAGGCGGTGTCTGTTTTGGGTTGTCATTTTTTCCTTATGATCCCTAATTTTTATCGAAATGCCTCTGGAATTCCATAAGAAATAATATTTTTTATGTGTGCCAGTTGAATAAGTTGTGGAAATTTTGTTATTAAACCAAATGTGAAGAAAATCATTAAAACAACCATTTTTCACTCTTTTCTTCTATATAATTCGAGAACTATTAATTTTAGAGAAAAATTGAAAAAACTCATTCATTGGTTCTCGAGATGTAACCAATATTCGAGATATAAATAATATTCCAGGCACTTCAATAAAAAGTAGGGATCATATGGAAATATTTGAAATTACCTCATTTAAAAACAGATACCGCCTGGTCTAACACTTAATATGCACCTGCAGTGCCTTTTATATACAAGGAAGTAGATTTTCAAATAATTGAATATCATAAGTGAATAAAATATTCTTACGTAATAATTTTATAAGTACATAAGTCCAATCTCAACATGTGACCTTATGAATTATTGTTATCCTGGATTGCATTTAATTTACTACCTCTATAATTTATCAGTTCGACAATCTAGTGTTTTATATGTTACATTTATTTAGTTACTTTAAATACAGGTATATTCTTTTTAGGGATACTTATTTTTACTATTTCGAAGATGGAATTAACTATGCTGAAACTTCGCTTTCTTAAAAAATTCTATTCTTTCAAACTTAAACCTTTAATCAATTTATCCTTTATTGCACAAATTAAGTTTTATTTGTCTTCAACTAAACTGCTCGTCAAAATTAGCGTAACACTTTTTAGGTTAACGCCATTTGCGTTCTATTCGAGTTAGAGACTTTCAATAAAGTCTCTAACTCCAACTCTTTCAATAAAGTCTCTAAAAAAAAGTTGAGGTTTTCAATATTCAGTAGCCTATAGGGTTGGTTTTAATGCCCTTAAGGCGCTATGATGCGACTTAAGCAGTTCGTCGTCCACACCCCATGTCAAAATTTGAAAACAACCCCATGTCGAAATTTAAATTCGCAAGATTTTGACTACAATTTCAGAGATATACAAGATTGATTAAGAAGGACGCTGTCGGGTAAAAACTCCATTCGGACACACTTTAAGACCTTCTCAATAGGTTATGTGTATTTGGTCTCTGTCCCAACACTTCAACCCCATTTATAGACCCCCTAAGCCACCCTTTTGCATTTACGCAGGTTTTTGCATGATATGACCTCTTTGGGTGAATCCATTGATTCTAATGCTATCTAATAAATTGGTGTGGGGTGCCACAACTCGCTTTTATCCTTTAACAACCTAGTCTTTAACAACCAAGTCTGCGTGGGATGTCTATTTGTCTCGAATTCATGTCATGGCATTACTTGAAGGCTCTTAAAGTTCACGGGATCGAATGAATGATAAATTCTCGATGAATTCGAGACAAATAGACATCCCACGCAGCCTTCTACAGGGGCGGAACCAGAGGGGGTGAGTGGCGGGTCGGCGTGTGTGTGTGTGTGTGTGTGTGGCCTGGAAGGGTGCTTGAGTTGTTAAAGGATGAAAGTGAGTTATGGCACCCCACACCAATCTATTAACCAGCATTAGGATCAATGGATTTGCCCAACAGGGGTCAAACTACGCAAACCCCTGCGTATATGCAAAGGGGTGGCTTAGGGAGACCTGAAAATGGGACGAAGAGATGGGACAGCCACCAAATACACAGAACCTATTGATGAGGTCTTAATGTGTGTCGGATGGAGTTTTTACCCGACAGCGTCCTTCTTAGTCGATCCTGTAGATCTCTGAAATTTTCGTCAAAATTTTGCGAACTCAAATTTAGACATGGGGTTGCTTTTTGGGGTGTGGACGGCGAACCGTTTAAGTCACAGCGTAGCGACTTCGGGACATTCGAACCAACCCTATAGGCTACCGAAAATTAAAAACCGCAAGTCTCTAACTCGAATTGAACGTAAATGGCGCTAATCTAGTAATCTAGTAAGTGTTACGCTAATTTTGACGAGCAGTTTATAAACAACTCATAAAATCAAATTACTCGTACCAAACAATTTGACCACTTTAGAAAAAACATTTTGCAATTTGTATAGCTGTTTTCGATTTTATCATTACTTCTTTAAAACACCTTTGGAATTTTCAGTTTCATTACCCTTTCTTTCGCACTTATTCAAAGTGCATTCGCATACCGTTCAGATGCCGTCTGTGTTCAAGGTCATAATACAAGTATCAACCTTGCCGTGGCGATTCACGATTATTGAAATTATTTTATCAGAAGTGAACACAGCATTATCTCAGGTCAAATCATCGCACCGTATGAAATATAACATCAAAAATTACACTTGAGCAGTTTGTAAATTATAGATTGTGTCCGAATCTAGGTTAAAACATGAACATACGCATCTAGTGTTATAAATATAACTGAAACAATCAGGATGTTACATACATATCTGAAATATACATAAAAATGCGTCACGACGGCAACATCGCAATACCTAACATAACCTTAAATCAGTATTGACGTAACTTAAGAATCGCTAGTGACATTCGTGTGATTTGCAGTTATTTATGACGAAAAATATTTGCGAAAGGAAAAATGCCCTCTTTAATCTATCAGTCTCGATAAAGAATTTAAATTGCTTTTATATTTAAAACAAGTAAATTTAATAATATATCCTCTGATAAGATTGGTATCTTTCAATTAGAAAATCAGGGGACCATTATGACTTCGTTTTTAGCTGTGAATCAGAATTCCTACCTATTTTCACATTTTCACATTTTTTTTTATTACTATAATTTTACTAGATTACATATACATATATAAACAAGACAGGCTGTCATAATCCCATTACAATCATTTTGAATTTATAGTGGGATCTTTTAAAAATCTATATTTTATTTCGCCAATAAATCTCATTTTAATCAAATTGCGTAATTTATTACGGAAACTGATACGGAAAACTCTAATAAAAACAAAAATATATCAATATCAATATCTTTCGTCAAAATAATACGTACAAATAATAATTTATTTTTTTACTCTAGGCTACATCGATTGAAAATGTCTTATTAATAATATACATATGTATAAATTAAGATTTATATTTAACTAGAGCAAACAGAATAATCTACATTGTTCTTTCCATTTTCTATTAGTTGTATTGTTGTATTTATCGAACTTACAAACAAACAAAGACTACAATAATGGTTGTGTCGAAGTTTTGATAAACATTATTCTCAATAATTCTCGGGACTAGGTACATTTTCTATTTTATTATGTTTTCCTTATTATTATTATTATTATTATTATTATTATTATTATTATTATTATTATTTTGGAAGACAAAAAGTGAACCCAACCTATGCACGAATCAGTCTAAATCTACGTGAGTTCTTGCTTTGTAAACACCTCAGATAACCACGAATATTCACGATTAGAAAGGTCGAAATCAGACTACAGATAAAGCGAGTAAATATTTACCAATTCGTAAACAGGTGTTTAGTAGATAAATTATCTAATTCCCTAAATGTTTCTAATATTTTTTACGTTTCTAAATTCGGAGCGGAATGGACGCCGCATGATTTAACCTCACTTATGGACTTATATACCTTCATATTCAAATATATACAGGGTGTTTCAGGTTTTAGTTTACAGACTTTATTTGCTCACCCAGGATAGTTAGCAAAAAATGTATATACAAAAGTTACTTGAATTCATGAGGCCTATAAAATGACATATTCCGTTTGACATGTGCTAGTGACCTTGAGGTTATGTCAGTGTCAATATAAGTTTTTTAAATACAACACCCTGTATTTTTCGACATTTTTGGATTTACCGAACAATTCTACACATATTTCATGTAACATACCCTATACCTATCTTCAACCGTTTTCGAGATTTTCGAAGTCAAACAGCTATTATTTTACAATACAAAGAATTTTCAGTTTGCCTTGTTTCCATATCTTTTTTCCGTGCATCACAAATATTGTCCCTAATAATAAGCGTTTTCTCATTTTGCTAAAAATGGAACAATTTTTTTATAAACAAGTTTTTCTAACAGTTTTTCAAAAACTAACACACATATAAAGTTATAATAACAGTTTTTTTGCAAATGTATTTCACTCATTTTAAGTGAAAATTCCAAATTTCTTCAGATCGTTGCTAAAAAAAAAAATTACCATTAGCAGAAAAGTGTACAGAGAGGTTAAGAGATGGCCTATGCTGTATACACAGACTCTTGCCAACATTAAAGCAAAAACAGAGTTAGGTTAGGTTAAACACTTACTTGATGTTCATCGAAGTTTTTGCAAAAAAAATCCCGCAACAAACAACAGAAATTCACTCTTGTACGATTGTTTTGGCAACTAACAACACAGGGCGAACACGCGTTTTTTTTACCGGGTAAAAATTTTCCGATATTTATTCGGTATCGCAACGAAAATATCGATATTTTAGAATATCGCTCGAGAGAATTATCGACGCCAAAAAACTCGATGTATTACAAACAAAGTATCGATACTTCGATATATCGGATCGGTATCGCCCATCCCTACAGAAGACTAATAATTATTTTTCTTCAAGTACCTAGCG
The DNA here is from genome assembly GCA_029963805.1 of Aromia moschata. NCBI lineage: Eukaryota > Metazoa > Arthropoda > Insecta > Coleoptera > Cerambycidae > Aromia > Aromia moschata. Next base: position 244,730 of record JAPWTK010000439.1, read on the forward strand.
TCTGGAGGGAAATTCGTACAGAAAAGTCATTTGGGGTTATTGTACAATACAGCTAGATTGCGAACGCCCTGTATACGCCATAAATTAAGATAATATTTAACCGAGTATTTAACCGTTGCACCATTCCAAAGAAGACAGCTTTAATTGGTAGTTTCACCTTGCCCGAAACCAGTCCTCCGAATCTTCCCATTGTTGTACGCAGTACTGGGAGCTATAAATAAACGCAAGTCAACGTATGTATGTATACTGACGGTATTGTCCATTGTTTTTCGTCGCCCATTCTCTAAACAGGTTGGCGTAATTCTGCCAATCTTTTATATTGTTGTTGTTTTTCTCGAACAGTCTAATCGTCAAAAGGTGACGATTTGTTTGCCTATCGACCATCTAATCGATTACGAATTAACGAGAATGACTAGCGGTGACGGAAGCAGATGGTGCCCTTGGTTTTTTCTTCGCTAGTAAGGTCGATTTGCTCCAGCAGAAGTTTGTAAGCGGGTACACAGTATATCTGGACGATATGGAATGCGATATGGTGCCATTTGAATTTCTATAGTTCGACCAATAAATAGTGGACGATGAATGAGCCGAACGCGGGACTCTTAGAGCGCGATGCAGACGTGTTACCGCTCGACTATCCTGACTGTAAGTGACACCCTCCGAGACTGTTTTATAGAAAAAAAGGAATTGAATACAATGATGTGTTTCTTTTGACAAATAAAAACATACTAGTTAAAATTAGAGACATTTTTTGGAAGAATATTCTAAGACCAAATTACGCTGTTCTGCATTTTAAAAGTTTTGGTTGCTCCCTGATATTTTTTTTGTGTTTTTTGTGTCTACTGTAATGTGTTGAATTCAAATATGAGCTCGGTTTTTACCTATCACCCACAAGTTTCTAGAGAAAGGCAGAAGAATATAAAATATGAGAAACCCAAACCATAAGCAATCTAGTGAATTTTCCAAGATTAAAAAAAAACACACTTTTTTTACAAAATATACTTCATTTTGTATCAAAAAAAGGTAATATACAATCAATAAATTATTTTGTTGTATCTTTTCGCTTATATTCGCTGGGATCGGTTTCACATTTAAGGACCCAACAGTAGTCCGCTAACTGTTTGGGGTCCATTTTCCACTATACCGCTTCTCCAATTGAGCAGCAATTTGCAGGTGAAATCTTTTGCCGTGTTGATTTGAACGAAACTGCACCTAAACTGTCAAGGAAGAAAATGCAACTTAAGTGACATTGCAACCTAATGCAACCTAACGTCTTTAATGCAGTCATTTTAGACGAAAATGTGGCTTCTGTTCAAAAAAATTAGTAACCACTTTCTTATTTTTTTAATCGCTTTATTTCGTTGTTTTAAACAACATATTAAAAATCAAGAACGGTATCAGCAGGGCTAAAAAAAGTTATTCAAGGTCAAAGGTCACAAAAATAAGTTTTTTTTCGAAAATCTCGTTTTATATGGCTCGGAGGTTAATTAAGCTGGTTACAAAAAAGAAAGATCATGAAATTCTCTATAATATGGTTCTATTTATTTTTCACGTACGATGAACCATTTGCGAAATACAAAGTGACGAATGTGTACGTCGTGCGTTGTACCTATTTCCGCATCATCTTTGAGGTAAGATACAAGGCGCGTTTTTTTTTTTACATGGGGTCCCCAGTAGGCCCAAGCCAAGCTTTGACAAATATCCTCATTGTAAGCAACATATTTTATTGCTACACGCAATAACCGGATGTGATACCACTTCTGCTCTATTTAATAAAGGAGAACTTAAAACAATAAAAATCTTTGAAAATCGTCCTGATTTATATCAAGCTGCAGAAGTTTTTCAACAAGAAAATTGCTCTCAACAACTTATATTTGAGAATGGAGGAATGGAATTTTGGCGATGTATAGAGCTCCTAAGTCGGAAACATCTCTTGATAAATAATTATCGGTACTTAAGTTTTGCGAAATCGACTACGTTCAATACTGTTGTAAAATTACAATCGCTTCCACCTACAACTGCAGCAGCTCAACAACACCTGAACCTGTAACAGGTTCAAACATGGTTGGGAAAAGATATAGATCCGCAACAGTGGGGCTGGATCTTAAATAACAATATTTTGGAGCCCGTTACAACGTTGTTACCACCTGCGCCGGACAGTATTCTTAATACTATTTTTTGCAATTGTACAAAAGGATGCGGTGCAAACTGCGGATGCAGGAAAATAGGATTATCTTGCTCCATTGTATGCGGCAATTGAGGAGCTTGCTGCAAGAACAAGGCAGCTCCATTTTCAACGCGTGACGAGGTTAGCTGCTTCTTATTAGACGTTATGTAACGCAAATTCGACGCAGCTCAGCATATTATCTTATCTCAAAGGTGGTGAGGAAATAAGTAACAACGCTCGACGTACACATTCGTCACTCTGTAATTCGAAAACGGTTCATCGTACGTGAAGAATAAATAGAACCATTTTTGTAGAGAATTTCATGATCTTTCTTTTTCGTAACAACCTTAATTGACCTCCGAGCCATATAAAACGAGATTTTCACAAAAAAACTGATTTTTGTGACCTTTGACCTTGAATAACTTTTTTTAGCCCTGCCGATATCGTTCTCGATTTTCAATATGTTATTTAAAACAACGAAATAAAGCGATTAAAAAAAATTAAAAAGTGGTTACTAATTTTTTTGAACAGAAAACCTAAAATGACTGGACTACTTGTAAGTTTGGATGATTTGTTCAACTAGACCTTTGTACATAGTTCTCCAATTTCTTGTTACCTAAGAATTTGCTACATACATTTTTGAAGGCAGTCCACGCCCTATTTTCTTTTCTCGAACATATAGTTTCAAAATTTCCGTCTTTAAAAAGTTGCCCCACATACGCGCGAATTTCCGTTTCAAATAAAGAAAAGCATTTCTGTATTTAAGGCTTTAGCAATTTTTTTTATAAGCTCTAGTTTTATGTGCAGAGGAGGTAAATAAATTTTCTGCTGCTCTACTAAGTGTTCATTAAGGACGTTTTTCAGACGGGGCATAATATTTGGTATTAGCCACTCTGCAGTCCTGTGAGTAGTACAACAACTTTTACAAATCGTCCGTGGCGCGAAAACCGAAAGGGCACATCCGGTATCCGGGAATCCCGCAGAAACGCGTGCGCGAAACAACAATCCAAGACAATTAGTAGTATTTCGGAAGTGGTCGAAAGAAATAGTCGCAAAATTTGGTGATGCATGCACCTGTTAGAAAACGTGGTGGCGGTTCTTCGAAAAAGCGAGTAACTGGCACTTTGGTAAGAAAATGCATATTTTATACTTTGAAGTAATATACACATGTTCTCGTATGTTTCTTTCATATTTACAGCATAACCCTCTCCCACGGGAACAGATGGTTGTTCGTTTCCATTATCAGTCAAAACATGTTGTTGATGTTCTCTAGATTTTGCTACGCGATACGACAATTTACAGGTCAGTGTAAGGGTTACATAATGTAGGTAGAAATTATCGAAATAACATACTCGTTTGGCGGGGAGGATTTTCATGCGGAACAGTGTTATTGGTCGGAATATTCCAGTTAAGTGGCCACCACAGTTCTGCAATAATTTCACGCCGTGCGACTTCATTTTTTATATAAAAAAATTCGCCAAATATCGAAAACTTGGTTTTCAAAATACCTTGCGAAAATTTAAATGACCCACAGACTAGAATTACAAATAAATTTAGAAGGTACCTATAGGAATATTTTTCATTCCATTCATATTTTTCATTTAGCAAACATTTTGAATTAGCCACATTCGCTTCTACAAAACATTTAGAATTCAAGTTTATGCACTTCAATGAACGTTTTAAAACTACATACATACAGTTACTCACAGTGAAAATGATCCACATAATACCATAAGAGATGATACCTATTTTATCATAGTAGAACTACACAAAATGCATTTGAGTCTATATTAACTTTATAACATAGTTAAGTACTACACATTATGTCATTGGTAACAAGAAAGAAAATCAATTCCTACTTCAGTGATAATAAATGAATAACATAAATTTTATTCAGCTCACAATGAAAATGATCCACTATTCACTATTAACCATCAACTTCAAGACTTACAAATTTTATATTTTGTTGGAAGTCCTCTTTGAGAAATAATGTCTTCTAATCTCCTTGGCATTGAGTCCACTAATTTTCTTGTATAATCCACCCCTATGTTTTCCCATTCTTCTTGTAGCAGCCTTTGTAACTGCTGTTTGAAGGTTATATCGTGGCTGCGTACTTTACGATCCAATATTTCCCACAAATTCTCTATCAAATTAATGTCCGGTGACTGTGGAGGTGTATCCAGTACTTTCGGACAATTATACAATAACCATTCCCTAACTTTTTTAGCTTTATGTTTAGGATCATTGTCTTGGTAGTAAGAAAATGACCCTTGTAAGCCTAGCTTTTGTGCACTTGCGTGTAAATTTTCCCGCAAAATATTTAAGTACACATATTGGTTCATAATTCCTTCAATAAAACACATATTGCCAACTCCACTAGCCGCCATACATCCCCAAACAGTGACGGAGCCTCCTCCATGTTTAATACTAGCTTGAAGATTTTCACGTTTCAGTTCTTGATTTCGTTTTCTCCAAATTTTCTGTTTACCATCGGAACCAAAAATGTTAAATTTACTTTCGTCAGCAAATATGACGCATATACCTTGTTCCAAAAATGTACACTTTTGTTTAAGTACTGTTTCGCAAATTCCAAACGATTTTTTTTATTTTTCGGACTGATATAAGGCTTTCTTCGAGCAATTCGGCAATTAAAATCATTCTTACGTAAAACCCGACGTATGGTTTCCGCATTGACCTTTTTGCCAAGAGATTTTTCTACTTCTACAGTGAGTTTAGGTGCACTTAATTTAGGGTTTTGTCGTACTTCGTTTAGAATCCAGCGTTCATCTCGCTCAGAAAATATTTTTTTTGGACTTTTTCTTTGTTTGTTTTCTATTCTTCCCGTCTTAAATCGTTCAATAATATGTTGTACAGTGGACGGACTTTTATTTACTATTTGTGCAATGAGTCTTTTGCTTTTATTTAATTTAAAATGATGTATAACAAGGTTCCTCTCTTCTAACGTAGTATGGCGACCCATTTTATTTTATTTTTTTGAACTTTTCGTTCACTTTTCGGCCTGTTGTATTGCGCGAACATGCGGAGATCTGTTTACGAACTGGATCATTTTCACTGTGACACTACTATTTCTATCTTTTTTCATGCAACTACCATTACCTGCGAAAATTACATGCTGCATAAGCTCATGCAACAAGTTAACTAACTCGGTAATTTGTGAGGTAAAATCAGTGGTATAATTTTGTGTATTAGTCAAGTAAATGTAATAAATTAGTTGATTTTGTATATGGATCATTTTCACTGTGAGTCACTGTATATGTATGTATGTATGAACCTTATTGGTATCGTATCGTCACTGGCGTATTGTCATTGATACTATTACACGTAGTGAAAAGTGCTAAACTGCATATTTCGTAGCAAAGTTCGCAAATGTTTATCTGTCGCATTTTTATGTCTGTAGACAATTTTACACGTATGAAAGGAAGGCAGTTTATAAAAACAAAAGAGACTGTCGAAAGTAGGTAACTTGTTTTTTTATCTATGGTGTGTGCTTGCGATTTTCTTATTCGATTTTATGATAAACTGATAATAACTGACTGTAGTTTAAAGTGGATACTGTTTTCTTAGGAAATTAGTTAAATTATATAGAAAATTCTATTTAATAGTTGTTTATGAAAATTAATGTCACATTTATCTCTGTCTTTACCTTTCTCAGGAATTTAGAGAAAACAAATTATTTTTTTAAGAGCCAGAGTGAATATTCATAAAATAAACTTCAAAATACCATACCAACAAGTTTAAACAGGCATTTTTTAAAGTTATTTTTGTCCGCTACTACGTTCACGTCGCGTGAATTAAAAAAAATTATCTCTGTCGACATACAATCGCGTTGATAAAACTGTTGGAATTTGTATTGTTTATTAATACATTTGTTGCCGGCGATAATAATTCCTTTGGCTCCATAAACACAGCCCAAAGAATTAATACGTAATACTCTGGTAAAAAAAGGCATTTTTACACGTGGCGCGTGACCTCAATTCGCATTAAAAAAGATCTGTCCCCTCCACCACCTTTACAATTACAATTACGTATGGGGTAGGTGCGATCCCTGTGCACTTAAGCCGGTGATTACTTTACCCTCACAGGCTAATCATTCCATTAGTCCTGTTTCCTTAAGAAATTTAAACAGTTTGTAGTGGAGCGTCTGTTACTTCTTTTGGTTCTGTTGTTATAGCCCCAGAGTTCGAATACCTAACAGCTGCCAGTGTCTGTAACACTCACACAATATGTTTCTTCCTCCTCTCCACACCTCCTACAACCGGGATCATTCCATTACCACCTTAGTATTATAATAATCTCTTATTTTTTTTCTGGCCTTCAATGTAAAAATAAAGTATTTCTCCTCGAACACGAAGAAAATTTTTATTTTTACAACTACGATTATTTTCTCGTATCTTTTATTTACTCGTATATTCTGGTTTTAAAAAAAAACCCGCAGTTTCATGAGTACCAAGTATCTACATTGTTTTTGTCATTTCAAATATGTACATAGGTACCTGCGCCAGAACAATTTTTACACAGAGAAAATATGTTTTTTCGTCAGCCATTTTGGGTCCAGCTTGCATTCTCGGCCCATGTTTACAATGCATTTAGTGTCCTTTGCAACACTCATATATATAGTGCCCCCCCCCCCCCCCCTGAGGTAATCCAGAGTCTAGACCCTCCCTTGAACTCTAGAGTTCAAACCAGAAGTAATTTGTGTAACTGATGTGAAATTATTTTAGTACCCATTTTGCCAGTTGGACTCAAATACGTGCTGGAAACTCGGTTACCTTATATACATCGTCTACATTCTTGTCATAGGCTACTAGTTTGTTAACTATTACGTCACGGAAAGACCGCGACGTTCTTCCAATCTCAGGGGACTATTTTAGGAGAATTATTTGGTGTTAATATGTTAAAGTAGCTTTTTTCTGGGGTTGCACTGCAAAGAACTACGAAAAAAATACATTTTGGTTATGGCTTTGTTCATTGTAAATGGGGTTCGGAAATTTTACTGTCACGCGTGTTAAACTGCGTTAGACTCCTGCTCTCCCGCGCCGGGATGGCGTACTGCGCATATACGGGTTCTGGAACGTTATCGGGAAGGGTCAATGCCGTACGTAGCACGGGCAAGAAATAAACGAGTATATAATTTACAAGGCGCTTAAAAATAAAGTTTATACTTTCATTATCATAGAGTTCTATAGTGCCCTGCATTGCACCAGACATTTCCGGACCCTACCTATAAAGTTTGCTTCTACGTGTACTAATGCTCTATAATCCTCATTACTTGTTAATAATTCACGGGTTTCTTTAAACCTAACCTCAAAAGGCCTCTTATGTTACAATCAAGAAGTCTTAGTTCTAGTCTTCTTGGTTACAATATATCTAATCTGACATCAATGTTAAACATGTCTGTTCCAAAGCTGTCAAAAAGAACTGTCTGTTTTCGAGTTTTGGAGGTGCACCGAGACTATCAACCAACAAAAAGAAAACTGTAAAGTAGGTACGTGCTTCCCATGTGTAGGCACGTATTTTCTATTTTACGTTCATCACCAGTGTCTTTCTAATATAGGTTTTATTGCAACAGTTACGACGATAAGACACATTATTTATAGATTTCGCCATGATTTATAAATGAGTAAAAGACATGTATGTATGTTTTGGGGCTGGGCAACCTGTCTACACCTTCAATTACTGCACGTTAATAAACTATGTACGTATAAAGCAATCAATAGTTCGAAGCAACTGCTTCAATATACATATATCCTTCTAACATCACTACTCCCCCACAAAATACCAAGCGGTAATTCGAAAATTAAGGAAGAAACGAAAACCAGTGAACGATTCTCTCGCTTCTCTACACTGCGTCACACTGTGCTTTCAGCTCCACCATCTGGTCACCGTAAAATTCTAGGAAGTAAACGCGTACACGCGGAAAATACACCTATTTGCTTTTAATTATGTATTAAACGCCTCTAATAACGAGCAATAAACATTATTTCGTATGAATCACGAATGAATGAATACAGGATAATAGCGCAGAAGTCTGTAATTAAGGTTCTCATGGACTGCGTGCGATTTCCTGTTACGCTGTGCTGGAGTACTTCAACGAATAATTTCATTTGCGCTAAATTTGAACTGGAAAAATTAAAGTGAGGATATGATAATAGTTCAAGGGAACAGGGATACAAAAACGCGTAATTCTCAAAACTGCGTTCAGTTAATCTGAAACCTAGCGATGTCTATGGTGAAAAGAACACACCACACATCTCTGGGTAGGTACAAAAGGCAGTAGGCATACGGATATATTCCGTATTGAATCGTACCATTTGAAGATCATCGTTAGCATCATCTTCATTTTTTCTTACTATGATCCTTGTTTTGATTTTCAATGTGGCTCCGTTAGTGATGAAGGCAACACATATTCCCTACGGTTTTCTAGGAGATAACCAGTTAAATAGAAAAGTGGGCGTTCTAAAAACTGTTATCGAGGCAACTACACCAAGGCTGATACTTGGGTTTTGTTAACTTTTTTGTGAGTGATAATTTAATTCTTAATATAAAAGAATACCGCGTTTTACCAGACTGACACTGATGAAGCATCGATCTCAGAAACAACATGATCCAATATTTACTCATTCCACATACACAAAATATTAATTTGTGCTTTTCTCTCCCAACCAATGATCCTCCACCGATCCCATACAGCTACCAACCTGGGTTCCCGATTTAATCATATAATTTCAACATCGTTAGGATCATCTTAACATTGCGACTCCGTTGGCGATAAAAGCAAGACATATTTCCCACGATTTTGTAAGAGATAGCCGATTACACGGAAAAGTGGGCGACCTAAAAACTATAGCTCTTATCGAGACAACTACACCAAGACTGATAATTAGGTTTCGTTAACTTTTGGTGAGTGATAATTTATTTTTGATATAAAAGAATGCTACGTTTTACCAGACCGATCCTGATGAAGCGCACTTATCTCAAAAACGACGTGGTCCAAAATTTCCACATTCTGCTACATACACAAAAGATTGATTCGCGCTTTTCCTTCCCCACCGACTACATCAACCTCCAACCCCCAAGGTGCACTGATACACGAGGGGATGGGGGTTGAAAATTTGTAGGAGTGTTAATTTCTGGTTTTTGTGTTTGTATTGTGAGTTTTAAAATTTTGCGTTCCTATGACTCCCTGAGACGAAACCGTCAGCTACCAACCTGGGTTCCCGATGAAGTCCTCCCTCTCCAGCAAGGCGGACGGCGTCTGGAACCCGTACGCTGGCATCCAGGGGTTATTTCCCGAGCCCAGATCTACAGGTTGCCCAGGCCAATCGCTGAAGGCGATATCTTCCATCTTCAGGAGTCATTCACAGCGCTCCAGCGAGGTCACGCAACGGTATAGTACACACAAACAATCATCTGAAGCGATTCACATGCACAAGAAATCAAAAACGAGGATGATGCACTACTTTTAAATCGGGGTACTCGCGGGCAACCGGTAGGTACCTTCTAAATCGCGTCGGCCGCGTGGGAAACAATCGAAAAGACAGTCTTCCACCCGGGCTACTAGATTGTGTTATCTAACGTGCCAGCTATCGGTAAATTGGGTATTTAGAGTACGATAAATCACTGGGTAGGTCGATATTTGAGATGTTTCGGTGGCGCGGATGTGTGTCATTCGACCGGAACCGTTCGGGATTCGAATTGTCGCGCCTCAGAATCGTTTTTCCCCGGTTTTCGAGCGAAAATTTTGGCACTTTCGGAGCCACTCGCGAGAGCGCCGCTTTATTTGTAAGCGTCGAGTTCTCTATGGCAACAGAGCTCGGCCGCCAGGCGACAATAAAAAAAACAACGAACAAGTTGCCGTGTAGCGGACGCGAGTCGGCCGGCACGTGACCGGCTCCGCCAATGGCGTCGGCGGACGGGTCGGTCGCAGGTTTCTTGATCGGCGCGCCGCATTTCACATGTTTCCGAAGGCTGGTTTACAATGGCCAGGTACGGAGCGAAAATTGACCCATTTAATTCCGGCACGTAGGATGACCGGAAGGTTTTTGGAAGTGAAGCGATAGTTTGGTAGGTCGCGGTTTGGCGCGGTAGTTGTGGCACTCGGGTCCGCATCTAAAGACAATGTCGGAGAATTAAAGTCCCGTTTAGGGGTGTCGCAAAAAAACAGTATCGATGAAGGTACAAACCAAAGTTTCTGCTGTTGTGAAAGCAAAACAAGTGAAATAGAGACTTTATGTGTTCTTGAAACATATAGGGTTAGTTTTTACGGTACCCTATGTATTTTTTTGCGACGAACACAATGCGCGGCGTCCGTAGAGCTGAAAACGTCTGCTAATTTTTTAAATTAACAATTTGTGAAGAAAAAAACGTATTTTTTCCACATTTTCATTTATATCTCCGTTCCTTGGCATATTATATATTATATAGCATATGCATTTAAGAAGTTGTAGCCTATTGAATTTACAAAATTTTAAGCGCAATCCGAAGTCTCCAAGTGCTATTGTTAACTTGCAATAAATGACTGTTGAAGTTGAAAAAGTGCTTTTTTTTACAATTTTTTTTACTTCGAAAGTAGGGCGACTATGAGCATTAAATTTCTTGGAGGGACTGCTATTTGTAGTATGAAAATACAAATCAAATTTCAGCTCGATCCGTTAATAACATTTCGAGTAATTAACGATCGATTCTTTTTTGCAAGCCTTAATTAACAATGACGCCATTGCTTTGTTTATTGTACGATATTGACCGGGTTGGGCTAGAAAATCGGGCCAGTTTTATAACGTTTTCTACGCGACTACCTTTTTTTGCCGCGACGTATTATATTGTCTTCTTGAAAGTACGCTTCAAGACGCGTATTTAAAAAAAATGGGTGTCAAGATATTATAGTCACAATTCCGAGAATTTCGAAGTGGCAACGTTAAAACAATATATACGTCACGTCAAAAAAAGGTAGTCGCGTAGAAAACGTTATAAAACTGGTCCAAATTAATATTTTTCAAAATCTCAAAAAGTCTCGCAAACTTGAAGAGATTTATGATTTTTCTAGCACAACCCGGTCAATATCGTACAATAAACAAAGACATGGCGTCATTGTTAATTAAGGCTTGCAAAAAAATTCGATCGTTAATTACTCGAAAAGTTATTAAGGGATCGAGCTGATTTTTTTTTTGTAACTTCATAGGTATTACAAATAGCAGTCCCTCCAAGAAATTTCATGATCATAATCGCCCTACTTTCGAAGTAAAACAATAGTAAAAAAAGCAGTCATTTGCAAGTTAACAATAACACTTGGAGACTTCAGGTTGGGCTTAAAATTTTGAAAATTCAATAGGCTACAACTTCTTACATGCATATATGTATGCTATATTAAATTTGCAAAGGAACGGAGATATAAGCGAAAATGTGAAAAAAAGACGTTTTATTGGACTCATATTACATGGAAATCTTCAGAGTATCTATCTGACCAACTGAGCTATGAGCTGCTAACTGACTACCTACTCTGAAGCACTGAACATAAACAAGACTTGTTTATGTTCGGTGTCTGAAGATTTCCCTTTAGTATGAATGAGTCCAAGAATTTTAAAAAGATTTAATATTTTAGTTATTCATATATTATTATACTTTTAGTATACACATTTTATTATACTTACTATTATTATATTTTATACTTGTATTGTTTGTTACGAACCTATTGCACCTCGTTTAAGTTCCAGATGAAAGGGCCAACCCATCTATAAAATAATTAATTGCTAGTGTCAATAACATACAAAATAATAGTGCTGTAACTTTGTATTTTAAAATTAAAACGCCTTTTTTATTAAAAACGTCACTGTGAAAAACTACATTTTATATAAATATATCTGAATACCTAAGTGATATTTATTTAACAATACCGTTAACTGAGTATGTAAGTCAATTATATTCTTTGTAGTGTCTATTCTTTTCTATTTCATAATGGGTGATTTTCACACACAGACTACCTGTGTTTTCACAAAATATTGAAAAGAAACCACTATAGTTACCTGTTTCTGGAGGCTCTTGAAAACCAGTCAAAGAATCAACCAGCAGATGGCACTGTGTCATTATTGCTTTCCTATCTAGCAATGCCATTGGCCGCATTCAGGGACGGTCAGCGGCTGAGTAGCTAACTTAGCTACTTCCCTGAATGGACGTGGCTGACACTTTTTTGATCTCAGCGGCTGACCAATTTACTAAGCCTAAAATATTATAGCTGAGATGCTGACTTGACAATAATTCTATCATGATTCTCTCTGTCGTTTTATCTGTGCTGTGAGCAACTGCATTTTAACCTACTTTTTGTTGTAATGCAATTAATACTTGTATTCTATGATCTGTGGTTATGTTAGAAATCCTTTTCTCTTCTTTGTCATGTTATATTCTATGGTTGGCAACGCATATGTTAATTGTATCGTTTTGCTGTGTAACATAAGTAATAATAAAAGATCACTCGTTATTTGTACCGCTTCAATTAATCCATCAGGTTATGGGCCCAGTAGGTACGTTTAAAATAACGAGGAATACAGTAAATTAGTTATTTTTCAAAAACATTGATAATTTGGAAGTGTGGAAATTCTAACCTAAAAATGGCGGAAGCACTAGACAAATTTGTGATTGAAAAATACGGAATAATGCAATTCGATGGAACTGGTTATGATCATTGGCGATTTCGCATGCAAATACTGTTAGATCAACACAATGTTAAAGAATGTATACAGGAAGAACGTAATGACCCAACCGAAGCGTTCCTGAAGTTAGACAAACAGTGCAAGTCTCTAATAATACAGTGCATTTCAAATTCTCAACTACAGTATGTGAAAGACAAGGCTACTGCCTACCAGATGTGGAATGCATTGGAAAAAGTTTTTCAAAGAAAAGGTGTTGCATCACAGTTATATTTACGAAAAAAACTCTTGACCATGAAATTTAGTGACAACGATTCATTAGAGAAGTACTATGTAAAGTTCGATGAAATAGTCAGAGAATTAAAGTCTGTCGGAGCCAAACTAGAAGAAACCGATGTAGTTTGCCACCTTTTACTGACACTACCAAAAAGTTTTGATAATATTGTAACTGCACTAGAAACCCTGGATCCTGATAAATTAACACTGGAATTTGTTAAGGGAAAACTGTTAGACCATGAAATGAAAATGAAAAACAACTTGGATCTACCGACAAATTCTGCTGCTTTCCTAAATCGTGCACATACAAGTAAAGTAAAATCAACGAAAGGACCATGGAATGATGAAACAAATAAACAAGGAAGGAACAACAGCAGTCAACAATCCTTTAAATGTCACAATTGTGGGAAGAAGGGGCACACAAGAAATCGATGTTGGTTTCGGAAACAAGCCAATGAAGTGGAGAACGAACCTGAGGAAGAACATGTGGCGTTTCCTGTTGAAACTGAGAGGTCAGGAAATACACCAGAAAACAAGGTAAGCGTCAGATGGTATATCGACTCTGCAGCAACAGATCATCTTGTGAATAACCTGGATATTTTTAGTACAGTTAAAGACTTAGAGAAACCTATAAAGATATTTGTGGCTAAGTCAAATGAGTTTTTAATGGCTACAAAGATAGGTAGTATTCATGTAGTTTTAAAAGATTGTAAAAAACATAAATCGGCTGAAATTAAGAATGTTCTATACGTTAAAGATTTACGACATAATCTATTATCTGTTCAATGTCTTGTCAAAGAAGGATTAAAAGTTATTTTCTGTGAAGGTAGAGCTATTATAGAAAAGAATTCTGTATTATTAGCATGTGGAAGTAAAATAAATAATTTATATCAGATTGAATTTGAGATTTTAAAGAAACATGAGGCAAATGCTATTTGCTCTGATATTGACACTTGGCATGTAAGATTAGGTCATTTAAGCTACAATAATGTGTTAAATTTGGCCAAGTTTAATATGGTCAAAAATATAGATTGTAAGCAAAAGTTAGACACAAAAATAAATGAAAACAAATGTGAAATTTGTATAAAAAGTAAAATGACTAAGTTACCGTTCAACAAATATTCTAGTAGATGCACAACTAGACCACTAGAAGTAATACACAGTGATGTATGTGGACCGATCACTCCGATGACTCATGATAATAAAAAATATTTTGTTACCTTTTTAGACGATTTTACACATTTCACAGTTGTTTATTTACTGGAAAATAAATCTGAGGTTTTTGAATGTTTTAGAAAATATGAGGCATTTGTATCTGCAAAGTTTTCAGTTCAAATTTCAAAATTAGTATGTGATAATGGTAGGGAATACTTGTCAAATGATTTTACAAATTTTTGCACAACCAAAGGTATTCAAATTTGTAATACAATACCATATACTCCTGAACAAAATGGTGTCGCCCGAGAGGTTAAATCGTACTCTTTTAGAAAAATCTCGAGCTATGATTCTACATTCAAAATTAGATAAAAAGTTTTGGGGTGAGGCTATCCTATGTGCAACATATTTACTGAACAGAAGTCCCACTGTAGCACTAAGGAATATTACTCCAGCAGAAATGTTTTATAATAAAAAGCCTAGTATAGGTCATTTAAAAGTTTTTGGTTGCCTTGCTTATACTCGCATACAAAAAGAAAAACTTGAAAGTAAATTTGATTCCAGAGCAGAAGCAAACATTATGATGGGCTACACACATAATGGGTATAGACTGTGGAATCCCAAAACAGGTAAAATATTGACAGCTAGAGATGTAATATTTTGTGAAAATCGTACGTTAGAAGATATGCAAGCAACTAGAATTACTAGAATTGATTTCAATTTGAATACAACTGAAAGCAAAAAGGAACAAAAAGTAAATGATCTAGAGTGTTCAGAAGAAAATGAAAATGAAATGGAGGTATCTGATTTACAAGAAGAACAAGAAAAACTGAGAAGAAGTACTAGAACAAAGAAAGTACCACAAAAATATGAAGACTTCGATATGGAAATTGACCACTTAGCAATGAACGTTGAATCCTTTATAAACGATGTACCACAGAGTTTAGAAGATGCAAAGTCTAGGGATGATTTTCATCTTTGGAAACAAGCCATCTCAGAGGAAATAATGTCCCTGAAGAATAATAACACGTGGACTCTTGTTAACAAACCTGAAAATGTTCCACTAATTGACAGCAAATGGGTATTTCGCATAAAGAAAGACGATAAAGGTAATATTCGAAAATATAAGGCACGACTGGTTGCAAGAGGATTTATGCAACGAAGAGGATTCGACTATGAAGAAACTTGGGCACCTGTTGCAAGATTATCAACAGTTCGAACCTTGATTGCAATAATAAATCATAAAAATCTGATTGTTCAGCAAATGGATGTAAAGTCAGCCTTTCTTCATGGAAGTATCACAGAGGATATTTACATGAAAGTACCAGAAGGATTAAATTGTGAAAATAAGGTATGCAAGCTGAATAAAGCACTATATGGATTAAAGCAAGCTCCTTTTTGTTGGAATAAGAAATTCAATCAGTTCGCTGTTAAACAAGGATTAATCAAATCGGAAAATGATCCATGTCTATACTTTAAGCATATTGGTAATACAGAAATGTACTTACTACTATATGTCGATGACATCATTATAGCTAGCAATAGCAAAATTGAAGTAAATAATTTAAAAGAAAAATTAACTGAGACCTTTGAAATGCAGGACATGGGTGAATTAAAACAATTTTTAGGAATAAACTTCAAAAGAACTGAAGATGGAATTTATCTAAGTCAGAAAGATTACATACAAAATATACTAGAAAAATTTAGAATGCAAGATTGCAATGGATCAAAAATTCCTATGAGCGTTAATAAACTAATTAATGACAAGAAAGAAAGTACCAACATAGTAAAGAAGCCAATTCGTGAATTAATAGGGTCTTTGATGTACCTAACCCTAGCAACACGTCCTGATCTTAGCGCGTCTGTAAATTTCTGTAGCAGAAATCAAAATAACCCTACTGAAGAATTGTGGATGTTATTAAAAGGAATATTAAGATATTTGAAACAAACTATAAATTTTGAATTGTTTTTTGATAATAAAGTGTTCATTAAATTAGAAGGTTATGCTGATTCAGACTGGGCAGGAGATGAGACTGATAGAAAATCTACAACAGGTTTTCTGTTCAAGGTATTCGGAGGCACAATTTGTTGGACAACAAAAAAACAGTCAACAGTCGCAATCTCTTCGACTGAAGCAGAGTATGTTGCTCTTGCAGAAGCAACACGCGAAGGAATTTGGCTTTCTAATTTGTTAAATGATTTTGGTTTTGCAAAAACAATTTTTACAATTTATGAAGATAATCAATCATGTATAGAGCTTACACGTAAATGGGAACATAAAAGGCTAAAACATATTGATGTGAAATACAACTTTATTAAAGATTTAGTTGAAAATAAGTCATTGTCTGTAAAATATATTAGTAGCAAAGATCAAACTGCAGATATTTTAACAAAAAATTTAAAATATGATTTATTTTCAAAACATAGATATAATTTAGGTTTAAGAGAAACTGTATAATATTTTTAAGTATAAATGTGTTAGATTTGTATTAATTGTGGCAGGGTGTTGTAATGCAATTAATACTTGTATTCTATGATCTGTGGTTATGTTAGAAATCCTTTTCTCTTCTTTGTCATGTTATATTCTATGGTTGGCAACGCATATGTTAATTGTATCGTTTTTGCTGTGTAACATAAGTAATAATAAAAGATCACTCGTTATTTGTACCGCTTCAATTAATCCATCACTTTTAAACAAAAGTTATAGAAAAGAAAATATTACTTGTTTTTAAACAAATGTTATGGAAAAGAAAACGAATCTTTATTCTTTAAGTGTCTTTAAGCACAGAACACAGCAGGGAATTATGAATCCATGATTCATGAAAGTTATCTATGCCATAGAACATATTACGTTTTCTAGATCTTTGCGAAACTCATACAAACGATTCAGGGAGTGTTAAGCCGCTGACTGTCAGAAAAGGCTAACTACTAACACATAGCGGTCAGCGACTGAGCGTCCCTGAATGCGCCCATTGTATTTTAAATAAACTATGTATTTAAAATAACAATCTGATCCAAACAACAAACCATTTATTTTGTATTACTAAAATTAATTTCAATTTACCATTATTTCCCTATATTCAAAATTGCATGACCCACATCTCACGATGACATCAGCTGTTTAGGAGGATTTATTCGGTATATCTAAGATATTATAGAGTAAGGTACATATGTACATATTCTAATCCTGCAATGCAAGAAGTCTAGTTCTAGACTTCTTGCTGCAATGCATGATGGGAAATGTGTCAAGAGGTCGCGCCGCCACACATGTGTCTTGAAAACTAACTTATATTAAATCGAAGCTACATTTCGTTTCTTACAACTTTAAAAGTAGATCATATAATATTGTTACGAATTTCACTTGAAATTAATCACTTCTTCACTTCTAAACACTTTTATTAAAACTCTACAACTCTGCGATCTTATCTCTTCAACATTCAAATCACAACTAACTCTATCCTAGTAACAACACCAGTATTTATAGTTTCTACATTTCTAGAAAATTCTTTTGACATCTAGAATATCTAATATGTCATTCCATACAATTCTTTCCTAACAGCTAGTGTATAAACTAAATAGACTAAATATGTAAACTATAAAACTTAATAAATGTCAGCTGTCACAAATGTCACTTTTACAAATGTCACACTGCTCCCCTCTTCAAAGTTATTCGTCCCGAATAACACTGTCTTCAGTCCTAGGCGGTGGATCTTCGACGACAAACCAATCGGGTGGATTATGTCCTGTGTACTTGGTAGACCAGGTCGTTGTTTTTCTTTATGATGGTGTATGGGCCTTCCCAATTCTTCTGGAGTTTTGGACTTCTCCCTTTCATCCTTTTTGGGGCGTACAACCACACTGCATCACCAGGCTCAAATGCAGTCTCTGTTGATGTAGTGTCGAGACGCTGTTTAATTTTGTCGCTGTGCATTTTCAGCTTCTCGCTGGCAAATCGATGGATCCGGTCCAATCTCTCTCGCAAGTCTTTCACAAATTCGGGCAGAGATCGTTCCTGATTTTCTTCTAGGGGACGGCCAAGTATGAGGTCAGTGGGCAGTTTCATTTCTCTTCCAGAGGTCAGCATAGACGGAGTGTAGGTAGTCGACTCATGCTGAGAACTTCGATACGACAGCAAGAACAGAGGCACCAATTTGTCCCAGTCCCTTTGATTTTCAGATTACTTTCAGACAAATTTAGACAGGTAATGGCATATGGTTCTGTTGTGACGTTCAACCATGCCATTTGACTGAGGATGAAGTGCAGTAGTTCTGGTTTTCTTGATGCCCAGTATTTTCATTACCTCTTGCCACAGCTCTGATTCGAAGTTTCTTCCTTGATCGGAATGCAGCTCGAGGGGTACTCCATGTCTTGCTATGACATTCTCGATGAACGCTTCGGCTACAGTTTCTGCCTCTTGATTGGGGAGGGGTACTGCTTCGGGCCATTTCGAGAAATAATCCATTACCACCATCAAGTACTTGTTGCCACGGTCGGTTACTGGTAATGGTCCAAGAATGTCCACTGCTACCCTCTCGAATGGTGCTCCGGATAAGTACTGCACCATTTTACCACGGCTTCTTGTTTTTGGTCCCTTTTTAGCAGAGCACAGATCACATCTCTTGCACCATTCTTCGACGTCTCGGCGACAGTTTACCCAATAAAATCGGTCCCTTACTCGAGCCAAAGTCCTGGTTACTCCAAAATGTCCTCCGGATGGGCTGCTGTGAAGCTCTTCTAGCACTTGGTGGATTCTTGCTTTAGGCAATACCAACTGGTAGACTGCGGATACTCCATCGGGGCTCTCCCACTTCCGATGTAGTAGGCCATCGCGAAGACAAAGGGAACTCCATTGAGCCCAGTATCCCTTTATAGTCGTACCATATCTGGAAACTTCCTGCCAAGTTGGTCGAACTCCATTTTTTACCCAGTTCCGGATTAATTTGAGGTCACTGTCTTTCTTCTGGCTTTTCATCATTTCCGCCGAGGACCATTCATCTTCGACTTGTACGGTTGTTGTCATTAACAGTTCATTGCAGGTATCTTTCGAAGAATCGAGTACAGGTAGAACTCCTTCAGTATGTCCATGACGTCCACGCAAATGGACCTGTTCTTGTTTCTTGATATCACCGACTCGTTCATCATGCTGTCCACAAAAAGGTGCTGATCGGACATGTCCCGCACCTGCGCGTCCTGGTTCTCTCTCTGCATCGCTACTTTTATCTGAGATAGAAATATTGGGGCATTGAGTATAAGTAATCGACACGCGCCCCCTAGCATCGACTAGTTGTCGTTTTCCGAATCTCTCGCTGGTGATCTGCAACGAGATTCTCGCTTTGGGGAAGGGAAGCGACCATTCCTGTCCTGCGTACTCGTCGGTGTCCTGCTTTCTTCTCTCCAGTTCCTTTCATTCGGGCTCCTGGATCTCGACCTATATTCCGGTTGTCGATCTGGCGAATAAGATCTTGGCTGGTACCTTGTCTTGGCTCTGCAAAAACGCTGTAGATGCCCAATTCTCCCACAGTTGTAGCAGCTTCTCGTCTCCTTTGGTGGTGAGTTTGAAGGTCTCCTCTCATTTAATGTCTCTCGTATTATTTTCTTTATGGTGTCTTCAAGTGACTGGCATTCTTCAAATTTTACTTGCCTTACTAGATGTTTGCAGCTCCTCGAGGCTTCTTTAGCTGCTTTAAATTCCAGTGCAGCTATGAGTGCATCACTGATAGTGGTGTGTCTCCCAAGCCGCAAAGCTTGCTGCATTTCTGTGTCTAGTAGTCCATCAATAAAAGTCTGGATGCCAATTTGTTCTAAAAATTCCTTCGGTGCCTAAGCCTTTGGAGGGTAAGCCAAATGGATGAGGCGTTCAATGTCAGCTTCGTACTCTTGAAGGGACTCATTGGTTCTTTGTTGTCTACTCTTGATTTGGGACTGGTAAACTTGACGGAGATATTTGTGTCCATACCTTATTTCTAATGCTCCTACAATCCTGTCGTAATCGTTTTGCTGCTCTTCCGGGATGCTCTGTAAAATTTCTAAAGCCTGACCTCTGAGAGATATGACTAGCGAAGTAGCCATTTCTTGTGGAGTCCATCCGTTGGCCTTTGCGGCAGCCTCAAACTGTCTGCGATACATGGACCATGATGACTGTCCATCGTACGTAGGAGGCTTAAGCATTTTGTGTACTGACCTTTCAGTATGCATAAGGCTTGAATGTTGTAACGGAGTAGCTGGTGAGGTCGAACAATCTCCTGAATCGGCTATTGAAGTACGATGTAATTGGTGCTCTAGCCCTTCTATCTTTTCCAGTATTTCTTTTTGTACCTGCCGTTTGGTGTCCTCTAATCTTCTTTCGAGTCTTCTTTCGATTTCTTCCCTATTCTCCTGAAACTCCTTCTCAATTATATTGACTTTTTGGCCTACCTGGTCAATCTGCTGTTCCACGCCATCAATCCTCCCAGAAAATGCATTCAACCTAGTGTTTATTATTTGTTGAGACTCGCAAATTTCCTGATGACGCCTCTCCGCCTCGTCTCGGTCCTCTTGTCGTCGTCGTTCGTCCTCCTGTCGCCGCCGTTCGTCCTCTTGCCGTCGCTGTTCCTCTCGCCTTTCTGCCTCCTCACGGTCCTCCTGCCGTCGTCGTTCATCCTCCTGTCGTCGCTTTTCATCCTCTTGCTGTCGCTTTTCTTCTGCTTGTTGCAAAAATTTTAGTATCTCACTCACATCCATCGTCGTCGTTTCCTCGTCGTATCTTGTTGCCCTCGTATTCACCATATACAATTTTTCCTCTTCAAATTCTTCGATAATCCCACCGCTGTCACCAAAATGTTACGAATTTCACTTGAAATTAATCACTTCTTCACTTCTAAACACTTTTATTAAAACTCTACAACTCTGCGATCTTATCTCTTCAACATTCAAATCACAACTAACTCTATCCTAGTAACAACACCAGTATTTATAGTTTCTACATTTCTAGAAAATTCTTTTGACATCTAGAATATCTAATATGTCATTCCATACAATTCTTTCCTAACAGCTAGTGTATAAACTAAATAGACTAAATATGTAAACTATAAAACTTAATAAATGTCAGCTGTCACAAATGTCACTTTTACAAATTTCACAATATTATTATTTAGTTTTGGTACTTAAATTACTAATTACAGTTAATTAATATTATGTGTAATGAAAAATAATTTTTGCGACGTTGATTTTTTTTTATAATTTTTATTTCCCTGGTAGTTGCATGAATGCAGCTTAGGTATTAGTTAGTTTTCAAGACACACGTGTGGCGGCGCGACCTCTTGCCACATTTCCCATCATGCATTGCAGGATTAGAATACCTTACTCCATAAAGAAACCAAATAAATTTGGTTTCTTTATGCCTTACTCTATATTATCTTAGGTATATGCAGAACACTGTCTCCATCTTCGTTATTCCTATGATTCTACAGACTGAACATTTTCTGAATAGTAAGGACCAAATTTAGTAAATATTATTAAATCAACTTTGACCATTCAATCATAGAGGACAGCACCATATAACTGGTTTTTACATTTTTATATGGTAGATTGAATAGAAAAACAGAAATAAAATAATTATGCAAGTATTTTTCACAAATGCTTTATTCATTAATATAGTCAACATTTTTGTTTAGTGCTGAATACAAAAGGTGCAACAATGAACAAACAAAGGGCAGAACTGCTTATTTAAACCCATATACTCGTGTAACAGATTGATTATAAGTTATTTAATTGCATGATAACGAATAACTTTGTGATAGTTTCCTGTGGTTTTCTAAAACAGTTACATAATTTAGTTTGCATCATCTGTTAAAGCTTGAAGTAGAGTTATGACGGAAAAAGCCTTTTGTAGAATCTAAAAAAAAAACTGGATATTAAAATAAAATCGATAAACAGACAAATAATCGTTTTTAAATTCACGATGTTCAGCTTTTAGAACCACCCATTTCTAATTCGCTTGCAAATTATTTTTCAGAAATATATCAAACTTTGTAAAATGGAATGAAGAAAAGGATTTTAAGTATTTTATATCAAACTCTGTCTACGTATGTATGTATGTATGTATGTAGGTATTAGAAGATACATTTGAGTATGTAGTTGTTTTGTTAGTCTATCATATGATTAGATTACATACGGTGATCAAGAGTGGATTGTAAATCTCCACAATCCCAGCTGCAGTCAGGCTGATGCAGCGTTGTTCAGTATTCATAAGCATATACACCAAAGCCTTCTTGATGGGCGCTCTGAACAAATACCATTTGCATTCGATAATGGCATTTAAAACGGATAGACTCTAAAAACAAAACTACAACTTTTAGGAATAGGTTTGTTCCCGCAGAGTGTTATGAACTGATTGGAACTTTCAGAATATGCGTATTATAAAATAATCGTTCCAGCAAAGCAAAGTACTAAACATTTAGTACATGTTCGTTGTTCCACTAGCATCATAGAACAACCTACTCACTAGCATTATTAGGCTGTATGAAACATGTTTGCAAGAAGAAATAATTGTTCGATACAAAAGAAAGAACATTTGATTTCAAGCATGCGCAGCTAGAACTTAACTTATTTGTTCACAGAACGTAGAACATTAAATGTTCTACGTTATGTAAACAAATAAGTTAAGTTCTACAAAGTTCAGTTAAGTTTAGAAGTGTTCTACAAATTTTGTAGAACACTTCTAGGCTCTATCCACAGAAGTATAAAAAAATTAAAGTTTTGTTAATAATAGCACCCTTGAAATATTTTCTGAAGACGATTATGCTTTATGTACGATACGTACTACGATAATATAAATCTCGGTGGATAGTATGTACTTTCAGAGATATTCAAATAGAAGAGAGGATAACAATTTGTCAGTCACGGAATTATAAACCAGAAGTCTGTTGTCCGACACCACTGTTTTTGTTGTTCCAGCTAATTTCTGTTATAAACACGTTGGATACATTATCCAACCCGCTCATGCGCATTGAAACCAGTTTATAACATGTTTGGAACGCGTTGCTGGAACAAACCTAATGCCATATCATTGTTCACATAAGACATCGCGACATCGTGTCAGAACGTAGAAAAAAATATAGTAATTTTAGATCTGGTATTACCAGTGATTTTGGTTTCAACTGAGGAAACTTCTAACTTTATTTACTTACTTGCTCTTTCAGTTGTGTAGCCAATAGAGTATAAAATGTAACCTGTACAAGACAGAGTATCGAGATCACACAGGGAAGCATAATGAGTTTAGAAATCGTTGTCTAAAACAAAAATAAGTAACAATATTTGAGGATTTCTTAATTTTGGGTTTAAATTCTTAATTTTGACCTAGGGTGCTGTCATTGACGAGACCCTATAGGAACGAAACCGGTCAGTAATATCCTTGGACGATGTCTTATAGAGAAATATAAATGCATCAAAAACAAAAAAATCCTGTCTCTTGCGATGTAGTTTTAATTTATATATTAGCAGTACAAATAGATAATTTCAAATAGACTTTAGAAGGTTTTAAACAACATACCCACAAAAGCGTATGTTAAGATAAATATATTATTTAATTACTACTAAACAGGTAGTATGTATAGTGTACTCAATTTAATAAAACTTACAGCACTCATCAAGACATAACCATTTAATACAAGTAAGAAGAAGGTCATGAACAGTTGGGCAGTTAAAATTAACCTGTAAAAATGCTCGACATCGTTGCCAAATCTAAAAAAAATAAGTCAGTGTGAATCATTTCACAATTTTTTTAACATTAATCGTTTAACTATTATTTTTTTGATATCACAATTTTTTACTAGAGATAAAAAAAGTCCCCAAAGTATGCCATTGAATTATTACTTGACCTGTGGACTTATTCAATACGGGACGCCAATACTAATTAATTTCGACCAGTTTCACCAAGTTTTGACTAGATCTGTGGCTTTGTTCAAAAAAACAGAAAGTATGAATAGAAAGAAAAATAGTGGGAGACCTAAAGTTCGCACTTCACAAAAAAGTAGAAGAAGTGGGGCAAATTGTTGATGAAACCTGCAATATAATGTGACCCGTATATGCACGATTATCGTCTAAGCTCAGTCCAAGAATTGTTAACAACCGGCCACAACGAATGCAATTTTCAGAGCGGTTTGTAGGTAATTTGCATAATGATGAAAACGTCTTTGAAAAAACCTTTTTGTGTTGACGAGATTTGCGGGAAGATTTGCGGGAATTTTTGAGGACTTTTTTTACATCTTAACTATACTTTTAACGCAAATTAAAAAAAACATATTTACCTTAACAGTTTCCAATGATGTTGAGCACAAATCTTCAATCTTTTCATAACCTCCTTCTGGAAATACTTCGAATCGAATCTATCCAGGTCGGAACATTCGTCCATAATTCCTTCTGAGATATTCCTGATGAGGTCTTTGAGTAATTCTAACTGAACACTAAGCTGCTGCGTGGTGTAGCAATAGATTGCGTCGTCGAACGCGGATCCCAAGACCGACATCACTATATCCCAGATCATCAGAGCGTAGAGAATCTGATAAAGTGGACTTAGATCTGTGTCGAACGGTACCAGGATGACATAAGGGAGTGGCCTCTTTCCCGGTAGTCTCACCAGCGGAAAAGCGGCTATCGGCAGTACGGATACAATACCACCCACCAAGGTGGCACGGAAGAGGCTCACTATAAGAGAGCAATTCTTGCGAATTTTTGTCTGTGCCTCTGGTCCGCCGACTTTGAAGTCCCAGAATTCATGCTTTATGACGTCGAGCATGTATTTTATACGTTTCTTGTTCATATGCAGATAGGTCAGCTTCAAGAAGGACTAGAATTGAAACCAATCATGTCACATCTGATGTTTATGTGTGTATCATCTTACCATGATTTTAAACGGATAATTGGGGATCAATAAAATCAACGTTTTATAATCACCTAAGAAGTGGTAGGTGGCATAGAAAAGGAGGAAATTGAATACTCCTTTAAGGATTGTACATGCTGTCCAAAAATACGCCCTGCGTCCCTCGTAACCGTACCATTTGTAGATATCGATGATTCCCGAGACAAGGTCATCTAGAATACAAAACATAAATACTCAGTTTTTTATTGTGTTTTCAAATATATGTACAGGATTAGATTTATAATTTGATTATTGTGAGTTTATTATTGAAGTTAGAAAATAGTTCATCACACAAAAGTAATAGAGTTTTGCATTAATTTTTATAACACGATGTGAGAAAAAACAATTGAACATCGGAAATCATAAAACTGATCAACGTAATGATTTTTAAATGGAACACCCTGTATATTATTGCAAATTGAAATTCCTCGAATTTTTCCCTTTTCAAATATGTAACATGTCTATGTTAGCTTCAGTAGGTCGCGACATATTTCGACATTCGCTAAACATTATTCTTGTTTTAAACAATTAGTAATAAATATAAATTACTGAAATATACCTTAATACTTTTTAAATGACAGTTGTTCTTTTTTCTTTTTCGTTCTTTTTTTTCTGAATGGTGCGATCCGGTGTCGTTAATTACTTTTTTAAATAAGATATGTCTCGTCCTTCTGAAGCAAGCATAGACATATTATACAGGGTGACTGGTGATAGTGGTGATAAAGTGTACAAACGCTGGGTGGTGATTGTACACCTCAAATTCAACAAGAAATCTGCTCTTGACCATGGTCCAATTCTCAAGCATAAAGGAGAAATTTCAGGAGTTTCGAAAAAAATTGATTCTTTCTCCTAAAACTAACCATATCTCCTAAACTATTGGGCCTACAGCAAATTAAAAAAAAAAAACATTGAAAAGCTCATTAAATATTCTTGAAGGAAACATACTTAGTAAGATTCCCATTTAGTTCTTGTAAGCACAGACACAATTCTGAAAAAAATTTTAAAAATTTCTATAATTCTAAATTTTACAAAATTTGACTGATCAAACGATTTTTTTTGTCTCTCAAGTGTACACATTTCACAAAAAACTTCCTTTTTTTAATAAGCTTTCCAACGGTGTACTCATTTTTTGAAAAATTCCGTATCGGTAGAAGAAATCGCATTTTAAATGTAAATGAAAGTAGCCTAGATAGAAGGCGAAGAGGGGGCAAAAGAAAGCATAGCAAAACATTCTTCCATAATTCAGTTTCTAATTTAAGTATTTTTTTTTAAATCTAGTACGAATTAATTGTTACTCATATTAAGGAGAATAAACTCTTTTCAAGAATAAACTTGCAAATTAACAGTCTCTTCTTCCTATTCAAACAGGGAAGGTCTCGTCGAGGTATCTTCGGACCTCTAGAGAAAAATGAAGCGGTGCTCCGTCATGTTGGAATATCATTTGATGCCTCTTCTAATAGGGTGGGTAAGGGCTCTGGGATTTAGTGGCACGTCTTCTAATAGGGTGGGTAAGTCATTCTGTAGAAAATTGAGGTAGGGTCCACTGCCAATGTTCTCGAAAACCCCAAAAAAGTACTCTCTAAAATACTCTCTCTAGTAAATGTGGACTCGTCAGTCCACAAAATTCGGCTGAAGAAATTAGGATCCTCTACATCATTATTTAACAGTCAGCGAGCGAAATCAATTCGAGCTTGACCATCTCGCTCTTCCAGTCCTTGTACCCTGGTGAAATGGTAAGGGTGTAACTCTGCAAGCCTAATGGTTTTCCATACCTTCTACTGTGAAACTTCGAACTACACTGGATTACCGTCACAAAACCCGTACACATAATGAATGTCAGCATATTCTTGATTGGAAAAAGACACCTTAAAACAATACGAGTTACTCACAAACGGAATCAAATCACGACTCAACGAATTTTATCAAGCCAGGAGTAGAAAAAAATATGAAAGAAGAGAGGGGAACACAAATGTGCAGAGAAGAGGAATTCAGGCGGTTTTCGAGGAAAATTAAACAGTTCTATTGATACAAGCTTCAATAGGAAATGAAAGACAACAGACCAGGCAGCTTTCCTAGAACTGTGGTACACATGTAGACCTGGCGAAAATTCTGTGAAATGAATGAGGGTGCATGACATGACGCAAGTTAGTGCGAAGCCTTGGTTGGGAATCCGACTCCCTCTCTTCCCCTGCTAGCTAGGCTACGTTCATTTACATTTCAAATGCGATTTCTTCTACTCGATATGGAATTTTTCAAAAAATAAGTATACCGTTGAAAAGCCTATTAAAAAGAGGAAGTTTTTGTGAAATGTGCACAGTTTTGAGGGACAAATAAAATTCGTTTGATCAAAGTCGAATTTTATGAAATTTAGAAACAGAAATTTTTAAAATTTAGAATTGTAAACAAAAAACACAAAAATTAAATGGGAATCTTGCTAAATATGTTTCCTTCCAGAAAATTTAATAAGCTTTTCAATGTTTTTTTTATTATGCTACAGGACCAATAGTTCAGGAGATATGGTTAGTTTTAGACGAAAAATCACGTTTTTCTGAAAAAAAAAACAAATCCTGAAATGTCTCCCTTATGCTTGAGAATCGGACCATGGTCAAGAGCAACATATTTGTTGCATTTGAGGTGTACAATCACCACCAAGCGTTTGTACACTTTTTCGCCAGTCACCCTGTATATTTCTGAGAAAGAAAAAACTCAAGAAATTAGAATATGCAATAACATATAAGGTGTTAAACATTAAAAAAAAAACTGGTTCAGTTTTATGGTTTCTGATATTCAATTGTTTTTTCTCAATCGTGATGCAAAAATCTATAAGTTATAGATATTTACATATATTTTTCTGAGGATTTTTTTTTAATTTTTATAATAAATCAGTTTTATAGTTTTATATGTTGTTGAACTGTTTTTTCTCGTGATTTTTGTCTGAAGAACTAATTTCTAATTTCAATAATAAACTCACAATCTCTATCTATCCTCAGATGAAAATTTAAAAAAAAATAATAATAATAATATTAAATAAAGACTTGACCACATCCACCAATTGATCGGGTCATATCTGATTATAAAAAGCGTAATAAAACCAAAACTATTTTTCTAACATTTAAGCTAATGGAAACGAGTTAAGATAAAACTATAATATTCAAATATAGTTTACAATATGAAACGAAAATTGTTTCGCAATTTTCGTTCCAAAAATTTTGAGTCGAAAATTATACGAAGATTTAAAAAATATTTCACATTTTCAAATCGACTATGAGACTAAATCATATAAATGACATAAAAAATGTAGCTAGACATTTTTACAACTATTTCCGTTTGTCCTGTGTTGGTGTACCTACAAATGATAGGTACACCTAAGATAGAACTACGACAATGATGCAATCTGAAGTTCCTAAGATCAAATATTAGATCTATAAAATATTATTCGCATTACTTTCTAGAGAATTTAAAACGATGACTGAAGAGTACTCGATCTTCACTTACCGCTCATTCGGTATTCACCCTCTTTTAGGATACACTAACATATTAGATAGCTGAAATCGACTGAAACTTTTTTATTGTTTGTGCTTAACTTTATATACCTTCCGAGGAACAAAGAAGGCTAGGGGTTGAACAAATCATTGAGCAGAATAATCGAGCACGTTGCAAAATTTATAGGCGCAACTACCAGGTGCTCTTTTTTTTAGCGAGACCACAGTTAGCCTCAATTTTTACAAATTACAAAAATAGTTAAAGGTCTTTCAAAGGGCGTGACATTTTTCAGACAGGTATAAATCTTCCTAAAAACTTTGATCTACCCATGCAACAGATAAAGTAATATTGTGTCGCATGAGAAGATTATTTCAGAAACCGAACTTCTTTCTTAAAGGCAAAAGGTGTAGTTTGTAAAACAAAAACATTACATTTATATTTCTTATTAAATAAATGGAATGAAAATATACATCTTTTTTTTATAATGTAAAAAAAGACAGTAAAATTAAGTAATAAAAGGAATATAAGAAAAAATTACATACTATTATTATAACCATGTGTTAAATTAAGTGTTTATTTTTTGGTACATAATTATCTATGTTCAATAAATAATATTCAGTGTAAAAATTAATTTGATGACCGAAGAAAACAACTGAAAAATCTTCACATATATTAAAAAAATCAAGTACAAGCAAAAAAATAATAAAGGGTCAATTGTTTTTTTCACGCCCTACTGTATAAGCTGACGTTTCCTCGAAATGATTAAATACCCTACATTACGATAAATACAGTGTTTCATACGATACGGTGCATATTAAATGATTGCGAAATTGCTACTAATTCTTGGGCGGGCACAGCGAAATTCATTCCTGAATATAAAATTGCATTTATAATCATAACGAACCGACGTTCTCCCTGACCGCAATTAATGTTTTAGAGGAGATTACTAGGACATCTGCAATTGGCTAACATGCGCGAAACCCCATTGGATCTATAAAACATAAAATCGGATATTTTTATATCATAATAATACTCGTGTTTGCCTATTTTTTTTCTGTTTAAAGTATCTTAATTCCTCCTTAAATTAGTTAATATCCGTGATAAACGCCATATATTAACACGCATTGATAAACATTTTAAAATTTTTTTTGTACCCTTCATGCTAACAATTATATTCTCAACTATTAGGAACATTAGTTATCCTATAAGTACAAATTATAATTTATATACGACGTCGTACACTATAAATTTTGAATACAGTGGTAAATATAAATACATATGTAAATCATATTTTTGTGAGTTAACACGGTGAAATATTGTTAATATTTTTAGCAATAATATCTCCATAAATTCCGTGTTTTCTTTTTAAAATCCTAGGTATATTTCTAGTTTTAACTTAAAATTGTATCATAAATAATTTCATCCAAAATATATACTGATCTCTAATAAAGAAATGAATTAATATATTATAAAAATTTATAATAAAAAGTTGAACCTGAAAGTACTGACATTAAGTAATAACAACAATGTCACCGTATCATTATTAATATCTTGGTGTTTTAATTTGCCAGTAATTTAAAGAAATAATAGTAAATTCTAATAAAAGCAATTTGTTGTTATTAAATTTTGTAGTCAACTGTAATAAATATTTAAAATAGGACTTGAGTACACCTGTACTACATTTATTTTCTTGAATTTTATGCACTGGAGGTGGTGATATAACTATTAACTTGTCTATTCATTTTAATTCTGCAATTTGAGTAGTAGGCATAGGACTAATTCCAAATATCCCGCCTAAATACTCAATTTTCCCATAAACATCTGAGCAGATGGCGCTGCAAACGCCAATAAACGTCACTCGTGTTTCCTCCCTTTCGCTTTGAACTGACACTTCTTATGAGTGAATAAATTAAATTTTGAAATTCCGTTTGTCGTTTGACGTTTGGATATGTTCAATTATCGACTAAAGAGTCCATATTTCTTATAATTCAGGATATTAATTAATATCGCCAATGAAAACAATCAGTAAAGTGCTGAATCTTCTTAAATTTTTGTAAGTCGATATTTATAGTCCTGCAAAAAAATATATTTTCAGTAGTTATTTCATTGTATCAAACTACACTCCAAACGAAACTATAAATTTTCCTAGCATATCAAAGTAAATGAAGAATTCATATTAAATTGTAATAAACCTTAAATAATTCTTATAACATATATATTTCTGTTGTCAGCTTTGTCATATTCACATTCAAATCAAAATTTCAATAAAATGAAAGGCTTTCAGGTTTTCAATTTCTTTGCTAATTCTAGCAGGTATTTAGTATACTGTCTTGCTATATATTCTGCTTGTGAAGTTTAATATTTGATCAGTGAAGTTTTTAACATTAAGTTAAACTAATATAAGTAAATGAGTATTGAAATGCTAGCAGTAAAAGCCTCACTCTTAAAAGATTGGTATACCTACATACCTTTCTAACTACCTTGGGTATCAGTTCATATAATAATTTAAAACTTTTCTAATTAGTTTAGTTAAAAATATGTCTTTATCAAATTCAGCTACTTTTGAAAACATAAGTACACGCGTTTCAACAAAATCAACTACACAGACTAAAGAGACCAAAGTTGCTTACGCAAGAGAATTGAATCACTTAATAATTTGAAACTGTATAGTTAATTTTGCATTTAACGCTTATTGTTAATGCGGCTTTATTTTGTCTTGTTTATGTTTACATTTGCTCCATTCTTTCGTTCTTTGGAATGAAATTGTGGTTTTGAATTTGAGGGACAGACTTGTCCAATCACAGGAGTAAGTTATTCCACAGAGAAATTAAATATGTATTAGGTTTCTTTATGTTATTCTATGAATCACAGTACATAATGAGAAATCCAACAGGCTGCCACAAAGTAATAATATTTCTTAGATTATATTCTTTGGTGTTACAGTGGGTTCTTTCCATTTATACGGCTCCCAGCGACTCCTGTGTCGACTCGTGTCAACTAGTGTTGACTCATTTTAGGCGTCAAAATTTAAGATGCCAGCGCCAGTGCGGAAATATTGTGAACTAACGATTGGGCCATTAACCGTTAGTTATTACCTTGCTTTTAATGTGTTTTATATTCAAGTTGCTGCTTTAATTTATTATTTACGTGTAGTATTTGATTATTTACTGCTTAAAAACACCGTTTGTGATCAAGATTTACTGTTTACAAGTTGCTGGCATAATTGTAGTGGTTTTCTTTTGATTTTTAGACTGATAGAATATACCCTTGGAAGATACATTTTTAGGTTGGATCGGTTTATTTTGAAAAGTTTTAATAAATACTTCAAGGTATACATGTGTTCTTTTACAAAATTGTTTAATATTTTAATTGAAAACATTTTTAAGTAGAATGACAAACATTAGATTGAATATCTTCAAATATGGCGGCACTGTAATTTCAAAGTGTGTACAAGAGGGTGAACATGTTCTGAATGCAGGCCATTCATAACTTCATAAATTTGAAGGTACTGCAGTTTTTTCAGTATTTTCTCTTTTTTGAATCCTTAACTGAAACAAACAATAATAATGATAAATATCTTTACAGCAAAATGAAGAGAACAGACTTTCATAAATTTATTAACGGGCTCTCCTATCCTCGATTTTAATATCCAAGCCTTGTGCCTGTCTGTACGTTCCTTTTGACCAAATTTATTTATAAGGGAAACTTGATGCTCTCCTTGTTCAGGATATATATGAATAGTTAATTGGGGATCCCTCTTAATCCATGATGAACAGCGAGGTACACAACAATAGAGATTCATTCAAATTATAATACAAAATAACGCTAATATTATAATTTTTAATGAATACAACACAAATTTAAACGGAAAATTTTCAAAACTCAATGGCACTCAAACGGACGATTAAATAAACAATGGCCCAGTCGTCAGTTTGTTGAGCGACCACCAGGGAGCGTAACGCTTATATTGGTTTACCTATATGTAGGTAAATGGAACGCTCGCTAGGCTAGTAGTTTCGTGCAAACGTTGTTGAAGGTAGTTACTGCAAATAATTACATTTGTCACCTACCTTCATTGTCTTCAATCAGATTTCGCATCAACTCTCCACTCTATATTTCTGTGCTACACTTTTCTTTAGTGTGGCGCCATCTATTCACCAACTGCCTGAGGTTTTTGCAGATTTTTATAAAATTGAATATAATTGTGTCTAATGAAAAGACTAAGAGGGGGGCGCCTTAGCGGATATTGGAAATATATATGAACCATTCGTGACAAAACTATTGTAATAGTACTATACACTCTAATTCCGCATATCCGAACTTTTCCGTTCCGCAAAATTCCACATTTCCGAACTGTCTTCACCTCCGGATAATCGAACTGCTGGCGCATGCGCAGAGGGTTTTTCTGGCTCATTGGTCATTCGACAGCGACAAGTTCGATTGTGTAGAAGTACAAGTTCGGAAATATGGTGAGAAAAAATTAAGAAATATGGTGAGTTCGGATATGCGGATGTTGAGTGTAATTGTAATCAAATAACTGAGATTTATTTTATTACAAATGGCTGTTGAATTTATCCTAGTAAAGTAGTATTACCTTTTTTTGTACATAAAATAATTATGAAACAAGTTTTCATAAATTATCAGGAATATATATATAATTTCAGGAATATATTTTACATATTTGTGTAGTGCAGAATACATTGGGCTGCTGTAAAAAAAAATAATAGTATACAGATATAGGGCAAGAATATCCTCAAAGCGTGATATTTTTCAGAACCGTGATTTTAGCTGTGTAATAGGTTAAGTTTAAGCGAAGTTTAATGTTTTTTTTTAAATGTCTTCTTTCCGTCGCTGGCGCAATGTGATCTGATATCATCTTTTATGGCTTGGAATAAAGGTATAATGCAAAAATCATTCTGGGAGATCTAAAAAATGGAAACAGTAAATTAGAATGAAGTAACAATAAATATGTTTATTATTTGCGTGTTTGCTGAAAATTTCAAGAGGGCAGCACCGCCTAGGGGATTTTTTATAGTCCCTATAAGAACCCTTATACTAAACTCCGCTTTCAACTTTGAGCATATCACAAAATCTTTCACATTTTAGGTGCAGTTTACCATTTATATATGGAATAACGAAATAATCTAACTAGAGCACACGTGGCGTTGGTCAAAGTGTCAATAAAGCTGGACTTACCTCACTTATCAGAGGATATCCGTTTAAAACAAACAGATAAAAGGTTAGAAGTAAGTGAGCAGTTAACACTAATTTGTAATTTTGAGCGATATCTTTGCTACATCTACAAAACAAAAATTATTCATCAAAATACAGTTTCTTTACAGTGAATTCATAATATGTATATTATTTTAATTTCTCCTTAAAAAAATGCTTGCCTTAACAATTTATAATAAAACCGCGAGCAGATCTTCAACTGTTTCATAACGCTCTTCTGGAAATTATCCGAAACGAACTTGTTCTTGGTGAGATCTTTGAATAATTCAAACTGAACAATAATATGTTGGACGCTGCATAAGTAGGGCATATCGTAGAACGTGTTCCCGAAGACTGACGTCACTATATCCCATGCCAGTAGGCTATAGATGAGTGTCTTGTAAAGTGGGCTAAAACCCGTGTCGGATGGTAACAAGACCACGTTTCCACAAGGAAGGGGCTTCTTTCCAAGAACGCTAACCAATAGGAAACCGACTAGTGGCAATGGTAAGCCGATGGTAAATAAAGTGAACAGGAGTGGACGGCTTCTCCAAATTTTCGCTTGGGGTTTGAATGGGGTGATCCTGATGTCCCAGAAAACTATATGTACGATGTTACGCAGGTATTTTACGCGTATTTTGGTCAAATGTAACTTACATAACTTGAAGAAGGCCTACAATTTAAACCAAACATCTCAGTGGAAAGTAATATTTGCAATTAATGAATATAAAAATAAGCGAATCTACTTATGCATAAAATTATTTATTTAGTAATATCAAAATCAAGAAAACTAGAACTAAGGAGACAGAGCTGCGACTTTTCGCTGTATAACGCGAGGGGCTCGAATATGTATGCCTCCAGAGGCGCTGTAAGCAGTGTCGTTCTGTACTAATCTTGTGAATGTCCGTGGTGCGAATACAGTGAGTGATATGTGGCAGATGCTCGATATTTTTCGTTAATTTGTTGTTATCTTTATAAAAAAGAAAAAAAACTGGACGTTTTCCACGAAACACCGAACTACTATAGTTTTCTCGACGCGCGTTTCGCCAACAAAGAATTTAGTTTGGCATCTTCAGGAGAAGATTAAATCTAAACTGTAGCCTACACACTTGCACTATTTATTCTAAATTTGTTGACACGGTTCACTGAACCGTAACTGTCTTTGTTTATCAGAGCAAACATTGGACTGGTGGGTATCGGACCATTGTCCTTATTCATACTACTGTTACACTTATTGATTTCTAAACTTTCAAAACCATCCAATTGTCTACTGTTTGTTACATTTCTAATTAATTTTAAATTATTTATGTCTATGGCTCATTTGAAATATGGCAGAACAGAAAAATCTTGTGTTGCCCAACACGCTTTTGACAACAACAATAGGATAGACAAATAATTTAAAATTAATTAGATATGTAACAAACAGTAAAAGTTGGATGCTTTTGAAAGTTTAGAAATCATGTGTAACAGTAGTATGAATAAGGACAATGGTCCGATACCCACCAGTCCACTGTTTGCTCTGATAAACAAAGACAGTTACGGTTCAGTGAACCGTGGCAACAAATTTAATATAAATAGTGCAAGTGTGTAGGCTAGAATTAGGTTTTAATCTTCTCCTGAAGATGCCAACTTAGTTGGCGAAATGCGCGTCGAGAAAAGTATAGTAGTTCGGTGTTTCGTGGAAAACGTCCAGTTTTTTGTTTCGACGCCCAAGGTTCCAGTACCCCTCCAGGTTATCTTCGTTATTTAACATTCGGATTGTATTTTTATTAAAGCCAAACAACATGTAAGCATACGCATTGACAACCTACATTCATAAACAGTCACACGTGGTCCGCTGCTCATCACGTAACTTTAACAGATCATGTGACATGGAGCACAGCACTGCTTACAGCGTCTTCTGGAGGCGGACAGATATGAGACATGACACCGAACGGTCTCCTTCGGTCTCCTTAGTTCTAGTCTTCTTGATCAAAATTATATAAATTGAATTCAAATGTCAGCATATAATAATAGAAATAAATACACGCGCTTGATTTCAAAAACTAAGGTAAAATAAATTCCTATTTAATAATAAATATTAAATA
Source organism: Aromia moschata (assembly GCA_029963805.1). Lineage (NCBI taxonomy): Eukaryota > Metazoa > Arthropoda > Insecta > Coleoptera > Cerambycidae > Aromia > Aromia moschata. The sequence goes on from JAPWTK010000439.1 coordinate 280,664, forward strand.
AGTTTTTCTATGGTATGAGATATTGTTCTAAACTTTTAAATGGTTATCTGATAAGTGATAATAATACTATATTATTTCTCTCTTTCATAGCCAGATTTGATGACTTTTTTTTCTAAATGACTCATTACACTCGACATCCACATATCCGAACTCCATATTTCCGAACTCACGATATTTCCGAACTTGTACTTCCACACAACCGAACTTGTAGATGTCGAATGTCCAATGTCGCTGTCGAATGAGCCAGAAAAACCCTTTGCGCATGCGCCAGGTTCGGTTATCCCAAGGTGAAGAAAGTTCTGAAATGTGAAATTTTGCGGAACGGAAAAGTTCGGATATGTGGATGTCGAGTGTATATGATTACCATAATTTTAAATGGATAATTGGGAACCAATAGAATTAAACTTTTGTAACCGTGTCCGAAGTAGTACATGATTTTAAACAGAAGTAAGACGAATATTCTTTTAACAACGGCATTTGGGAACCAAAAATATTTCCTGCCTCCTTCGTAACTATACAATCTGAAAACATCGTTGATTCTTGAAATAAGTCTATCTGAAACATAAAAAATAAATAAGCGTATACAACATAGAATCTTGACTCTCACACATCAAACATTTTTAAAACATGAGTATATTCAGAAATGTAGGCATCACCCCGTGACAATATCTTTATCGCCATTATTTAAGTACGTTTAGTAAGCGTATACCGAAATTTAATTACCAAAAATGAATTAAAATCAAGTTTTTAACGTAGTTAACAGCATATAAATAAAATCTAAATAAAAGTTATATTTTTCTACAAAAATAGTAAATATTCACACTTTATTATTGTTCTTGAAAGATTTCTTGTTGAATCCCTTCATATTTATTAAACTAAATGATATGTCATATCATCATGAATGCCAAACCTGTTTAAATACATAACTTAATATCATTTCTTGCATGTTAACAATACAAATGTGATATTCTATACAATGTTACCCATATAAATTCCAAGTTTTAGTTTACCCGCACTCATGGATATTAAAACAAAACTATTAAAAATAATTCACTTCAATTTCTAATGATTAATTTAGAACAGTAATTTAATATTATAAAACATTTACTTACAGTTAATTCGGTATTCTCTTTCTTTAGGATACATCACCATATTAAATATCAGAAGTAGACTGAAACTCTTTTATGGCTTGCATTTCATTTTATATCCTTCAAGAACAAACCACCAGTTAACGTTCAGTGAATCACACGGCAGAATAATAATTATGCACACTATAAAATTTATAAACGCGAATACAAGGTGCTCTTTTTACTACCATAACCGCATAGTGGAAAGGAAATATATATAGTAGGTATTTCTTGTTGCCACCAACGTTTATATTTTCTTTGACAAATAAACACAATAAATATGAAAAATGCTATTTATAAATGAAAAAAAAAACGCGCAGAAGTATTGAGATGTTGTTGATGTTTTTTTTAATGTTTCCTTATTTTTCCTTTTATACTAAGGGTCCTATGATGCATGATAAAATTATGAAACGTAATTATATTATATAATTCTATAATTTTCAAATAAGCATCGCCTCCCTCCTCTATGGAGAGCGAAAGTTGCTTATTTAAGCTTTATTTATTATAAATAAATCGTTTCTGATGGATTACTGTTATTTATTATTATTTAGTACTATGTTTAGTTTATATTCCACTTTATTTTGGAAATATTTATGTCAATTGAAATCTATATATTTTTAAGCGTTTTTGGTGTTTGTTTAATCAACAATAGTGGATAATTTCTTAATGATCATCTACTTATATTCTTGTGTGTACAAAAGGAAGTACAATTAATCCAATATCATAAGACGTAACAAGAATTTATGAAGAAGACGTATGTCACTAATTTAAATAATACTTATAACTGACACCCTGCCTTTTTCCACATAACCGTAATTAACAATAAAAAAGAAGTTTTCAAAGGAAGAAATCTTGTCTTAAAAAATGAATAATACCCATATAGAAAAGCGAAAAAAGCCAGGGCTAACTTTTAATCCTACTGTATATGCTGGTACTTCCTTCAAATTATTAAATACCATAGATAAATACAGTGTTTTATAGACACGGTGCATATTAAATGATTGCGAAATTGCTACTATAATTCTTGGGCGGGCACAGCGAAATTCATTCCTGAATATAAAATTGCATTTACAATCGGACAGAACCTACGTTTTTCCTGATAGCGATTAATGTTTTAGAAGTGGATTATCGAGGCTTGTGCAGTTGACTAGCATGCACGGACTTGATTACATCTATAAGACCTGAATGTTAAAAGTAACTGAACACCTTATGTTATTTTTTTATCTAGTAAATAATAAAATAATGAACTGAATAACGGCATCTAATAACCCTCAAATTGTAAGTTTTAAAAGAAACAGAAAAAATTGTTTTAATTTTATGTTATAACAAATTCATTTTTTTATTTATCGTAGTACTTACTTTGTATGATTTACAACTAAAATATATATTCATAAACCACAAAATGAAAATTATCGTAAATTTTAGATTATTTGGGTTGCTTATTTGCCTATAACAGTAGTTATGTGTGCATATTGAGTTCCCTATATATAGACTAGTGACATGCATTTACGTGATTTTTATGTATTTTATAAATATTTAATAAAATGCTGAAAAACATACACTCTTTTACGTAAAACATAAACGCTCTCTTTATCTGAACATAATGTTATTTGTATTTTTAATGCAAAAGTTGTATGTATATTGTTGTGTCTCTATTTTTTATGCTTGGTTATATTTAACATCCAAATTAATATATAACCTGGAAATAAATAAGGAAAATATGTAATAAATATATTTACATGACAATATCACCCTCATTCATAATTCATCATTTATATTTATTATATATTTAATAGAACACTAATTAATAATTGAATTTCCATGTAGAAAAACAAATATTGAATTTTATAAAAGTATAATAAATATTTTTCAGATGTCGCTGCTCACGATCCATTTATGATTCTTAAATTTCATACAATGTGTGTGTTAATACAGTTTTCGCCATTGCCAAATAACTGCTAGATATTGAATAATATTTTTAAGATTAAATTTGTGATTTTAAAAAAGTTGTTAATTACAAAAAGCTCGCGTTATAACTTCCTGATAACCATCTGACTAGATGGCGCTTCAATCACTAAATAAACGTCACCCTCTGTCGTTTTTCATTTACGTTGATTATCCGTGGATAAATAAAAATTTCAGTCCGTTTAAGACTCGAAATTTAGAGGTATAAATACACAAGTTATTTTTAAGCAAAATAATGATTCTCCAAAATGTATGATATCAATTGCTGCGCCTAACAAATACATCGTATCAAAATGATTCATAGTGGTATAAAGAACTTTTATATTTAATGATATTTATTTCAAATCAATATTCAAATTCAAATCTCCATTGTAATAATGCATGACAAAGAACATATTTAAATTTACATACTAAATACATTTCAAATATTATAAATACAATAATAATACAACAAATCTTGAACATCTATGTTTATAATTTAAGTATCTAATTTAAAATTGATATGAACATTTACTACGCTATTTTAAATTGCTTTTAAACTAAAATTATTTAGCTTTAACTTAAACTTTAACTTAAAAATGTTTCTTGTAGGTGGCGCTGCAGACAGCACAGACACTGTCAATCCCATTTATTTTCTTCCTTACTTGTTTGCTGTTTCTTTATGATGGATACGAATGTGACGTCAATTATCAAATAATTGTCAAGTTAAGTTTGACGTGTTGGAAAATGGAAAAATTTTGAATAAACATACTCAACATTTTGAATTAAGCTGAAATATTAAGTATTCTTCATTACAATGCTGTTAGATATCCGTGACTCTTGTAAGTAGGAAATACACTTTCTCAAAACAGATGAGAAAATGTTATTTTTCTAGTTATTTCCATATTTGAGGACTATGGCTGGTATATTCTACTTTTCGGAGTCGTTTTGGCTTATGTATACCATAATGTATTAAAGTCGTACATCAGCAACTTTCAAAAGTATAGAGACGATCAGGAGTATGTCGCAAAATACCACAAGGGTAAGTAAGACACAGGAAATAGTAGTTGTGTGGGTGTCAGATAAAAATTCCCAATTTTTTACTGCTTTCTCTTCTCTAGACCCTGACCTGTTTGTTGCTAGGCAAGTGGCTCAGCAACAGAGTGCAATGAAACTGCAGGAGAAGTATAGAAAAGATGCCGAGGAGTACCAGAAGAGGTTGGAACAAGTAAGATTATTCTTTAACGCTATTTGCCAACGAAGAACTTCCTTGAGAAGTTTTTTTTTTTTTAGAAAGAGGCTAAAAAGAAGGAAGAGCTGATGAAAAAATTTAATGGAGATGGTGGACAAAAGTTGGGTTCTGGTAGCCAAGAGAATAGTTCATTTAAGCCAGGTTTGTTCAATGAAACAATGACTATTTCGGGGTATTTAATTTTGTTGTTTTAGAGTATAATCCTTTAATGGGAAGTGGCAGTGGCTCCAATTACAGACCACCTAGGAGGAGTGCCTGCAGCCGCGGCGGATGTGGTTAAAAGAAAAAGAAAAGTTTCTTTTAGAGAATTTATTGGATATGGGCTGTTGTAATATTTAAATTAATTTTAGACTAATAATTATGGGGTACCACCTTTAATACATTTTAATATCAATAAAATTCAATCAAAACGAGCTGTTTCTTAAAGTAATCCTTGACGTTTAAGATCTTCATATGTCTTTCTGTTGACGACGTTGCCCTGTGAATCTTCGTATTCCTCTTCGGTCTCCGGCTGCCAACGTTCGCTCTGCTTTTGAACTTTCAATTTTTCCCACACTAAAAACAAAAAACATCTTGAGGAAGGCGAATAGTTTGCATATATTTCTTCCATAAAAAAAAAAGGTAAATTTCGGAAAGTAATAAACACCAAAAGGTAATTTTCCCTTCTGGAGATGCTTAATTTTTTTTCTGGATCGAGTTCAATTATGTAAATAATATAACCTAAAATTTCTTCTGTAATATATACTTAAAAAAAAAAAAAAAAAAAACAGGAATATGTAATAATAAGGAGCCATAAAAAGAAATGTTAAAACCTGGTTATGAATGAAAGAAATGGAAATAGCGGTTATGTCGAAGCATGAAGCAAACCTTTGTTATTGTCAAAATTTTGACAAGTGGCTGTCACGATTGTAAAATAAATAACGCCTGTCACATTATGTGACAGTCTTGACAGTTATATAAAGTTATATTATATTTATTTACTTGTCAAGACTGTCACATTATATGACAGCCATTGTTTATTTTATAATTGTGACTTCATTGAGTCACTTGTCAAAAGTTTGACATAACTGAAAAGCTTGGACATGACCGTTATTTCCATCTCTTTCGTTCATAGCCAGAGTTGATGACGTTTTTTTTGGATGTCTATATTAATAATGAGCCGCCATTGAAAATGAACATCAAATCTGGCTATGAACAAGAGATAGAAATAACGATCGTTGAAGCTCAAAGCGAAACTTTGTTGTCAATATTTTGACAATTGGCTATAACAATTGTACAATAAATAATGGCTGTCACATTATAATATGACGGCCTTAACAATTCAATAAGGTTACGAACTTTGATATAGAATAGAAATACGTCTTTTTTTGCTCGGCCAACTTTGATGACGTCTTTTTGAATAGCTCGTTAATAACTTTTAACAGTTTAAATTCCTACTTTTATTTCATGATCGTATTTCATTATGTAAAATTTAATTTTATGTAATTTACCAACCTCTACTTTATTCTGGGTGTTTTTTTGTTTCTTTTTTTTTTCTACAGGGATGATCAACCATAACTGGCACTGAGTTAACGGTGCAGAACGAGAACATGCTTTCTTTTTTGTTCAGAGACACCAAGAAAAGAGTAAAATTGTAGAAATGTACTTTCGTTATTCAAATTTGTGTTTAAAATATATGGAAATATTAGTTTTAAAAAGTATAACACGTTTAATGATATAAAATTGCTTCAAAAAGACTATATGTAGGTTAACTGTGTAAAAGTTAATATGTGGTGCGACTATTTTTTTTTTTTAACGAAAATGGTTTCCTACTCTGTTTCGAAGACTTCCATCATCATTTTGCTAGATCCAAGTCTTAATTTTAACCACTTAATTTAGAAACATCTGTCATACTGATAAAACTGGGTTATTAAATTTCTTTTTTTCCTAAACAATGGACTAAAAAAAAACACATCGCACTACTAGATGATTACATGTTGTCATCATTAGGAGATTATTAAAACTTGTTCAGTGTTTAACTTGATTAATATTCATTTAATAACGCTAAAACAGTTTTATTCACCTACCGATGATGCCAACGTGATCGACGAAAATTAAACAATCAGACTTACGCGCTAGCGCATCCTCAATCTGAGTGACGTTGGCGAAGTGAGCCGTGTTCGGTATGCCTAGACACCTCATACCGTGGGCGTGTCTCCACTCCGCAAAGTGCCTCTGGAACGCCTTGGGCCCCTTGTACACGTAGTTTCCACAGATCTCGCAGTTGTAGCTTATGTTCAGGCCGTGCAGCTTGTACAACCAATAAGGTATCGGCTGGAAATGATTGAAAGTGAAGGGTAGGAAAACTAACTCCAAGCAATACATACTTTTCCGTCCCAACCTAATGGCAAATTCTTGGGGTTATATGGGACGTCATCGTCTGCCTCGTCGGGGCTGTCATCTTCACTCTCCTCGTTCTCGCTGTCGTCCCTCTCGCCATCGGTACGGGCTTGTTTCCTCTGCACGTTCTCTTTGGTGGAACTGCGTTGAGGAGATACTAGGTCTGCGAGTCTACGCGCAAAATTATTGAAACATAACAGCGACAACAAAAAAATAACCTGTACTAGAGCACTAGGGATTATGAGTATTCTTGTCCGCCATTTTTGTTCCAGGCGACCTTTTTCTTCTAATTCAGTCTATCATTTATTGTGATTGTCTTAGTACATACTAATCATGATTTGTACACATAATTTTTTATACTACATTAAAAAAAAACACAGTACATGCTGACATGCATATACAATAGTGACCATATTCTCAATGATAAAATTAACCTTCAGTAATATTTTTCAATTACATTCAAACTCAACTGATATTAAAACATAGAAAACATGATAAAGTCATAAAAGCCAAAGTCAGACGAGAAAAGACCAAAAGGAAGATCAAGAGATGGAAGAAGTGGAAGAAGCAAGTGGAAAGAGAACTCGAAACAATGCAAATAAAAGACTGGAATACAAGGGAACTGGGAATAGAAAACGGCAGAAAGAAAGGGGCAAAAATGGCAGATGAGAATCCTCAGATATCCTAACGCATTACCTGTACACTTGGGCTTCTAATGTCGCCAGTTCTCTCTGGCGCAGCTGCTCCTTCTCTTTGCTGGCCTTCCCTTTGTTGTTCTTGGTCATTAGCGAAGGGTCTAGAGAACCTTTGCCCTTGGTGGAGAACAGTCTTTGGGCTCGTTCTTCCAGAGTGCTACCGTAAAAAATTTCTATCAGTTTATGTCAAATTGGTATGCCGCAAGGGTCATTCATGAGGCCACTTCATGTTTTTTTTCACTTATAATAGTATTTTGTTAATCACAAAAGCAAACAGAAGTGCTGAATAGTTAATGGTTAATGATTTTTTTTATTACTTACCCTCCGCATTTCAACCCCAGAGCCATAAGAGCAGATTTGAGACGATCGAGTCCTAAGGATGCCAACTCTTCCCAGCTGGAAAATGCGGAAAGGTCTAAGTGAGCTCCTACGTTTGCCAATGCAGACCCTGTCTCTTTCTGCAAATAAAGTTTTATTTAAATACTGAACTTTGATCAAGCTTATACGTACCGGCCAACCAGGAACTGTCCCGTTATCCCAATTGGCTAAAACTTGGTTGCCCTCCTCCTGCAAGTCGCTGTCGATATCCATCAATGGCTTTTTATGCGTTGCACCGAACCAAGTCAAGTATTCAATGAGGCAAAGCAAGTACTTACGGTATTCCCCTGTTTTTCTTTCTTTCGGAATGTCGTATAGCTGATCGAACATACCCAAATAGGTTATGTAGTCCACTTTCTACAAAATAAACAATTAAACTTTGCCACTGACCTTTCCACTTTAAATTACCTCAATGCCTTTAAGATTAATATATTTTTCATAACACTCGTGTAGATCCAGGTACTTCCCGTAGCCTTCCTCGTCAGTAAATTCAACGAAATCTAAAATGAGCCGAATCAGGATAAAATCAACAAACCCTGTTTACAAACTTACTCGCCATGTCCTCATTGGGATTCTCTCTAGCTTTTCGCAAAACTCGTCGAACTCCACAGACATCGGTACGCTTATCTACAAAAAAGGTAAATAAAAATATGAAATTAAATTAATTATATATAATTGTTTTACTTCATTTGGGTGTTTCCTGTAGAAGTCCTTGATTTGCTTGAGCCTATTGTAGAATTCCTGGAATTCGTTTGGTCCCGTTAGAGCGGCAACTTCTGCCTTACGTTGACCATCTTTATCTTCATACAGTTCTATTAACCGATCAGTTGCGGTCATGTACCTGTCCAAAAGGTACCTTAGACGGTGGTCCGAGTTTATAGTTTCACGATACTGAAACCGCAGTTTAATATAGTGCGTGTTACAGAATCAATTAACGACTACTTACGGTGTTTTTTTTGTGTAACATCTCTTTGACCATTGCGTCTATCAGACGTTCTTTTTCTTCATGATAACGACGTTGTTGTTCTAAAATAGTCTCCATTCTTCACTGTCTATTCACAAACGTATTTTACTTTTCAATATAAAATCCTAACTAACCTATAATCTTGACCATAGAATAACCTACTCATGACAGAACATAAAACGTTTGCCCGTTTGCCCATTCATACACTCGGACACCTCTTATTTCACCTTCGCTTAATTCACATCCTCTGTTATTTCACCACGTTTCCCCTAGCGATGGGCATAATCGAGATATTTCAATAATCGATTATTAGTAATCGAGACATTTTAATAATCTACTAATATTAGTAGTTAAAAATTAGTAGTACTAATTTTAGTTATGAAACCTAAGGTAACAGTGTAATCGATAATCTTACTGTCGTATATGTTTGGCGATAATTTATTATACACAATGATATTTTATGCCATCGTACCCAAAATAATATTTGCCTATAATTTTTTTTCTAATTTATGTTATATTTTATGACGTAGAGTTTTTAAAAGTAATGAAAAAAATGAAATTTATCGATTATCATTCATCACTTCTGTTCTGTTTTATTTTACTGCCAAATTAGTCAAAATTACTAGTAGGGTTTATATATCCACATGCCAAATATACTAAAACTTCTCCTTAAAAAAATCAATAACACGTGAGAGACTTGTCTTCATATTATCGACTCTGCCGTGTATTAATTAAAATCGTATGTATTGTATATCGCCGTATCTTGCCAGAAATGAGAGAACCATACCATACGGCTGGCAGCTATCTACTAATTGTGTTCAATTAGCAAATACACTCGAACCCCTCTTAAGTCGCCAAATCCATGCATCATTACCTCGCTTAAGTAGCGAAATTTATCCTCTCTTAAGTCGCGATCATAACCTCAACTTTTTCGTGTTTTAGCTACAAAAAGAAATATTTAGATATACCACAGCACTTGTTATAACGAAAAATGAGCCAACTGAACGAAAAATCAATGTACGTATACCCAGTCGTGCGTGACAAAGTTCAATTTTCCACTTGAATGAATATTTTAAAAATCAAATATTTTTAAAAGACACCTAACCTATTTTAAATCAATAAATGTTCATAAATCATTTTTTTCAATAAAAATTGTACATATTCATGCGAGAATCCAGTTTCTAAAACTTTTACAGGCGGCGACTTAACCGGGACGGTTTCGCGACCTAATAGGGGTAAACGTGGTGAAATAACAGAGGATGTGAATTAAGCGAAGGTGAAATAAGAGGGGTTCGAGTGTAAATAGATCGAGAAGTGCCTGCGCAGTGCGCAATATATCGCGTCTGGCAGTTGTATCTCGGTTCTCGCTTCTCGCCGAACAACTAATTTTAGTACTACTAATTTTGACTATTAATTTTCACATACCTCTGGCTGCATGGTATAGGACCTAAAGCCAAAAAAAAAAAAATTTTCACAGCATAATCGATTATCTCGAGATATTTTAATAGTTTTAATCTTCTCCTGAAGATGCCAACTTGGTTGGCGAAACGCGCGTCGAGAAAAGTGTAGTAGTTCGGTGTTTCGTGGAAAACGTCCAGTTTTTTGTTTCTACGCCGAAGGTTCCAGTACCCACTCCAGGATCGAGATATTTTAATAATCTACTAATTCGATTATTGCATCTCGATTATTCCCATCGCTAGTTTCCCCCTATTAGGTCGCGAAACCGTCCCGGTTAAGTCGCCGCCTGTAAAAGTTTTAGAACTACCTTTGGAAATTGGATTCTCGCATGAATATGTACAATTTCTATTGAAAAAAATGATTGTGTAATACATTTATTGATTTAAAATAGGTTAGGTGTCTTTTAAAAATATTTAATCTTTAAAATATTCATTCAAGTGGAAAATTGAACTTTGTCACGCACGACTGGGTATACTTACGTTGATTTTTCGTTCAGTTGGCTCATTTTTGTTATAACAAGTGCTGTGGTATATCTCTAAATATTTCTTTTTTGCAGTTAAAACACAAAAAAGTTGAGGTTATGATCGCGACTTAAGAGAGGCAAAATTTCGCGACTTAAGCGAGGTAATGATGCACGGATTTGGCGACTTAAGAGGGGTTCGAGTGTATTTGATCATTTCCCAAAGTATATATCTTACACTCTCTTTTCTAAAGCTAGAAAAGGATATAAAAAACAAACATTGGGCGCATTCAGGGACGCTCAGCGGCTGAGTAGCTAACTTAGCTACTTCCCTGAATGGACGTGGCTGACACTTTTTTGATCTCAGCGGCTGACCAATTTACTAGGCCTAAAATATTATAGCTGAGATGCTGACTTGACAATAATTCTATCATGATTCTCTCTGTCGTTTTAACTGTGCTGTGAACAACTGAATTTTAACCTACTTTTAAACAAAAATTATAGAAAAGAAAATATTGTTTGTTTTTAAACAAAAGTTATGGAAAAGAAAACGAACCTTTGTCCTTAAAAGTGTCTTTAAGCACAGAACACGGCAGGGAATTATGAATCCATGATTCATGAAAGTTATCTATGCCACAGAACGTGTCACGTTTTCTAGATCTTTGCGAAACTCATACAAACGATTCAGGGAGTTTCAAGCCGCTGACTGTCAGAAAAGGCTAACTACTAACACATAGCGGTCAGCGGCTGAGCGTCCCATTGTGTACAAAAAGTATAGTTGTCTATGTTGTGAACTACTTAACAGAATTAGTGAACTCTTTCTTATTGAGTTATGTGTCTAGTTTCACACCGATATTAAACCGAAAGAAAAGGTATGTTCGTTTGTGTATTTCACCAAACTTTTTCGTGTAGTCATCTCTCTTTCTAATACACACGTTAATTTTGCAGTTAAGATCGTAAACTTCCAAACAAAAATAGGTTCGTTCACGTTTTACCAATTTTATTAAACAGGTGAACTCTGGTGAACGAACGAAAGTTAATTATTCTCGGGTTAAGGAATGAAAAATATGTTGTCTGGTAGGTTAGTTATTGTTTTTGATCTCCTTTTTGTTGGAGATAAATATAAATCTTTATTTATCCCTTAAATTGTGTATATAATTAATAAAGATAATAATGCATTTTTTTTTAATATACGAACGTAATTACTGCGATGTTAACGTTTGTTTATACACTGAACTTGCATTAATTAGGTGGCTATTTTAAAATTGGATGTTCAGTATTCTTTTACCTGGTGCTGAAACTAATTTTGGAATGGTAGAGCTAAAGAAAGGTCGCTAAAATATTTACGATCTAAAAATAAGTGGTAGGAAAGCTGCTTATTTTATAAATACCTGGAGTTTTTACATCACAGTATTTTAGATCTGTAGTTAGTTGTACTCAACACATTCTTTCTAGATCAGAAGATGGTGATCAAGAAACAGCCCCTCTCACCGGGAGATATAATTCTACAAGAGAAGCCCTTCGTTTATGTCTTATCTTCGAGATCTAGGACCGAGAGATGTGATTTTTGTTTTAAAAAGTGAGTATTTAATTTATTTAAAATAAAACAGATTACTTATTTTATTTAATGATAAAAAAAAGTAGATTATTTAGAAACATTTTATTAAAGATTATGGTAAGATGTAAAAAATGTGTTTTGCAGTTGGAAGTTCGCAAGGACAGTTAAGGTAGTGGAAGTTTGGCACATATGTTCGCTCTTGTCTGATATCACTCTGCTTATTTCGCTTGGCATACTTGCTTTATAACATTAAATTATCATTTCTTTCTATATATAGGTAAATTGTTAGAGAAAAGGAAGTTTTTAAATTAAAACGCTGGAAAAATATCTTTTATTCTTTGATTTTTTTTAATAATCTCTCCTGTTACAAATTTAATATTCTTCAATATAATGGCTGTAACTAATAGCTGCTCGCGTCTCACGGATTACAAAACAATTATTTTTTCTTGTTATCTGTGGTACTTTTCAAAATTTGTGTGATTTTATTTTTCCATTTTTTTCTATACGGTGAGGTGTACATTTAATTAAAAGAATTAACCGTCTTTTTTCAAGAAGTCCAATAGTTACTAAAACCTGTAGGTTTCATTTGTTATTTAAGGGCTGACTTACTGAAATGCTCCGTGTGCCGTTATGTCTACTACTGCGGCAGAGGGTGTCAGCGAGAAGGTTGGTCGATACACAAGATCGAATGCCAACATCTAAAAAGAATCTCGCCCAGAATATTACCGGACGCCCGCAAGGCTGCTAGCGAGGCTCATAAAAATACTAGAGAAAGGGGGGAACTCCACCAAATCATATTATACAGAGAAGGACTTCAGGACCTTTAAGGACCTAATGTCACGTAAGACCTCGTTTCGGTTTAATTTCCCATAGCTTATTCATAATAACACAGATTATCCCAACATCAAAAACGACCAGGGCAGGATGGAACACCTCTCCTCCTTGTACGGAGTGCTCTTTGAGTTCTTCGGGGGTGAGGTCCTACCCAATTCTGCAGAGCTCATGGGCATGTATGGCAGGGTATCGAAACAAAAAAACCTTCAGTGGAACATTTCATTAATACATTTTTGTAGATGTGCGTGAACTCCTTCAGTATATGCAACCAGGAGTTTCAAAGCGTTGGCAGCGGCATCTACCTGGGTGCCTCGGTCGTAGACCATTCTTGTCAACCGAATGCGGTCGTTACTTTCGAAGGTACGACCCTGATCATGAGAGCTCTAGAGCCTATACCGAGTTTCGATTGGTCCAAGGTATAAAAAATTGGCAGGAAGTTGCCTCTAAAAATATTCACTGGCTTACGTTAGAGCTGTTATTTTGCACGCGCTTTTAGAAGCTAATTGATACAAATTAGAATTTCTAAACGTAAACAATGACATAACAAAATTTATGGTTTTCTTTCCTGTAAATATTTATGGGTTTATAAATACATTTCAGATATTTATCAGCTATATCGACGTCATGGCTCTGAAGAGTGAGAGGCAGAGAGAGCTTGAGAACACCTACTATTTTCTGTGCCAATGCCCTAAATGCGTGGTGCCGGAACCCGTCATGGAAATGACGGGCGCCGCCTGTCCCAACAAGAACTGCGAGGGATGCATCGATATAAACAGTATTAAGGCCGACCAGGCCTGTCAGAAATGCGGAACGTTGGTAACGGAGGATTTTATAAGGGAGTACCACGAAATCATGGACATCACCAACGTGCATTTGGAGAACATGAAAGATACACCTTGTATCCTTTCAAAAACATCTGACACATTACGTTTCCACTCATTTTTTTCCTTAACAGTGATTGAATAGATCTGGATGTTTGCGAGGTCTTTCTAAGAAAACACGAAGGCGTTTTATACAAATACAACGTAAAACATGTGAAGATTCTTGATTTAACGTTTGATACGTGCATTGATTTTGGAAAATTCGAGGAGGCCACGAAATACGGACTAGAGTTAATAAAAAGTTATTAGTAAGAATGTTAATAAATTCCAAATGAATGAAAGAATAATTTCAAATGTTTTCAGTGAGTTTTACGGTAAAATCCATCCGATGACGGGTCTGCTCCATCTGAAACTAGGCAAATTGTTGCTCTATCAAAACGACACGAGGGAAGCGCTGGAACACTTGATGAAGGCGAAACAGGTTTTAAAAATAACACACGGAGTCACGAGTTCCCTTTACTGAAGAACACTTATTACCTCTTTATCAACAAGCTATACTTGAGTGCGGAGGATAGAGCTGAGTCATTCTTTTATCATTTTCCTGACAGAGCTTTAATGTAAATAAATTATTTTATGAAATAAACAAATTAAAATATGGTTTTATTATAAAATTAGAACCTATTTAGATAATAAAATGAACAACACGTGATTTCAAGTTTTTTTAATGCTAAGAAAACTTCATGTTCATTTTGACTTTGATCACTGTTTAGCTCACAGCTGATTACGTCATCCGCATATTTACGTTTCATTGGTGTCAGATTGACCACGCCCTTTTTTAAACAGATGACGAAATTGATTGGTGCTTGCAAGGTCGACCTTGGGTTAATTAACCAATGAAGTGGACAATGAGTGGTGCTACTTAGCTGAAAGGCTATTATAATTAATGGTGGGTTCATGCAGAAATTTTTAGTAATAAGAATAAGAATAGTAATAAGCATAAAAGTTAAACCTTCGTTTTATAATGGCCCAGTTCATGCAGTAAACATAATTTTTAGTAATAATTTTAAAAATAAGGATTTGCTGCATGAACTGGGTCATTATAAAACGAAGGTTTAACTTTTATGCTTATTACTATTCTTATTCTTATTACTAAACATTTCTGCATGAACCCACCATAAGAGTATATGGGGCATTTCACGCCAACTAAGTGTGGTCAAAAAAAAATGTCTGTTTGAAACATATCACAATCGATAGTACTTACTAAAAAACTAACTTCCCTAAAATTTTAGATTTTTTGAGCCACAAGGAGAGGGATGGTGAGGGTGAGAAAATACAAATTTTCGTTTCGACTCTAAAATTTAAATCTTTCTCAGTAAGAAAATGAAAAAATTTAAAAAAAGGGTTGCAATGGTTTTCGATGTGTTTTTTTGCGTAGAATTCGATAAAAATATTTTCAAAATTTTTGGGGGTAGTTTTCACCCTTAATTTGAGGATTGAGAGTTTAAAATCGAAATTTCGAAAAGTATGACACGATTTTTTTTTTTAAATTTTTTTTAAAAATTTCTTTTTTCTTTGTACTTTCGATTAATTTTTAATTCATAATGGGCGTCGACCAGGAACTGGCCCAAAGGTGAAAAAACGTGGTTTTAGCGTATTTTCTCATCCTGTGAGTAAATGGCAACTGAATAACATATTCCGAGGTTTTTGGGGTCGCTGGGTTTTGGGGTAACGTAAAAAATTTCCCGTAAAATACGATGGTATTTTTTAAATTTCAAAATTTAGCGATTTTTTAATAGTTGACTACCATACTGGATCCGCCATTTTGTTTTTTGAAAATCTGACGTTAGATTCGTAATCAGCGACCCCAAAAACCTTGGAATATATTATTTACTTGCCATTTACTATCTCACAGGATGAGAAAATACGCTAAAACCGCGTTTTTTCACCTTTGGGCCGTTTTTTGGGTCAGTTCCTGGTCGACGCCTATTATGAATTAAAAATTAATCGAAATTACAAAGAAAAAGAAAGAAATTAAAAAAAAATTGAAAAAAAAATCGTCAGACTTTTCGAAATTTCGATTTTAAACTTTCAATCCTCAAATTAAGGGTGAAAACTACCCCCAAGAGTTTTGAAAATATTTTTATCGAATTCTACGCAAAAAAACACATCGAAAACCATTGCAACCTTCTTTATAATTTTTTTCATTTCCTTACCGAGAAAGATTGAAATTTTAGAGTCGAAACGAAAATTTGTATTTTCTCACCCTCACCTTGTGGCTCAAAAAATCTAAAATTTTAGGGATGTTAGTTTTTTAGCAAGTACTATCGATTGTGATATCTTTCAAACAGAAATTTTTTTTGACCTCACTTAGTTGGCGTGAAATGCCCCATATACAGTAAGCGGCACCCTAATGCGTACATAGGTGGATATTAAATACATATTAAATGATACATTTTTGTCATAGGCGAATTTACTTGGGCCGGGGGGGGGGGGGCTTGGTTGTACAGAAAGCTAAGAGGGGGTCTTACCTGAAATCTAAAGAGCAGAATCGTTGCCAGAACTGTAACTCTTAACTCTGCATAATAAGTCTTTTTAAAAACCCTATATTTACAAAATGCATTGATGTACGATCAATTAATATAAGCCAATTTAATTTTCAGCCTGGGTTGCGTATCGTATAATAAAGTTTACTGTTATCTTTCTTCAACCCAACTACTGTGAAATAATTTTAAACAGTTAATATTACTTTAAACAACTGTGAAACAATTTTAAAATATTTTATAGGAATATTATGTAGATATGCCAACAGCGAACGAAGGCAGAACGAACGGTCCAATGGGTCACTCTAAGCTCCACCCACTAATGCACTCTCCTTGCCCCGTCACGTATCTCCGCGGTTGTCGGCGGCCGCGCTCATACCGTCTGTCATTTAATTATTTGAACTTTTTCGTCAATGTGATAAAAATCTATTTTTATTTTTATGAATGTATGTAGTGCTTCTACAATATGTTCGTAATAACGCACTTTTCTAATTAGGCACCAGACCAGTATAAAATATAAAATGGTATTTCAAATTTTAACTCAAAACACCCTACCGACAAACCAGATGCCTTTCATACGCCTGCGCTAGCGATTGGTTCTCACCTCATGTTATCATATACTCAACAAAGAAGTTAAATTATCAATTGCCCTTCATTCGGCTATGTACGCATTAGGCTGCCGCTTACTGTATAATTCTCATATTATTAGGTATTAAATAATTTCGGACTGCTCAGTGATTGTTCCCGTCATGAAAATCTAGGGAGTTAAACTAATCTACTATCTTAAAGAGTCGAACAGCAAATAAGCAGAATAATTAATGCAGTTGTTTCCGCATCTCGTATGTAGCTAATGCGCTAATTTATCCTACTTGCATGCCATATAGAATGGTTGTGGGTTGAGGAAACGCAAAAAAAATCGACCACAAAAGGAGAACAGCCTGAATTACACTGTTCATTGTAACGTCCCGTTGCCGTGGCTTAATTTATCTCATTGTTTTTATGGAGTCTATGCTGTGTAATTTGGGTTCAATTCGCGTCTGTGATGTTTTTGTGACAAGTGGCGAGTTCATGAAGATATAGATTAATCGTACCAAACTGGATGAAGATAAAGAAAAAAGCACGTCTCATATTAAAAATAACTTTACTATCATTCAACGTACAATAAATACATCACTTAAACCTACACAATAATTCGCGTTTCTGGTAACAAATCCACTCATTCCCTCTTCAGACTCTTTGGCGGAATGTAATCGGCGTCTGCCTCCTCCCTTACGTCCACTACTGACGAGGACCTCTTCACCGTCCCCCTCTCCTGGAGCATCTCGAAGTTCTCCCCCGAATTCCTCGGGATGATCGTGATGTTCTTCACATCCGACGTCGCCAGGTTGGGTTTCGGCACCGCTGTCGCCTCGATTTCGTTCTCCAGGTCCACCAGCTCCAGCGCAGACCGGCCCTTCTCCGGTAGGCTCTCGGCGCTAGCCACCTTCTTCACGGTGATCTCCGGCGATAGGTTCTGGATCCTTGCGCCCGCCTTCACCTACGGTTACCAAATCAAAGTTTCTTGACAAGTTTATAAAAAAAAATCCAGAAATGTTACGATTTTTTTGAAAAAGTTTGGAGTATGGGTAAAACAACATAAGTGTTACGCTCCCTGGTGGTCGCTCAACAAACTAATGACTGGGCCATCGTTTATTCAAACATCCATTTGAGTGCCATTGTGTTTTGAAATTTTTCCATTTATATTTGTGTTGTATTAATAAAAAAATATTGTATTAGCGTTATTTTGCGAGTATTATAATTAGAATGAATCACTATTGTTGTGTACCTCGCTGTTCGTCCTGGATTAAGAGGGATCCCTAATTAACTTTTCAAATATTTCCTGAACAAGGAAAGCATCAAGTTTCCCTTATAAATAAATTTGGTCAATAGGAACGTATAGACAGGCGCAAGGCTTGGATATGTAAATTGAGGATAGGAAAGCCCGTTAATAAATTTATGAAAGTATTATCTCTTCATTTTGCTGAGGAGGATTACTTTTATCGATGTAGGTATTTCAAGGTTAATGTAAAGATATTTATAATTATTATTGTCTGTTTCAGCTAAGGATTCAAAAAGGCGGAAGATACTGAAAAAACTGCAGCATCTTCCATCTAATGTCTGTCATTTTACTTAAAAATGTTTTCAATTAAAGTATTAAACAATTTTGTAAAAAAACACATGTATACCTTGAAGTATTTATTAAAACTTTTCAAAACAAACCGATCCAACCTAAAATTGTATCTTCCATAGGTATCATCTACCAGTCTAAAAATCAAAAGAAAACCACTACAATTATGCCAGCAACTTGTAAACAGTAAACGTTGATCACAAAAGGTGTTTTCAGGCAGTAAATAATCAAATACTACTAAATAATAAATTAAAGCGGCAACTTGAATATAAAACACATTAAAAGCAATGTAAAAACAAACGACTAATGGCCCAATGATTAGTTCGCAATTTTTCCACACTGGCGCTAGTATCTTAAATTCTGACGCCTATACGTCGTTTTTTGCTCGTTGTCTTACCTTCACGTCGTCTACGTTGCTCTTCTTTGATGATAGGATGATCTTCGTGTACTTGGGCGTCTGCCTCGCGAATTGGATGGGGTTGGTCTTCTTCACGCCGGTGGGCGTGATGATGTAGTTGCCGGCAGTCGCCGTCTTATTGACCAGCATGAACTTGCCGGCGGCGTGGGAACCGACGAACTTCGAAGCCGTCGGCGCCGAGGAGGTCGCCAGGTCGGCGGGCACGCCGGCGTCGAGAATCTGGTTGTCGTCGGCGAAGATAATCGGCAGGTCCATGATGTCCTGCGTGGTGAGGTTGGTGGGGGGCGGCAGGGGCGACTGCACGACGGGCCCCGGCATATAGACGGGCTTCTTCACGGGCCGCGGCGGCTTTGCGCCCAGCAGCTGCCGCTTCGCCGTGATGTACTTGCCTCCTGTCGAAAAAAAGTTAGGTTACGCAAAAAAAATCTGTGATAAACTTTTGGCGACATTTCAGGTGAAGTAGGTGAAGTGCCACTTCGGTTAATGGTAGTTTTTTTAGGCGTTTGCACGTGTAACAATTTATTATTAATGTGTAATTACGACGCCGACAACATAAATATCTTTAACACACTAATAATAACTCTAGTCTGCTAGACGGCTGTAAAACTGTACAAGCTTATTTTTCGCTGAATTTTTTTAGCTCAAAAAATAACATTTCTGCCTTCCGGGACGCTTCTTACCCGCAATTTATCACTAGAGTTCATGTGAGCACAGAGTGTAACAGGACCGTAGTCAGTTAACGAATGAAAATGTTAATATGTTCACAGAAACTATGTTGCATCATAGTACATTATTAAATATTATTACTTATTACCAAGCGCGAATGTCACAGGGCTGACACTGTGCATGTCCTGCCCTTGACTCGTTGGCCTTCACAGCTCACAGCTGACTTGCATTACGAAAACTGCTCTAGCAATTTTAGTTATTTATGGCACTCTGTAACAGACAGTCGCCGGTATTGCATCGCGTTGATACGTTTCGTTTTTACGTATTCGCCGTGTGTTTAAGTAACTTAATAAATATTAATAATTATTAGTTGAGGGGAGAAGTGAATAAAGTGAAGTACCATGCCAAAGGTGAAAATAAATAGACGGGAAGTATTTCAAACGTGGTTTGACAGTGATCCCGAGGATTTTAGGGACATACGTATTCAAGGAAATGACCTTTTTGTACCGTGTGTGAACGCACTATAAATTCTTCAGATAAAACTATAGCAAGACATCTGAAAAGCCATGCCTCATCCAAACTTACAAAAGCCTTTGTTGCAAGCAATATTCCATTAAACAAACTAGAGAACCCCAAGTTATGTACGTTTTCAGAAAAATATATGAACCGAAAAATTCCTCATGAAAGTACGTTAAGACTTGCATATGTCGATCGGGTTTACAACAATGTAGTGACATCAATACGCGAAGACATTGCGGACAGTTTCATATATTTTATTATAGACAAAGCTACCGACGCTTGCGGGCGTTCAGTAGCAAATTTTTTAATTGGTGCGTTAAAAAGTGAAACTGCTAGTGACAGCTACCTACTAGCTTCTAAGGTTCTAGATAAAACTAATCACGAAACGGGGAACCTTGTCTCAACACTGACGTTTGTCAGGTAAGTATTGCCATTGTTATGTGTTATCTTAATTTATATAGGTATTTTATCCTTGACTTAACCGTACTATTTGGTAAAAATAGTACTATGTTGCTACATAGTACTATTAATATTTTCATTCGTTAACTGACTACGGTCCTGTTACACTCCGCGCTCGCACGAACTCTATTCATCACATATGAGGTCGAAAAACGTTTTCTGTTCATCAATGTTCGTTTGTTTTTGTGATACAATATGCGTAACGGCCTAAAATTCAGGAACCAATTACTTTCGTACCACAATTCCAGTAATATCGCCATACGAGTGTTCCTTAAAGACCCCATCTAGGGCCCTTCCTATCTGCAATCTACGATAAACGACACTGACAAAGGTTTTGTTTAATAACACTCCCTTCTTACAAACTTTCAGTCATCAGGACTTTTCCAGCTCTTCTACTTTCGTACTACAACTATCATTGTCGACTCAATATCACGCTAAGCATTCCTCAAGGAATCCCACCCAGGGCCCGTCCCATTTACAATCTACCATACGCGATATTGAGAAACATTATGTGCTCGCTGATATTCGCTTGTTTTAGTGATACAGGGTACCTACTGGCTCAAAACTCTTCATACTCACTATTAGTCTTCGCCTGCGTTTTCTGTGGGCTCAGAGGCAACAGGATAGGTGTGCCGCCGTTGCCCTTGATGGATGTGCCGTGGACGGTCTTCAGCTTGCCGTCGGGCAGGAGCAGCACGTTGCCGACCGCGGTGTTGCCGCCCTTCACCGAATTGATCACGGTTATCTTCGAGAGATCGATCGACCGGCCGTTGTTCGAAATCAGCTTGGCGGTGGTACTGCTGTTCAGCGTCACGTTTTCTAACACTGAAAACAGTCACATTAGATTTAGTCATTTCCGTCCTGTCTGTTCCTTTGCGGGCGGTGCAAATTCCAATTTTGGCGCCAAATTAAATTTACACCCTTGCCCGCAACAGAAACGACAGACAAGCCCCCGGAGTGAAATAGTTAACCTTTAATACCGGATGTAGAGGGCTTCGAGGAGGGCGGAATGGTCTTGATGCCGCCCTGCAGTAGTGTCGACAAGTTGGTGCTCTGCATTACCGACCTGTTCAATCCATATGCCTGCATTCTCGCTGAAACACAACCGTTCCGTTTAGATGCCAATTTGCACTCTTTAAAACAAGAAAAACAACTGCCACTATACGATGAAAATACACCAACCTGTTGCAAGCATGGAAATTTTCTGCGGCTGCGCGATGGGCGTCGCCGATTTGGTAGTTTTGTCTGGTGGTATGATGGGTTTTAGGGTTTTTATCTTTTTGACAGGGGGCGTGTCCGGATGGGAGGTGTTTTTTGGGGGTGGCAATTGTTTTTCGGGTAGTGAACTGTCATTGGACGAGGTGTCGGGCGTCGGTGTGGACGTGTAGGTGAGCGGGGGACTAGAGCTAGGAGAGGGAGGGAGGGCGGTACCTTGAGCTATCTGCTGCGCCCACTTCGCCTCGAGCCTCGACTTGGACTTGGACCCTGGCGGCCTGCCCACTTGAAACAGAAGAAATCAGGTTAGATCTAGCTCTATACATACCAATATATTTTCCCTTAATGAAATATTCCAAGTACGTACTATTATTTTCTTGAATATCTAAGGTTTATTTCTCTAGATTACTCCTTGTTTATAAAAGTAAATGGGAAATCCTAACTGTAAAATAGAAATAAATAAGCAGGGAATTATTTTGAACCTGGTCGAGAAATCCTGGGTGTAGGTGAGGGAGGTTCGCTGTCCAGAGAGCTCGTGTTGGAGTTGTAACGTTTCCGTTCCACTTTGCTCTTTTTCAGGGCTGCCTCAGGGGGGACGTGGGTGGGGGACTGCCGTATCTGCGGCGGATACGGAGACAGGATGATGCCGCTGATGAATTCGCCAACTTCGGTCCTAAAGGATTCATTTTGAAATAGAACAAAATGAAAATGGTGAAAATTGGCAGCGAAACATAATTGCATAGACTCATAAATATAATAAACGAAGGTAACTAGTAATAAAAGCAACCAACGTATTCAACATATTGCATACAGTGGAGATTGTACAAAAAGCACTAGCTGACACGGGACTACTGTAATCAAATCAATCGCGCAACTGGCTTCTCGTCGTCGGTATATAGAGACAACCCCCATCACAGGCTATGCGAGTTGTCTATGTAAGTTTCTAATAATTGGATTGTGTGGCATGTTTTTTAAATAAAACTTATGGTTTTAACATTCAGGTTAGTAATATTATTTGTAAATTCTCCAAAACTTAATGCTGATACCAATAATTAGTTTTATTATCAGATAAGGAAAATTATGTCATAATACTCAAGGCCGCCGCTTGGACTTTAGACAAATCGAATAACTGTAACTGTAAAATAATCCATAATATTATGAATTAATTTTATAAATTACGAACAAAAAATTTGAATAAAACCCGGATTACTGATTATATTCACTTCTTCGCATTATAATATACCGCAAACTTAATACAATTCCCAGCAAGATACCTTCAGTAGGGAGCTAGTGAGAGTTCTGTCCCATTCTCCACCTCAATCATTAATTTCTCTACGGTTTTAGCCCCATCTTTGGAACGTGGTCGGATCCTATTGGACTCCGCCCCGCCCTCATTCTGGGTAAAAGCCACCCATATTCCTAATTCCCACAGATTTCATAAAATTTTGAGATATAATGGCTATTAACACAATTAAAAATAAACACTCACCACTATACACCTATCGACAACACTCTGCGTTATCCCCTCAGCTTTCTTCTTCTTCTTGTTGACCCTCAGATAGTCGTCTGCCGATCCGACCACTATAAGCCCCGTCTCTACCCGCATCCGTTCCCTCAGATCTTCTACGTCTTCTTGCCTGGAAAAAAAAGACCTAGAAACAATCCAAATTCTCGTAATCGCAGCGGAAAAGGACTTACAGAGACGTATTGGAGCACTGTCCGATAACGAACAGAACAGGGCACTGCAGCTCCAGGAGGTTATCGTCAGGTTCCCCTCTGCGCCCCTCCGCGGTGAGAAGGGAGAAACCAAGACTCACCACGCACAGGACCGGCTCCACCTGGGCGACCTGGAGCGCTAGGGTGCCGCCCGCGTTGAAGCCCAACAGAACTATGTGCCTGCCGGGGTAGTCTGCCCTCACGTCCTGCACTTTGCCCCTAGTCATCGAGAAGATGTGGTCTAGGTAATTCGTCAAGGTCATCTTGTGGGCTGCCGAGCCTACAATGACAGGTTTTACTTTATGTTTCGCACAAGGGAGGTTAAGTTTCAGTCTTATTAGGTCTTATCAATGTGAGATGTCTCTTTTCATTGAGCTTAACAGTTTTACTCTTAGAATATGCTTTTGGGAAGGACATCTGGTAGTCGCTGACTTTGTCGGACCTATCATAATGTCTAGTCATATCTCATCATACTAGAGGGCGATATTAACAACACTGCATCTTTTAGGAGGTATCTTGACAGTATTTTACATTAAATGCATTTTTCTTAAAGAACCTCTAATTGCCTATACTTGTATAAGTGAAATTTATCATTTATTAACCACTACAAATACTTAGATCTTTTTGTTCCAAAATTCAGCCACCCAATTGCAGGTGGCACTGTTATTACCCATGTAACGTATCGGACCAGTTTTTTAAACATTTCTTTCAAATTACAAATACAGTTGTGGCCAATTTGGCTAATGACAAACAGAACCGCACAAAGAACAAATATACAAAAGGTTTTTTTTTTTTATCATCAAAGTAAAAAGTGAACAAACACTGACCGAAATTCGTTGGTATGGTGACGACAGTGGCTAGATGAGACAGGAGGTTTATCCATTTGTTGATCCGCTCTTCGACATTATGGGCGCTGAGGGCACTAAGATTATTATAGGGTTTCCCGGCAGTTTTTTGGGTTTGTCCTGGATTAGACTGGAAGCGACAGGATCCCAAGATTTTTCCAACAGAGGGTACAGATTTGTGTTACTCAAGGGACCCATCCTGATAGAGGTGCTGGGCCCGTACATCATCTTGTCAACGAATGTCGGCAGCTTGGATTTTAACGTCTAGAAAGTTAGGTTAGAATTCAAATATAGGCATATTTATTCAGAGTTTTTGAACTTAAAATCAAGTCGATTAGACTGATACAGATTTGTGCAAGTGCTAGTTTGAGTTAAACAAGCTCAAACCGTTGCGCGATTCACACTATTTAAAAACATGCCACATATTCAGCCAGTTATCGTTCCGCCGCAGAGTAGAAAGTATTGCAGAACATATGAAAAATGTTGTGCTATTTACATATTTTAGGAAAGTAAACATTGTAGCTGAGCTAGATACTGCGTACCGATGAAACATTGAACTGTATAATGAGAAAATGAGGCATAACTACATTTTACATATTATAATCCATTAAATGTGTTTTCGTGGTGCGTTTGAACTTGCATTATGAGTCCATGTCTTCCTCTGGAGGAGTTCGTGGATTAATCAACTTCAGTGCTGAGATGCACGTTGCTCTATTAGACCATTTGGAAAATGCAATTGTTTTTAAGAGTATGTACTGCAAAAATAATACTAGACGAAATTTTACAAAGTTTAGTGAGAATTTCTAAAGAAATAAAAGAAGCCCAGTATTTCTTTATAATTGCAGATGAAAGAAAGATCATCTTGACCTTCTCTTCTAATAAGGTAATAGTAAGCTTGCTACTATAACATTGTTACGAATAACATAATAATAAGAAAATTTAGGAAGTAGGTACATAAATATGAATATTTGAAGACTAAAAATTCCAGATTTGACCTTGTAAAATCAAAAATTTCAATCGCTCCATATTTTTCACAAATAAGCACATATTTGTTTAGAATAATGTATCAATAAATAAATAAATATATAAAAATAATATTTAAAGATTGCAATCAGTACGCACCTGTAAAATGTCGAGATAGTTGCCTAGATAGCGACAACTCAGGTTATCCACTAGCACCTGATGCAGCCACTGCGTCACTTTGGGATCCCAAGAGACCGTGGCCAATAAACGTCTCACTCTCTGTACGGCCTTGTCAATGACCGTCCTCCTCAGCAAAGGCTCGTTATGCGCCCCCGTCTGAGCCAACTTCGCCAAATTGAACGAATTCAGAATGTTCACTATTCCGTTGAATACCCTGTTCTGCGTCGGGGTCCAATTTACTCTACAAGAAAAAAAACATACAAGTGAAAGAATTTAAGTGTATTCGGGACTTACTTTGATACTTTTTCCTCCCAATCCTCGTCCGTCTGATCAACTCTGATGGACAGAGCATGCTTCTCGCACTCCTCCATCAAGCTCTTAGCTTTGACCACATCGTAGATAGGGGTTGGCGTTACGGGCTCGGTGTCTACGTCTATCACATCTTCCACGTCCTGGATCGGCGCTAGGGGATTAACGGACTTCCTCTTGACACTCAGGGGTTTCTGCACAAAGAGGGTCTTGGTGGGGCGCAGGAAGCTGGCCTCCGGCCTCCAGTTCCAGGGCCTGGCGTAGCAGTGGTCCGTGGATATGGTCCAGTTCTCCCTGTCGTAGGAGTTCGCCATGTGCGGGGGTACGAATGCTTGGGAGCCTCCTCCACGACCATGGTCTTGTTGACGCTGCGTACAGGCAGCGCAAAATCGAATTCTTCCGCGTTGGGCGTTATCAAGTGGTTGGTTTTGGTGAGCTGCGAATTTGTTAGTGATTAAATAATCCAAACGGACATAACCTATACTGTACCTCGAGAGGAGAGTTCTGAGCGAGCTCGTTGGGTTCTAGCGGTTTTATATCATTCTCTACGTCGATTAGCTCCTCTGACATCGTACTGAGGACACAAATAAACGGTGAGTTCACTGATTTTCTTGTTGTGGACACTCTACGTTTTATTTTGATCTAGATAGCCATGTTATTGATATTTAATTGATGGTATTGCCATCTATTAAGGAATTATTGAATTGAAATTATTTGACGCAAGTGGACCGCCTTAAAACATCATTTGGAAAAACATTTACAACGTCTCAACAGCCGTGATCGTCTAGTGGTTAGGACCCTACGTTGTGGCCGTAGTAACCCAGGTTCGAATCCTGGTCACGGCAATGTGCGAACATTGTCACGGTGAGGCAACTTTTTTTTACTTTGTTTCCATTTGAAATAATACCGCAACGTGTTTAAATTTTTTTAAAACACCGTTTTGTGAGTTTTTTCTTTTTTATATATACCCTAACCAAAATTATGTTTCTTAACATTTCGTTTGGTTCTGCACTCATGTTTTTATCAGATTTTTGATAAATAATTTCAAGATTTTATAAAGGCCGATAAATATAATTACAATTACGAAGTAGGGTACCTATTCCTTTTATTTGTAACACAAATAAGAACGAAATAGATAGATACATCTATATTAGAAGAAAAACTATTTATTACATGACAGAGTCGTACTTAGATGTGGTAACGTCAGTGTCACGAAAAATATCACTTAAAAGAACTTATCCTTGTCCACACCCTAAAAAGAACCTTGATTCGTAATACTTCTGTAATTCGTATATTTCCAATTATAAAACTGAGCCATACATTCGTATTCTTGTCTTAGATTATGTCTCCGATGACGTCAGGGAAAGACCTCACAAAACGTGATGTCCTCACAATCCCACATTATTATATTAGAAAAATTAGTTAGCGATGTCGTTACAATCGCTCAAAGTAAATTTGTGTGTCCTAGTATCTGTAGACACTTACTTAGTAAATACACGAGATTCACTTGCTAAAAACAGGTATTTTGGTATCGTAATTCAAGGTAACAAGCAACCACAGAAATTATGTGTTTTTAGAACCAAAAATTATTTAGAACTATATCAGTGAGTTTCTTTCATTATTTATAAAATTCATTAGATAAAAACTAACAAATTTAATATTTGGCATACTAATTAAATAACATACAAACAGGTCAGTCACAAACACGCATAAATCAAGGTACCTCCGTAGTTCAACAATCAAGTAGGCTGAATATTCAACGCAACAGTACAGAGTAAACCACCTACACAGAGACGACAGCATTGTCGGCACGTTTGAAGATTGAGGGGTTAGTTTACAGTGACCTTGCAGTGAATTAACTGACAGATGTAATATGTACGGATACACTGAGAGAACAAGGATGTGTAACTTAGTTGGTTCAACAACAGTTTCATCTACACTAAATATCAAGTATAAAGTTTAAAATACAACAAAACAGAAGGAATTCACAAAAATCAAGACAAATACAAGGAATGCGAAACGACGCCACGCCACACACACAAACAATAACAAGCAAGTGAGGTTAGCGAGGTTGATTGAAATACCATTTATGTAATGGCTGCCCATACATGCGCACTGCATTTAGGTTTTGGAGGGAACGCTTTCTGTCGTCTCTGTGTACGTGGTTTACTCTGTGGAGACGACAGAAAGCGTTCCCTCCAAAACCTAAATCCAGTGCGCATCATAGATAAAAGAAGAGATAGATGGAACTCTCTCATAGAATTAAATGAAACCGTGAAGCGCCATCTCTTGAATTGGTCTCAAACTAATTTTAACTAATATGGCGGATGGCGCTATATTCAAAAAAATATTCAAAAATAAAATACAGTTTGCGGACTCTTAAGAGTTCCATTATGGACAAAACGTATGTATATAAGAATATCATTATCATACTTGGTTACATAAAGTTTTTTATCCTTATCTAGCATAAACTAAATATGATTTTGCTATTCTTGTCATATAATATATATACGTTTCGTCCATAAGGGAACACTTAAAAAAGTCCACAAACTGTATTTGAAACCGTTCCTCAAGAAATAATGTCTAAAAAATAAATTTTAAAGACACGCTGTGATGAAAAAGGAGGATATTTGAGATATTGAAACCATTAAATACCAAAATCAATTGTTTTAGATGCAAGATTCCTTTATTCACAACCACATTTATACGCATTCACAATCACATTTATACATAAGACACAATCACATTTAAGTATAAATTATTTCCAACTAGCCATTTATATAAACTAAAAAAAGGAAAGGCATAACTTTCTTTACATGAAGTTTCATTTATAACACACATCTGGTACCAGTTCTCCTTCTTTTAATATAATATTAACTCAACTCATTTCTGTCTCAAATAAGAATATATAATTCCCAATAAACAAATAAAACAAAATAAATTAACACATGGAAACAAATTAAACACAAAACTACAAAACTTAGGTTTGTTTTGGTTTTACTTAGAACCAATTCAATCGATACGCCCAGATAAATATTGACGTAAAAACATACCGCAAATTATAAATATTAAACATTTGGGCGCATGGACTGAACTAGTTCTTCAGGACTACCAACTCTCTTTTTTTTAACAGTACCAACTATACATAACTAACCAAGCTGGTTGCGCCATCTATGGAATTGGTCTCATACTAAATATCACATTTCAGGTAGGCTCATAAGAGTGAACAGCCCCTAGTGCGCATGTATGGGCAGCCATTACATAAATGGTATTTCAATCAACCACGCTAACCTCGCTTGCTTGTTATTGTTTGTGTGTGTGTGTGGCGTGGCGTCGTTTCGTATTCCTTGTATTTGTCTTGATTTTTGTGAATTCCTTCTGTTTTGTTGTATTTTAAACTTTATACTTGATATTTAGTGTAGATGAAACTGTTGTTGAACCAACTACGTTACACATCCTTGATCTTGCAGTGTATCCGTAAATATTACATCTGTCAGTTCATTCACTGCAAGGTCACTGTAAACTAATCCCTCAATCTTCAAACGTGCCGACAATGCTGTCGTCTCTGTGTAGGTGGTTTACTCTGTGGCAACAGGTTTAGTTACTTTTTGTTTTAGAAAAGACACAAACCAACTCCAGTAAATATTTCTGTACCGTTATGGCGGACGTCGAGTCGTTATCATCAACTGTTTTGCCAAGCTTATACGAATACTACACTGCGGGCGGCATTGGCGCCGGCCTAAGTGACGATGGACTGAATTTCAAATTAAATAACAAGACCATAACGATCTACAGTGGTGCCTTACATTATTTCCGAGTGCCTGGCGAGTACTGGAGGGACCGGCTACGCAAATTAAGGGCAGCAGGTTTAAATGCGGTAGAAACCTACGTTCCATGGAACCTGCACGAGCCGACAGATGGCGCTTATGATTTTGGGCGCGGCGGCAGCGACTTCGAAGACTTCTTGGACATCGTCAAGTTCATAACAATCGCCAAACAGGAGGATTTGTTCGTAATTCTGAGACCGGGGCCGTACATCTGCGCCGAATGGGAATTCGGAGGCTTGCCTAGCTGGTTACTAAGATCCGACGGGATGAAAGTCAGAACCAGCGACGAGATTTACATTAATTTCGTCGAAAGGTATTTCAAGAAGCTCCTGGAGCTGGTGGCGCCACTGCAGTTCACCAAAGGCGGCGCCATAATCGCCGTTCAAATTGAAAACGAGTACGGTAACACCAAGGACGGAGACAATCCGATAGATACGGCGTACTTACAAAAATTGAAAGATATTTTGGTCGAAAATGGAATGGTAGAACTCTTTTTTACGTCCGATACTCCTTCCAATGGGTTCTCCGGTACTTTACCGGGCGTTTTGGCAACGGCCAACTTCCAAGAGGAGCCGGTTTTCGAATTGAGCCTCCTCAAACAGTTCCAACCCAACAAACCGCTGATGGTTATGGAATACTGGACTGGATGGTTCGACCACTGGGCGGAAAAGCACCATACCAGAACGGCGCAGCAATTCGGAAAAGTCCTGGAAGAGATACTCAACTTCAACGGGTCCGTGAACATGTACATGTTCCACGGCGGGTCAAATTGGGGGTTTTTGAACGGTGCCAACATTAAAGGGCTCTTCACCGACAACGAAGGTATTCATTTATGGATCATTTTCTGTATCAGGGACAGTTTTCAAATTATAATCTTATCAGTAATGTACTTTTGTTTGTCCAGGTTATCAGCCAGATATCAGCAGCTATGATTACGATGCTCCCTTGTCAGAAGCGGGTGACTATACAGATAAATATTACGAATTGAAAAAAAATTATAGCTAGCCATGACGCGATAAAAGTAAGGCAACCAGCATTACCTAAGCTCGTCGAGAGAGTTGCATATCCTACAGTTAGCATAATTGGAGAACTCGCCATAAAAGACCTTGCCGAGCAAATCGAGGTGTTCAGCAGCAATAAACCGATATCTATGGAGATGCTACCCATAAACAACAATTCCGGTCAGAGCTACGGGTATCTAATTTATAGAAAATCAAACGTGGACATTACAGAAAATGCTGTATTGAAAATAGAGGGCAGAGTGTGCGACACTGTGCTGGTACTTATAAATGGGGAACTTGTGTCGAAGATTTTGAAAGAGCAAGGAGACCTGGATGGTTTTGGTTATTGGAGGTTGAAGGACTCTACGCTGAATTTGGGTCCACAGGGATACAAAGGGGCTACTTTGGAATTACTGGTGGAGAACTGGGGGAGGGTCAACTATGGGAAACTCTACCAGTTCAAGCAACACAAGGGCTTGTGGCAGGGCGATATTCTTATCAACGATGTAATTTTGTCGAACTGGCAAGTGATTCCGCTGGAATTTAAAAGATCGCAGATTAAAGGACTGAAAGGCTGGAAAAGCCCCACCAATACAGCCGGTCCAAAGTTGTACAGATCTGTATTGACAGTGGACGAACCCAGAGATACGTATTTGGACATGAGAGGGTGGATCAAAGGATTTGTGGTTGTTAACGATTTCGTTCTGTCCAGGTATCTGGCACTGGGGCCTCAGCAAACTGCCTATCTGCCAGCCCCCTTTTTGAAGAAGGGCGACAACGACATACTCGTCTTTGAGCATTTTTTGCAGCCTGGGAATGTGAAATTTGTCACGGATCCTATTTTCGAGGTCTGCCAAACTACACAAACTTCTTAATTGAAATAAAAGATGCATTTAATGAAATAAAATGTAATTATGACGGAATAAAACGCACAGTTTGATATGATTTTATTGAAGCATTTCCCAAATTATTAAATAACAGATTTATTATTATTATTATTTTAATGAAAACTGTTAGGTATCCCACTGCATTCCTTTATATTCACCCTTCCTCTTTCTCTAAACTGAGTCGCAGATCTAATCGGAACTTGGCCAAACTTAAAATAATGGTCGATATCCATCACTATGTGTGGATATTCTGTTTCAAAATACTAAAAGGTTCCGTATTGGAGTAATAATGATTTAAGACATGTGGGATCGATTGATGATGTTTTTTTTATCTTTCGTTATATAGACATTAAAAAAAAAACGTTATCAACTCTGGCTATGAACGAGAGAGATGGAAATAGCGGTCATGTCTAAGCTTTTCGGTTATGTCAAACTTTTGACAAGCGACTGTCACAATTTGTAAAATAAACAATGGCTGTCATATGATGTGACAGTCTTGACAAGTAAATAAGGTTATAAATTCGATCAAGAATAGAAATACGTCTTTTTTTTCTGGGCCAACTTTGATGACGTTTTTTTTGGATGTCTCCATATTTAGATTACATTATAGTTCAAAATAAACTACTTGTCAAAATTAGCGTAACATTTTAGATTTGCGCCATTTGCGTTCTATTCGAGTTAGACTTGCGGTTTTTTATTTTCGGTAGCCCGTGCGGTTAGTTTTAATACTGACTAAATACTACCCATTTCCAGACCCCCCCATAACCCACTGCTTTGCATTTACGCAAGGTTTTGCGTGCTTTGACCTCTGTTGGGCGAATCCATTGATCTTAATGCTGTAAATAGTGTAAATGGAAATATGTGGCACAGTTATTTTAAATTTTATTCTTTTTTTGCTAGTCAGTGTAACACCAAAGGATATAATCTTAGAAATATTATTACTCTGTGGCAGCATTTCTCATTTACTGTGATTGGACAAGCCTGTCCCTCAAATTCAAAACCACCAATGATAGAAGATAGAAATGAATTATGTTGTAAAGAGGGATTGGAGTAAATGTAAACATAAACATGACAAAATAAACCCGCAATAACAAGAAGTGTTATATGCAAAATTAACCATACAATTTCAAATTATTAATTGATTCAATTCTTTTGCTTTGGTCTCAAACTGATACCCACAATAGTTAGAAAGGTAAGTATACCAATCTTTTTAAGAGTGAAGCTTTTACTACTAGCATTTCAATACTTATTTATATAGACATCCAAAAAAAACGTCATCAACTCTGGCTATGAACGAGAGAGATGGAAATAGCGGTCATGTCTAAGCTTTTCGGTTATGTCAATCTTTTGACAAGTGACTGTCGCAATTTGTAAAATAAACAATGACTGTCATATGATGTGACAGTCTTGACAAGTAAATAAGGTTATAAATTCGATCAAGAATAGAAATACGTCTTTTTTTTCTCGGCCAACTTTGATGACGTTTTTTTGGATGTCTTCATATTAGTTTAACTTAATGTTAAAAACTCCACTGATCAAACATTAAACTTCACAAGCAGAATTTATAGCAAGACAGTTTACTAAATACCTGCTAGAACTAGAAAAGAAATTAAAAAAAAAGGAAAACTGAAAACCCTTTTCATTTTGTTGAAATGGCTTGAATGTGACTATGACAAAGATGACAGGAGAAATATGTTATAAGAACACAATTCTTTATTTACTTTGCTAGGCTAGGAATATTTATAGTTTTGTTTGGAGTGTATGTAGTTTGTTACAACAATGAAGTACATATGAACTACATATGTACTGAAAATATATTTTTTTTGTAGAACTATAAATATCGACTTACTAAAATTTAAGAAGATTCAGCACTTTATTGATTGTTTTCATTGGAGATATTAATTATATCCTAAATTATGCGAAATATTAAACATATCACGTCAAATGACAGGGAATTTCAAAATTTAATTTATTCATCCATATGAAATGTCAGTTCAAAGCGAATGAGAGGAAACATGACTGACGTTTATTTAGCGTCTGCAGCGCTATCTGCTCAGATGTTTATAGGAAAATTGAGCATTTAGGCGGGATTTTTGGACTTAGTCCTATGCCTACTACTCAAATTGCAGAATTAAAATTAATGTGAGAGGTATTTACTATTTAGGGAATTATATAGACAAGTTAATAGTTATATTAACACCTCCAGTGTATAACATTTAGGAAAATAAATGTAGTGCATGTGTACTCAAGTCTTTAAAATATTTATTACAGTTTAGTACAAAATTTAATAACAACAAAACGCTTTTATTAGAATTTAGTAGTATTTCTTTAAATCACTGGCAAATTAAAACACCAAGATAATAATTATGATACGGTGACATTGTCGCATAAATTCAGTCATTATATATTTTCTTCGTATTTTCAGACAATTTTTTATTATAAATTTTTATAACATATTAATTGACTTCTTTATTAGAGGTCGGTATAAATATTTTGGATGAAATTATTTGATACAATTACAGTTAAAACTAGTTAAATATACCTAGGATTTTAAAAAAGAAAACACGGAATTTATGGATATTATTCCTAAAAATATTAACAATATATCACTGTGTGAACTCACAAAAGTATTATTTTCATATTTACCACTATTTTCAAAATTTATAACGTACGGCGTCATATGACTTATAGTTATGTACGGATAACTAATGTTCCTAATAGTTGAAAATATAATTCTT
The DNA here is from genome assembly GCA_029963805.1 of Aromia moschata. NCBI lineage: Eukaryota > Metazoa > Arthropoda > Insecta > Coleoptera > Cerambycidae > Aromia > Aromia moschata. The sequence continues at coordinate 314,984 of JAPWTK010000439.1, forward strand.
CATGAAGGGTACAGAAGAAAATTGAAAATTTTTGTCAATACGTGTTAGTACATGTCGTTTATCAGGGATATTAACTAATTTAAGGAGGAATTAAGATACTTTCAACAGAAAAAAAGATAGATAAACATACTAATATTATTATGATATAATATATCCGATTTTATGTTTTATAGATCCAATGGGGTTCCGGGTATGTTAGTCAATTGCAGATGTTCTAGAAATATCTCCTCTAAAACATTAAACGCAGTCTGGGAGAACGTCGGTTCGTTATGATTATAAATCCAATTCTGTATTCAGGAATGAATTTCGCTGTGCCCGCCCAAGAATTAGTAGCAATTTCGCAATCATTTAATATGCACCGTATCGTATGAAACACTGTATTTATCGTAATGTAGGGTATTTAATCATTTCGAGGAAACGTCAGCTTATACAGTAGGGCATGAAAAAAACAATTGGCCCTTTGTTATTATTTTTTTTGATTGTAATTGATTATTTAATATATGTGAAGATTTTTCAGTTGTTTCCTTCGGTCATCAAATTAATTTTTACACTGAATATTATTTATTGAACAAAGAATAATTATGTACTAAAAATAAACACTTCATTTAATACATGGTTATATTAATAGTGTGTAATTTTTCTTATATTCCTTTTATTGCTTAATTTTACTGTCTTTTTCACATTATAAACAAAAAAAAAAATATATGTTTTCATTTAATTATACATATTTAATAAGAAATATAGATGTTTTGTATTTTTTTTGTTTTACAAACTACACCTTTTGTCTTTAAGAGAAACGTTCTGATTCCGAAATAATTTAAATAATCTACTCATGTAATATATTACTTTATCTGTTACATGGGCAGAAGGGATAAGAAGGGCATAGGTATAAGTTTTTGGGAAGATTTATATCTATCTTAAAAATACCACGCCCTTCAAAAGACATTAAATTATTTTCGTAATTTGTAAAAATTGAAGTTAACTGTGGTCTCGATAAAAAAAGAGCACCTGGTAGTTGCGCCTATAAATTTTGCAACCTGCTCGATTATTCTGCTCAGCGATTTGGTCACCCCTATCCTATTTTGTTCTTCGGAAGGTATATAAAGTTAAGCACATGCAATGAAAAAATTCCAGTCGATTTCAGCAATTTAATATGTCAGTGTATCCTAAAGAGGGCGAATATCGAATGAGCGGTAAGTGAGAATTTGGTACTGACTGCCTAGTCTTCGTTTTAAATTCTTTAGAAAGTACATATTTTATAAATCTAATATACGATCTTAGGGACTCAGTTAGGGGTCAGTTATATTAGCTAGTCTCATAAAAGTTGATGTGACAATGTCGTATATGTTTCAATCTTCGTATAATTTCAGACTCAAAATGTTTGGAGCGAACATTCTGAAAACACATTTTTCCGTTTATGCTGAATGAATGAATACGAAAAGTGGGCGGGAAGACACATGCACTTAGGCCGCCTGACGGGCCCATTGTGCACCCACATTCCATGAGTGTTCACCCAGGTATGCCGACCTCTCTAGCAAAGGCGCATATTTTCCTGGGGTGAATACTCTTAACATCCTCTGGGTTCAGAACACAGCTCCCAAAGTGCCGTTCTCTGACCCTTGCAATTGCAGGGCATTCTGTGAGGATGTGACATGCAGTGTCCTCATCCTCCATGCACCATCCACATTCAGGATCATCTATGACCCTTATCATGTGGAGGTGCCTTTTAAGGTGACAGTGGCCTGTAAGGAGTCCTGTCACCGTTCTAATGTCTCTTCGGTTCATACCTAGGAGACTTACCGTTCATGCTGTTGTAAACTACTAAATATTATAATATTTTTATTTTAATTCGTTTCCATTAGCTTATTTGTTAGAAAAATAGTTTATTAGGCTTTTTGTAAGCAGATATCAAACGATCAATTAGTGGATGTGGTCAAATCTTTATTTAATTCTATTTCTTTTTTAGCAGTTTGGTGTACTTTTTTGGTGAATTTTGAATATATGTACATATATTTGAAAACACAATAAAAAATAAATATGTTTATTTATATATTGTATTCTAGATGACCTTGTCTCGGGCATCATCGATGTCTTCAAATGGCATGGTTACGAGGGACGCAGAAAATATTTTTGGGCAGCATGTACAATTCTTAAAGGAGTATTTAACTTGCTCCTATTCTATGCCACATACTACTTCTTCGATGACTATAAAACGTTAATTTTATTGATCCCCAGTTATCCGTTTAAAATCATAGTAAGATGATACAGACATAAATTTCAGATGTGACATGTTTGGTTTCAATTCCAGTCCTTATTGAAGCTAACCCATCTGCATATAAACAAGAAACGCGTAAAATACCTGCACGACGTCGTAAAGCACGAGTTCTGGGACTTCAAAGTCGGCGGACCAAAGGCACAGGCAAAAATTCGCAAGAATTGCTCTCTTATAATGAACCTGTTCTATGTCGGCGTGGCGTGTGCTGTTGTAGTCATAGTACCGGTAGCAGCTTTTCCGCTGGTGAGACTTCCAGGAAAGAAGCCACTCCCTTACGTCATCCTGGTATCGTTTGACACAGATCTGAGTCCACTTTACCAGATTCTCTACGCTCTGATGACGTGGGATATAGTGGTATCGGTTTTCGGGAACCTGTTCAACGACTCATTCTATTTTTACGCCGCGCAGCATCTTATTGTTCAGTTAGAATTGCTCAAAGACCTCATCAGGAATATCTCAGAAGGAATTATGGACGAAAGTTCCGACCTGGACAGATTTGATTCGAAGTATTTCCAGAAAGAGGTTATGGAAAGACTGAAGATATGCGCCCAACATCATTGGAAACTGTTAAAGTAAATATGTTTTTTATACAGTTTCAATTAAAAGTATCGTTAAGAAGAAAAAACGTCTTCAAAAAATGCCGAATAACCGATCTCGCATATATTGAATGATTACTAATTAATAAATCCATTGGTCAAGTAATAACTCAAGATGTGCAGGATATATTTCACGGCATACTTTGGACACTTTTTTTTATCTCTAGTAAAAAGTGTTGATATATCAAAGTAATAGTTAAACAATTAACGTTAAAAACAATTGTGAAATGATTCACATTGACGTATTTTTTTTAGATATGGCAACGATGTCGCGCAGTTTTACAGGTTAATGTTAGCTCCCCAACTGTTCATGACCTTCTTCTTGCTTGTATTAAATGGCTACATACTGATGAGTGCTGTAAGTTTTATTATATTGAATAATGCTTTCATCTCAACATACGGTTTAATGTGGGTAATATTTGTTAAAACCTTCTATGGATAAAAGTCTATTTGAATTTGAAATTATCTATTTGTGCCATCTGCCTGCTAATACGCAAATTAAATCGCAAGAGACAGTATTTTTTTGTTATGGGCTAGGATCGAATATTAACTCCCCAGAATTAGAGTTGACTATAGTCCACCGTCACATTTTTTTGAAAATTGAGTTTACTAGGAGTTGGTTAGTTTCCGAACGGTTTCTACAGCAGGACTCAGACGACTGGTGTCAGCGTTGCCAACTCAAAATGTGTCAAGGTAGGATATTAGATTTTAAAAGTTGGTAGTTTCCAACAAATCCTACTATGAAAAGTTGATAGATCTACTACCTTTATATTTAAAGTATTTTAGAGATCCTCGAGTAAAAATCTGGTATTCTGAATTTATTTTTTCGATTGGATAAGACATATTTTAACTATTTTCATAAAGGAACTAATGATAAAGCAACATTACAGGTCGTCAGTATTCAAAATAAGAATAGAAATGTCAAAAATTGAAGAACGAATCATAGGCCCATCATATCATAATATGATGGGCCTGATTATAAATATATAAGTAATTAGTTAGTTTAAGTATACAAGCATACTTTAATTCCAGTGCAGTTTATATATAGGTATATTATTTATAGTAATTGATTTACTTGGTCGGATACTATATGTACATATTATCATTATTCGTTTCAGTTTATGCGGCAGCTTAGGTTGGATACTTTCTGAGAACAACTTTTTTTTCAATATTTTTAAAGTAAAAATTTTAATTAAATTTCGATAAAATTAAATAAAATAAATCTTAAAATAGAAGAATGGATCTCATTAGATATTTAAAAGTACCTATTAAATAGGTTCGAACCCAGAACCGTAGCTTTAAAAAAAAGAACTGTACCATTATAACTTTATAGCGGACCAGAGTTGATAAAGATTTGTGGATATTATACAAATTGAGCTTGTATTTAAGTGAGCTTGTATATTGAATTTAAATATTTATATTAATATTAACTTAAGGTTTGGTATGACCTATCAAGACATATTTTTCGATGTTTAACTTTTATTTTAAAGAAGTGTTACTATTACTACTAATTATAAGAAATAAGAATTAGGATGAATAAATTAGAGACAAAAACAATTAAAATAATAAATTCAAATATTCGTACAATGAAATTGCTGAATATGGAGGAAAAACAGACTTCGGACGTAAATGTTTTCAGAGTGCATGCATTGCAGCGAAAATATGTATTTCCTTTATCACTTGCTGTTATCCACCCTGCGTAGTTTTTATCCTTTTCCCACAGCGCGGAATATTTTTGATCGTAATGCTTCTTTAATTTCTGAGGTGGATAATTTTCCTCATTTTCACTCATTTTAATAATGTGATAGACTGTTTTACACATTCCAATTTATTGTACAATAAATTGTAGAATTCATTTTTAAATCAATTATCCAATTTTATAAACTGTACACTTTGCAATATTTGTACATAACTATAATTGGTCAATTTCAACATTGCCAACTCTCAATGACTAAAACCTAAGAGTTATCATAGGTTTGTCCGTAAGAGAAACCGTTTAACTCATTATTAGGTTGGTGCAATGCAATAAATGTAAAAAGTTACTAAATATCCCGATACTTTATCGCTTACTAGAATCAACAATTGGTAACATCAAATGCCGCCATGTTGTAAAAAGTAAATAAAATATTTTCATATATCATAGATATAAGAATATTTTGATTGTTGCAGAATAACCTGTGACGCCATCTATTATCCATTATATTCACTAAATACATCAATAGATAAAAAATAAATAGAAAGGTTGGTGCAATAAAAAAATATAAACCATTTTTATGGAGATGATTTAAGTTTTCGAAAAATTCAAAAAGTAGGTAGATTTTTGGTGCAAGGTAGTAGATTTGAACAAGACACTAAAAGTTGGTAGATCTACCGAAAAGTAGGTAGAGTTGGTAACGCTGACTGGTGTACTTGGCCAGTACACTCAACATCCACATTTCCGAACTTTTACGTTCCGCAGACTTCCACATTTCCGAACTCTCGTCATCTCGGGATTACCGAACTGCTGGCGCATGCGCAAAGGGTTTTTCTGGCTCATTCTGGTACTTTTCTTTGTTTTTTGAGGTTTTTATCCAAATGTAATACATACATACATGTGTACATGTTAATAAAAGAACGTTTTTCTAAACAAAAAAATGTCAGGTGCAAAGGAGAGTGATGCAGGTAATTATTTTGTAATTCAAAGTAAAGGTTTGTTTTATTGAACATTTTCTTGACGTAACCTATAATAATTTGAAACTGAAATGAAAAATTATGAGAAAATATGTATTTTTAAGAAAACCGCGATACAAAACAAACATTATTGTACTGTTTATTTGCAGAGAAAAGAGCCTGCTAAGAGGCTAACCTTGGATCAAAAGCTGGATTTGATAAATCACGCAAAAAATGGTGTTAAAAATGTTGATCTATATAAGATGTACAATATTTATAAATCGTCAGTGGCAGAAATTCTTGGAAAAAAAGAAATTTACTTTGAAAAAACTGAAAAAAAGACGAAAATTGAGTGGACGGATTGACACAATAGAGTGCACCGGTACTTATGATACGCCATTTGAAAGAAGTGTTTTTCACTGGTTTGTACAAAGAAGAACTCTTGTCTCAGGTGTGCTGCTGAGGGAGGGCGATTTCCTCTTTGCTGAATTCTGTGACAATCGAAATGTTTGATAACAATCGCATTATTGTGTTTAAATTTTTTCTCATTTTAAATTTCGCGGTTTTTTGTCGTCAACCAATCAGCGACAAGTTCGGTTATGTCGAAGTACAAGTTCGGAAATATCGTGAGAAAAAGTTCGGAAATATCGTGAGTTCGGAAATTTGGAGTTCGGATATGTGGATGTTGAGTGTATTTGCTATTGGCGCATACTTGCCAAGTTGTGTGAGTGGTTAACTTGTACAACTTGTACAAGGATAGGTCACTGGTGAGTACGGTCAGTTTCCCATCGTCTGTCGCTAAAAATGACACAATTCAAGGGCATCACAATTATTGGGTAAGGCTCCAGTATTGGCGATTTCGACTACCGGTGAGGGCGCTGGCAAACGTAAACAAACATGGAGAAAGCGAGTACACTCGAACCTTTCTTAAGTCGCCAAATCCGTGCATCATTACCTCGCTTAAGTCGCGAAATTTAGCCTCTCTTAAGTCGCGATCATAACCTCAACTTTTTCGTGTTTTAGCTGCAAAAAGAAATATCATAACCTAGTATCAAATAAAGTCGCTTCCCGCTGTCTGTCCCTATCTATCTATCTATCTACTACCTATGTATGCTTAGATCTTTTAAAACTACGCAACGGATTTTGATGCGGTTTTTTTTATATATAGAGTGATTCAAGAGGAAAGTTTATATGTATAATACATGCATAATATAGTAGAGAAACACTGATAATTTTAGAGGTTTCTAATGTGATGTCGTAAACCGGGCGAAGCCGGGGTGGGTCGCTAGTTTAGAGATATACCACAGCACTTGTTATAACGAAAAATAAACCAACTGAACGAAAAATCAATGTAAGTAAACCCAGTCGTGCGTGACAAATTTCAATTTTCCACTTGAATGAATATTTTACAGATTAAATATTTTTAAAAGACACCTAACCTATTTTAAATCAATAAATGTATCACACAATAATTGTTTTCAATAAAAATTGTACATATTCATGCGAGAATCCAATTTTCAAACGTAGTTCTAAAACTTATACAGGCGGCGACTTAAGCGGGACAGTTTCGTGAAATACTAGGGGAAACGTGGTGAAATAAGAGAGGAAGTGAATTAAGCGAAGGTGAAATAAGAGGGGTCCGAGTGTAATCAACTGTCAGAAGTGCTTAGCATCGTTACCGTTTCCCGGTATTTTTACCTGCCTTTCGTTTAGTGAAATGCTTGGAACAGACACGCATGTTGGTAAATTTTTAGAACATGGACTTATCGTATTTTAACGAAATTTTTGTGACGTGTAGTATACACTATTAGAAGTAGTTTGCGACTTTTTAAACTTTGTGCAAATGCCTAACTCGTGTTTTACAGGGTGCTTCCTAACCTCCGTGACAAAATGAAAGAAGTGAATCGTCACAGAAGGGCAGGGGAAATGTTTCGTAAATAGTACAAATTTTACATATAAATGCGTGAAGTATAATTTAAAAAAAATATTTACATCATGTTATTGAATTCGAGAAGGACAAGGGAAATTTTTCGTGAATATTCGCGCTAGATTGTGAAGTTATGACTTAGCAACAGTGACAGTTCCTTTCCTTGTCTAGGGGCAGTTCTAGAGAAGGAAAAGAATCAGTGAAGCAGATGATTTAAACCTGCGCAATTCAGTTTCTTATACTTTCGCAATTTTTTTGTGACACTCAGGGACGTCTGCACAGCATTTAATGTATGTCATCTTCTTTGTGACATAACGGATTATATGTTTTTTGTTTGTCGCTAAGTAATAAGCCCATGTTCTAAATGACCCGCATATTTTCTGTTACAGGTTTTCCCGTTAATTCCTCCCGTTTTCCTCCCGTTTTCTCGTCCTTCTCCCAAGCCTTCCTTTTGTCAAGTTCCTCCCTCTTGTCCTAAGAGATTCACTATCTTCATTTTAATTCCGCTATTATTTTTCTGTCGGCACCTTTTCTAGAATGGCAACAGCATGGTTTGTATTATGCCTAGTTTTTGATTTTCCAGTTGACGTGGATTGCTTTTTCAGCTACATTTTGCATAAAAACAAACTTTTCACCTTTTCATTAACAAAATGAAATGTAAACTCGCGAAAACCATAAAATATGTACACAGAAACAGTAAAATCCGACGTAAACACGCCGGCAATTGATAAATGGTTACTCGCTTACTGGGTTCGCATATTTTCCGCCCAGGGGGCGCATTCTTATCTGAAATCGCCAATACGTTTGGCCAATTAGTTGGGCCAATAAGGTGGTCCAAAAATAAGTACACTGTTTACACGTTGGCGTTGTTCATTCTGCATTGGCCATTTGACGAGGATGGATGTGGAAACTATCGCAGCCGCGGAAATTTACTTGTAGAGCACTTTCAATTATTATAGAAATGTGCATCAAAGAAGAGTGATTAAAAAAAATGGGGCAAAATAAAATGGTGGATGCTGAGTATTCATCGAAACAGAACAAGGCGAATTAAAAAAATACATGATAAGTTGATTACATAATTATGTAAGGAATCAGTCGACTGAATATCCTCCCAGTTTAATTATATACATTTCCGCTTTAACGGCAACCACAAACTGAAGAGGCGAACGTGTGAACGCTTCTGCCAGATTGCGCCAAGATCCTTTGATGTGTGCACGAAAAACCAACAACATTCGGCTGGCCGCCAACGACCAAGTTACGCCAAGTAGTGTTGTACACGTTGGCCCAACTCGTTGGCCCAACTAGTTGGCCAAACGTGTACAGGGGCCTGTACACTTGACTAGTCCGCACTTGCCTATACCAGTGATAGCACTCATACGAGTTGTGTATATTTGTGCAACCCTGCTTCGCTACTATTCGCTCTGTAACAATCAGCGTACGGAACAGGTCGTGTTAACATTTCTCCGTTATATCGCTTATAATTAAAAATTACTTAAAAATAAATAAAATGGAGTGGTCAAATCAAGTAGTGTTAGAGTTTCTAGATTTATATCAAAACGAACCAGTTATATGGTGCGCAAAACATTTAGAACAAAACCGTAACGCAATCAACGATGCCTGGAAGAGAATTGAAGAAAAAAATACGTGTTGTGTACCAAAAAAAGAACTCGACTTCTATTCAAAGACACTGCCCACCATATTCTCTTATTGTTATTTCTTTTTTTTTAATTCTAAATAGCGCCCACTCATAACTATAGACATCAAAAAAAAAAAACGTCATCAAAGTTGGCCGAGAAAAAAAAGACGTATGTCTATTCTTATTCGAATTTATAACCTTATTTACTTGTCAAGACTGTCACATCATTTGACAGACATTGTTTATTTTACAAATTGTGACAGTCACTTGTCAAAAGTTTGACATAACCGAAAATATTAGACATGACCGCTATTTCCATCTCTCTTGTTCATAGCCAGAGTTGATGACGTTTTTTTTGATGTCTACACAAAAAGCCGCGCAAGCAACTATATTTTCAGAACGACCGCTATCCATGATGGCAATACTCGTCTATTCACTTCACCAACATTCCCGCGTATGATGTATCATTTGCCGTTATTTATAACACCGCTATTAACAGCTTAAGCCAATCGGAAACGGCGATTATTTAAAAATGGTAATCCTGATTGGACAAGAATTATAACATTACTGTTATAAATAACGTCAAATGATACATCATAGGCCTGATTGTATCAATTTGTTGGCCAATACTACTTGTTGGCACACGTCGTGAGAACGCGTTACTTGTTACTGGCCTCACACCAATATTGGTGTATTTGTCAAGTACACGATACACATATAATTATGAGTATCGTGGTCAAGTACACCAGTCTTCTGAGTCCGGCTTCTGAACAACAGGAACAATCCTCTGTACTCGTGTCATATAACCCGTAATAATTTAAACATATGTTTTGTCTTTAAATGTGTTGACAGTTGTGAACAAAACGATGGTTATTTTTTTGATAATCTGTTTTTATCAAATTACTTAAGCACGAAATGGAATCAGACTTATATAAAAAAAAACAATATCTTTGCTGACAGAAAGTAAAAACATTCAAAATATATCTAACACAGATCAATTTATTCTTTATGACATAGCATAAAATCAAAACCACAAAAAATGAAAATAATTAAATAAATCGTCGGCGCCTGTCGAGTCAAAGGGAACCCTTCAATTTTGCCGAGTTAAGATAGTTAACTAGATTTCATTTGAGTAATATTATCGGACAACAATATTTGAGTTAACAATTGATAACTAACCTAGCCTTGAAGCATTTATACTTTTCTACAAGACATCGGTCCAAGGATACTACCGACCGGTTTCGTCCCTAATGGGGCTCGTCAGTGAGGGCACCCTAAGCCGATATCTCTACAGTTGGAAGACATCAGTCTGAAACTAAAAAATTAAGAAAAAACCCGAATATTGTTATTTATTTTTGTTTTAGACAACGATTTCTAAACTCGTTCTGATTCCCTGTATGCTCTCGATATCATGTCTTATACAAATTGCATTTTATACTCTGTTGGCTACTCAACTGAAAGAGCAAGTAAGTAGATACATAAAGTTAGACAAAAATAAATTAAAAGTAAATAAAGTTAAACAAAAATATCTGGTAACACCTGATTTACAATTGCTATGTTTCTTTTACACAACATTTCATTTCAATTTGAGTTTGGTGGACTGAAATGAACTGAAAATGAAATGAAAACTAAGAAACACCTAAAAACGAAGTTAGGATGATTTTTTCATTTTAGTTATAGATTATATAGAAAATTACAAATTAGAAGAGAAAACTATGCAGTCAATCATTGTGAGGGATATTTGGTATATTATCACATAAAACTAATGACTAGAGAATTATCTTTCTTCTGATAAAATCGTACAAGAGAAAGCTAACACTGAAAAAAAAATAGATATTCATTGTAGAGCACAAATTATACTGCTATGGACTCTCAGATATTTGGAAAACCACGTTTTGATTAACTTTTTTAGAAACAACTGTAACCTCACTTTTATTACAGTCTTAAGTGAAATGAGAAACTGATCATGGTATTTTTAATTATTTCAGTAGGAACTGATTTCCTCAAAATGAGATGGCATAATAAAACACCCATTTTTAAACTGAACTGAAATAAACTGATATAAACTGATATTTCAGGTAAAAGATACACAGCAATTTACTATATTTTTCTACGTTCTGATACGGTTTCTGCCACGTTTTATGTGAACAATTGCTGTGTTTCTTTTATCTGAAATATCAGTATATATCCGTTTATTTCAGTTCAGTACAAAAATGGGTGTTTTATTATGTCATCTCATTTTGAGAATATCAGTTCTCCCCTGCCTCCTACTGAAATTGAAAATATCATGATCAGTTTCTCATTTAACTTAAGACTGTGATAGAAGTGAGATTGCAGTTGTTAGGTTTCTATAAAATTTGAACCAAAACGTGTTTTTTCAAATATCTCAATCTACAGCAGTATAATTTTGGCTCCAAAGTGGATATCTATAATTTCTTCCAGTGTTAGCTGTCTCATGTCGGTTTTATCAGACGAAAGATATTTCTCTACTACAAGTTTTATGTGAAAATATACCCATATATCTTCACAATGATTGGCTTTGCAGTTTTCTCTTATAATTTATAATTTTCCATATTATCTATAACTAAAATAAAAAAAACATCCTAACTCCGTTTTTAGGTGTTTGTTCGTTTTCATTTCTATTTCATTGAATTTCACTTCACCAAACTCAAAATGAAATTAAATGTTGGGTAAAAGAAACACAGCAAATGATATGACATTAGGTTTGTTCCAGCAACGCGTTCCGAACATGATATAAACTGTATTTAGTGCGCATGCGCGGGTTGAATTCTATAACGAACGTATTTAAAACAAAAATTATCTGGTACAACAATACCAGTGACATACTTCTGGTTTCTAATTCTGTGAGTGACAAATTGTGTCCTTTCTTCTATTTGAATATCTCTGAAAGTATAGACAACCAAAAAAAAAAACGTCATCAAAGTTGGCAGAGAAAAAAAGACAGTCACTTGTCAAAAGTTTGACATAACCGAAAAGCTTAGGCATGACCGCTATTTCTATCTCTCTCGTTCATAGCCAGAGTTGATGACGTTTTTTTTGGATGTCTATAGGTAAAACAAGATAAGCGTTACGCTCCCTGGTGGTCCCTCAACAAACTAACGACTGGGACATAGTTTATTCAAACTTCCATTTGAGTGCCATTGTGTTTTGAAAGTTTTCCGTTTATATTTGTGTTGTATTCATTAAAAATTATTATATTAGCGTTATTTTGTGAGTATTATAATTATAATCAATCACTATTGTTGTGTACCTCGCTGTTTGTCCTGGATTAAGAGGGATCCCCAATTAACTTTTCATATATTTCTTGAACAAGAAAAGCATCAAGTTTGCCTTATAAATAAATTTGGGCAAAGGAACGTATAGACAAGCGCAAGGCTTGGATATTAAAACTGAGGATAGAAAAGTCCGTCAGTAAATTTATGAGATTCTGTTCTCTTCATTTTGCTGAGGAGGATTACTTTTATCGATGTAAGTTTTAGTGCTTTTAAGGTTATTGTACATATATTTATCATTATTATTTTTCGGTTCATCTAAGGATTTTAAAAAGCGAAAGATACTGAAAAACACTGCAGTACCTTCAAATTCATGAAGTCATGAATGACCTTCATCATTTATTATATATTTTATATAATAAATGCCTGCATTCAGAACATGTTCACCCTCATAAACACATTTTGAATTTACAGTGCCATCTCAATATTCCATATATTTCAAGATACTCAATCTAATGTCTGCCATTCTACTTAAAACTGTTTTCAATTAAAATATTAAACAATTTTGTAAAAAAAACACGTGTATACCTTGAAGTATTTATTAAAACTTTTCAAAATAAACCGATCCAACCTAAAAATGTATCTTCCATAGGTATCTTCTATCAGTCTAAAATTCAAAAGAAAATCACTACAATTATGCCAGCAACTTGTAAACAGTAAACCTTGATCACAATAAGTGTTTTAGGCAGTAAATAATCAAATACTACACATAAATAATAGATTAAAGCGGCAACTTGAATATAAAACACATTAACAGCAATGTAAAAACAAACGGCTAATGTCCCAATCGTTAGTTCGCATTTTTCCGCACTGGCGCTGGCATCTTAAATTCTGACGCCTATACATATCAACCTAAAAGCATCAACAAATATTTTTACTTCAAAATCTCTTTCATCAGGAATGAAAAATAATCCCATATATAGACATCCAAAAAAAACGTCCTCAACTCTGGCTATGAACGAGAGAGATGGAAATAGCGGTCATATCTAAGCTTTTCGGTTATGTCAGACTTTTGACAAGTGACTGTCACAATTTGTAAAATAAACAACGGCTGTCATATGGTGTGACAGTTTTGACAAGTAAATAAGGTTATAAATTCGATTAAGAATAGAAATACGTGTTTTTTTCTCGGTCAACTTTGATGATGTTTTTTTTGGATGTCTCTATATTAGTTGCTTACGATTTGCACGTAATCCTCAGTTCCTCACCTCAGTTAAGGCTGTCTCAAGGTACGATCTAATTGAACATCGTGAAAAGTCAACTATTGAAGTGAGGTGAGGTTGCTATTATCAACAAAACAATGATTTTTTATATTTTTATTTCTGTGGATAGAACTTAGAAGTTCTGTGAACAAATAAGTAAGTTATAACTGCGCATGCTTGAAATCAAATGTTCTTACTTTTGCATCGAATGTAAGTTATTTCTTCTTCCAAACCTGTTTCAAACAGCCTAATAACTATACTGGAACATCGAACATGTATTCAATGTTTAGAATTTTGCTTTGCTGGAACGATTATTTTTCTGAAGTTCTGAAAGTTCCTGTAAATTGCTGTTCTGTTTTTAGAGTCTATCCGTTTTAAATGCCATTATCGAGTGCAAATGGTATTTGTTCAGAGCGCCCATCAAGAGGGCTTTGGTGTATATGCTCATGAATACCGAGCAACACTGCCTTATCCTCACTGCAGCTGGGATGGTGGAGATATGCAATCCACTCTTGATCGCCGTATGTACCTAATCACATCACTAATCACTAATCATATATTATGATAGACTAACAAAACGACTACTCAAATGGACCTTCTAATACCTGCGTATACGAATTTTGGTTTAAAATACCTAAAATCCTGTTTTTTGTTTCATTCCACTTTACAAAGTTTGATATATTTCTAAAAAGATAAATAGTTGATTTGCAAGCGAATTAGAAATGTAACTTGGTTCTAAAACCTCAACATCGTGAATTTAAAAACGATTATTTGTGTTTGTTTATCGATTTTATTTTGATATCCACTTTTTTAGATTCTACAAAAGGTTTTTTCCGCTATAACTCTACTTCAAGTCTTAACAGATGATGCAAACTAAATGATGTAGATGTTACAGAAAACCACAGGAAACTATCACAAAAAAATCAATCTGTTACATGAGTATATGGTTCAAATAGGCAGTGCTGCCCTTTATTTGTTCATTATTGTACCATTTATATTCAGCACTAAACAAAAATGTAGACCATATTAATGAATAAAGCATTTGTGAAAAATAATTGCAAAATCATTTTATTTCTGTTTTTTGTATTTCTATTCGATCTGCCATATTATCTAAAGTATGGAGACATCCAAAAAAAACGTCATCAAAGTTGGCCGAGAAAAAAAGACGTATTTCTATTCTTAATCGAACTTATAACCTTATTTACTTGTCAAGACTGTCACATCATATGACAGCCATTGTTTATTTTATAAATTGTGACAGTCACTTGTCAAAAGTTTGACATAACCGAAAAGCTTAGACATGACCGCTATTTCCATCTCTCTCGTTCATAGCCAGAGTTGATGACGTTTTTTTTGGATGTCTATATTATATAATAAATGGTTGTGGCCTATTTCAGTTGAATACCCCTGCTATACAGAAATATATTACGAATTGAAAAAAAAAATATAGCTAGACACGTCATAAAAGTCAGGCAACCCTAAGCCATAACAACGAGCAGGTCAGGCAAGCCTAAGCTCGTCGAGAGAGTTGCATATGCTACAGTCAGCATAAATAATAACTTTCCATAAAAAAGATCTTGCCGAGCAAAGAAAGACGTTCAGTTTAGCAGCAATAAACTGATACCTATGGAGGTGCTACCCATAAACAACAATTCGGGTCAGAGCCACGGGTATGTAATTTACAGAAAATCCAACGTGGACATTCCAGAAAATGCTGTATTGAAAAGAGAAGGCAGAGTGTGCGACACTGTGCTGGTGGTAGTGGTAGTGGTGGATCCTATTTTCGAGGTCCGCCAAACTACACAAACTTCTTAATTGAAATAAAAGGAGCATTTAATGAAATAAAATGTAATTATGACGGAATAAAACGCACAGTTTGATATGACTTTTTATTTAAGCATTTCCCACATAATAAAATAACAGATTTATTATTATTATTATTTTAATGAAAACTGTTAGGTATCCCACTGCATTCCTTTCTATTCACCCTATACTTTCTATTCTATTCACCTTCCTCTTCCTCTAAACAGAGTCGCAGATCTAATTGGAACTTGGCTAAACTGGTCGATATCCATCAGTGTGTGTGGATATTCTGTTAGAAAATACTAAAAGGTCCCGTATTGGAGTAATAATGATTCAAGATATACGGGATCGATTGATGATGTTTTTTTTTTATCTTTCGTTATATTTAGATTACATTATAGTTCAAAATAAACTGTTTGTCAAAATTAGCGTAACATTTTAGATTAGCGCCATTTGCGTTCTATTCGAGTCAGAGACTTGCGGTTTTTCATTTTCGGTAGCCTGTAGGGTTGGTAAATTGAATTTGAATTCAGATTTTGACGGCAATTTCAGAGACCTACACGATGGCGTAAGAAGGACGCTGTCGGGTAAAAACTCCATCCCTGCACACATTAAGACCTCCTGAATATGATCTGTGTGTTTGATTGCTGTCCCATCTCTTCAAACCATTTCCAGAATCCGTAAGCCATCCCTTTGGATTTACGTTGGGTTTTGCGTGGTTTAACCTCTCTTGGGCGAGTTCATTGTTCCTAATGCTGCCTAACACCTTGGTGTGGGGTGCCACAACACACTTTCACCCTTTGACAACTCAAGCACCCCTCCAAGCCACATCTACTCGGACCGCCCACCCACCTCCTCTGTTTCCGTCCCTGTAGGAGGGTGCGTCGGACGTCTATTTGTCTCCAACTCATGTCATGGCATTACTTGAAGGCTCTCAAAGTTGACGGGACCCACTGCGAACGGCCGATTGAGCGCCAAAAGTAATATTCCATCTCCAACCCACCCCCCCCTGAAAATTTGCCGCTCTGAGGGGTTGTAAGCAGCTCTTGATGCATGGGGTGACTCAGAAAACCGTCCTGAGGATGCTTGAACCGTTTTCGGCACACTCCGAGTCGTCCATGTCCTTCAAATCCTCTTTTGTGTCCCATCACACTCTTTTTTTTACCACCTCCAAACCATTTTCTAGTGGGTGAAAACTCCACCACTCCACCATTCTACCACATACGGACCACTGCGGTGTGCCAAAAAGAGTTAATGCATTCTCAGGAAAGCTTTCCATTCCAAAGGTCCATGCTTCAAGACCTGCTACAATCTCTTAGCGCAGCAAATTTTCATGGGGTGGGTTGGAGTAGGAATATCACTTTTGGCGCTTAGTCCGACGTCCGCAGTGTGTTTCGCCAACTTCGAGAGCCTTCAAGTTATGCCATGACATGCGTTCGAGACAAAACGACATCTCACGCAGCCTTTTACAGGGGCGGAACCAATGGGGGTGAGTGGGAGGCCGGTGTGAGTGTGGCCTGGAGGGGTGCTTGAGTTGTCAAAGGGTGAAAATGAGTTGTGGCATCACACACCAATTTATTAGGTAGCATTAAGATCAATGGATTCGCCCAACAGAGGTCTCAAACCACGCAAAATCCATCGTAAATGCAAAGGGGTGGCTTACGGGGTTTGGAAATAGGTTGGAAAGAGATGGGACAGCGACCAAATACACAGAACTCATTGAGGGAGGTCTTAATGTGTTCCGGGATGGAGTTTTTACCCGACAGCGTCCTTCTTAGTCCATCCTATTGGTCTCTGAAATTGCCGTCAAAATCTTGCAAATTCAAATTTCGACATGGTGTTGGTTTTTGGGGCGTGGACGGCGAACCGTTTAAGTCACAGTATAGCGACCTCGGGGCATTAAAACCAACTATATAGGTTACCGAAAATTAAAAACCGCAAGTCTCTAATTCGAATAGAACGAAAATGGCGTTAATCTAAAAGTGTTACGCTAATTTTGACGAGCAGTTTATAGGTATGGGATGAAAAATGTAGGTATGTATTTAAAAAAAAAAATAGGACGTACCTGAGTTTATTGGAATGAAATTGTCTCTTATTTTATGAACACCGTAAATGCATTTCAAATGATTGATGATCTACTTTACATAAATGATTATGTCTCATATTTCAGTGTGACGGGCCTTCGAATATAGGCTTGTCGGAGAAAGTTATGTTCTCGGGGGCGTTGTAGTGCTCGAAGATTATAACGTCGTTCGTCCCGCGCACCATCAGCGGCGCCGGCAGGTACAGCGTCTGCTGGGGTCCCAGGAAAAAGTATCTGCCTATTATGAACCCGTTCACCATCACTATCCCCTTGGTCCACTCCCTCATATCCAGGAAAGTGTCCTGAGGCTCGTCTTCGTAGATCAACAACGAACCCCTGTACGCAGCCGGGACGTTCGTTCTATTTTCAGCGCCATCTAGCCACCCGTAGAGGCGTTCCCCGTTGAATTCCATGGGCACCGCTTCCCAATCGGTCACCTCCTGGTCGTCGATGTACACCGGGTCAGTAAGACCCTTGAACTGCCTGAACTGGGGCAGCGCGCCGTAGTTGTTCCTTCCAAAATTTTCAACCAGCAGCTCTAGAGTTACGTTCTGCAGTTCGCTGGATGTCAAGGCGATGGTGGAGTTCTCCAGCCTCCAAAAACCGAAACCGTCCAAGTCGGAGGCCTCCGTTGGCGAGGGCGATATCGAGATGTCGTCGAGCAGAACCATGACGGTGTCCCTGACGTATCCGGATATCTTCAAGACCGCGTTTGCTGCTAGATACAACCCCGTCTTGCGGTAAAGGATATAACCGAAGCTTTGACCAGAATTATCCTTGGTTGGGAGCAGTTCCATGGGTATGATGCTGTCGATTTGGTAACGGTCGTCCATGTTATTATAGATGGTAGCTAGAGTCATCATGTTCTCTAGTGCTATGCTCGGGTAAGTCACGGCCGCTACAGTCTCTGGAGGATCAGGGAGTTTGGTTTTCACCGGGTTCCTGGCAGCTATAAGCTCTTTTACCACGTTATATTTCTCAGTGTAGTTTCCGTATTCAGTTATTGGAGCGTCATAGTCGTAGCTGCTCGTTATTGGCTCGTAACCGCTGTTATTCGTACCGGAATACAAGGTGTTCGCACCGTTAAGGTAGCGATAATTCGTTCCTCCTGAAAAACAAATTGTACCTTCAATAGAAACCAAAAGCGTTTTCTTTCACGTACCTATAAACATGTACAAGTTGACCGATGCCGGATAGTCAAGAATGTCCACCAGATTGCTCTGGAAATCATCAACATCAACGCCGTTGTGATCTTCGGTCCAGTAATCGTACGATCCCGTCCAATACTCCATAACCATGGTCGGTTTGTTGGTTTGGAGGGTGTTCAGCTTGTCGAGAAGCTCCTTTACATTCGTGTCCAAGTTGGCGGTCTGTAGGACACCGGGAATGGCACCTACGCCTTCGTATCTCGGACTGTCGGATGTGTACAGCAACTCCACGATGCCGTTGTCAAGGAACATCTGCTGGAGCTGCACCAGGTAGGCCGTGTCGTTTTCGCCTGTGTTGGCGTACTCGTTCTCGATCTGGAAGCCTATTATGGGCCCGTTGTTCTGGAACTGGTAGGGTGCCATGATGGATAACAGTATACTGAAGTACCTGCGGACGTAGTAGATGTATTTGTCGTCCTTGGAGGTCCTCACGGAAGATGTTTCTCTAAGTAGCCAGCTGGGTAGACCTCCGAACTCCCATTCGGCGCAGATGAAGGGTCCAGGACGAAGGACGACGAAGAGGTCTTCTTCTTGGGCAGTGGTCAGGAACTCGAACAGGTGGAGGAAGTCCTCCATGGCGGATCCACCTCCTCCAAAGTCAAATTGACCTGGAGAATGGAACAAGTATATTAGTACGATATTCTAAATTCTTTAACCCTGGATTTTAGAAGGATTTTATGCATGAATGCCAAATGAAACCCTCCGGTTTCATGCAGTCGCCATCTACAACACTAACTGTGTAGGTGCTATGAAGGCCTTACTATTACTACGCTGGTCAATGAAGGACTTCTATAAATAACTAGTATAAGGGTTAAGGACTTGCTAAGTATTTAAGCTACACCAAATTATGTTTCACAACCAAGAGTTTCATTCTTCAATCAATCACGGACAACTGTTTCATTCTAATGGATTTCATCAGCGTGGTGATGGCCAGAAAGTCAAAATAAAAAAAGTAAAAGAGGCCAGTACCTAAATTCCAAATGAAATTAGAGGTGCCTATAAGTCACCACCTACAAGAAGAATTCGAAGAACTTGTCATATCTAGTTATCTTAAGAGGACTTTTTTCCTGTTTGTCCAATTCCAAAAGAAATCATCAATATTCTGTACTGCAATCTGTATTCCTGGAATTTTTTGTACTAATGATGAATACCTCTGTATTCGGGAATCATAAACACAAATGATGTTACTCAAAGGGTAGCTTAGTATACTGAATATATCGAGCCATCAAAAAAAAAACGTCATCAAAGTTGGCTTTCCATTCTATCTTAAATTTATAACCTTATTTAATTGTCAAAGGTGTCGCCTTATATGACAGCCAAGAAGACTATAACTAAGATGACTGAAGTCGTTCGGTGTTATAGTCTCATATCTGTCCGCCTCCAGAAGGCGCTGTAAGCAGTGCTGTGCTCGACGTCACGTGATCTGCGAAAGTCACGTGATGAGCAGCGGACCACATGTGACTGTTTGTGAATGTAGGCTGTCAATGCCTATGCTTACATATATGCTGTTTGGCTTTAATAAAAATACAATCTGAATGTTAAATAAATATGGTTCGAAAGTGCTCTCTTGCATTGTGTGATACATGAAGCGTTCCGAAGCGTCAGAATAACCGAACATTATTTCAAATTACTGATACGCACACAGATTAGTACAGAACGACATTGCTTACAGCGCCTCTGGAGGCGGACATATTCGAGCCCCACGCGTTTTACAGTGAAAAGCCGCAGCTCTGTCTCCTTAGTTCTAGCCTTCTTGATAACAGCCATTATTTATTTTACAACTGTGACAGTCACTTGTCAAAAGTTTGACATAACCGGAAAGCTTCGACATGACCGGCCTTATTTGATGACGTTTTTTGAATGTCTCTTTACTTTTAAGATGATATGAATACTTTAATTTATGATTTGAATACCTTGCGTTTGAAAATGTGAACACCTGAGCAGTACTTGATTTTGTTTAATAACAAATGAATATGTCGTTACCTTCTTTTGGTTCATGGAGGTTCCAAGGGACGTAGGTCTCCACCGTGTTAAGCCCCGCCGCTCTGATCTTCCTTAGTCTGTCCCTCCAATAGGCTCTCGGCACGCGAAAGTAGTGGAAGGCTCCACTGTACAGGGTGATATTCTTGTTGTTCAGCGTAAAATACGGTTGGTCGTCGGATAAACCAGACGTTATTTCGTCTCCCACATAGTACTCGTACAAGGTGGGAAGCTCTTCCTTCGGAGACGAACCACCCGAGCTGCAACGAAGACATAGGAGAAGAACGGCGAAAAAACGGAGTTGTCTTGACAGTCCACGCGTAAGAGTCATGGTGTCTCTTCTCGCGGAGCCGAATGGAAGATGTGGGTGGAAGACTGTGAGATGATTTTATTTTTGCGTTATCAGTTCACGAAAGGCGTCGTTGCCAACGCGTCGGAAAAATCTGCTAGTGTCTGCTCCAGCTGTTGAATAGAGCTACTATTATATCCCCTGGTGCCCCCAAACTCCAAACTGCTTCCAATATAAGTTTGTTTACGTCAAAAGTAGTCAGTTGTCCTGCCCTAGTATACCTGTTCAAAACTTTAAACACGTTTTTCTCGGAAACTCATATTTCAATTATTCTTTGGTACACAATTTGTTGTGATTGTTGCTCGAGTTTTACTACGATTCAGTGAAATACGTCGAGAAATATTAAAATTATCTTATCTTAACGTCTGTGCTAGTTTTGTAGTGCTGAAAAATAACTATTTACCAATAATAATTTTTAATACAATAACAGTGTTTCTGAATTTTCTAACAAACATTAAACATATAGAATTAAGTGTTATTTTATCAAACTGTGTCAACTCAGCAGTATAATGAGAAGCCTCAAGTCGTGCTACTTGAAATACATGTATTTGCGATAAAACTACAACGAAATCGAACTATTTCACTTAAGGTCTATCTAATCTATTGATCTATTGAAGAATCATTTAAAAAAAAACAAAATGTTTTATTGCTTGCTAAATATTTCTATCTACTTACCATATTATGTCTAAGCACCTGCTACTTTATTTACTTGATCTTACAAAGAGACAGCTAGGATAATAAGAATGGAAAAGTTCTGAATGATTTATTTATTTGTAATGGTCTTAAAATATTTATTATTTTATTTTGGAATCATATGTATATATGCTGATGTTTTAATGTGATGGTCCACCGAAGACCGGCCTCTCCACAAACTTGATGTTCTCAGCTCCCGCATAATGTTCGAAGATGATGATCTCGTTGTCTCCCTTCTGCAAGAACGGCGAAGCTGGCAAGTACAAGGTCTGCTGTGGTCCCAGGAAGAAGTGCCTGCCCAAAACGTAACCATTGACGATCACTATGCCCTTAGTCCAATCCCTCAGGTCCACAAAAGTGTCCTTGGGGTCGGAGTCTATAGTTAAAGTAGCCTTGTATAAAGCAGGACCTTGGACAACAGCTCTACTTCGCCACGAACTTAAACTCTTCAAGTTCAGGTTATCCGATCTCTTGAATTGCAACGGTACGATTTGCCATGAACTCAACTGCTCATCATTGATGTACACTGGATCAGTAAGGCCCTTGAACTGCCTGAATTGATCCAGGCTTCCGTAGTTGTTTCTTCCACAGTTCTCCACAACTAGATCAAGAGTAGCACCAATCATATCCGTGTCAGTTAGCGTTAGCGTGGAATCCTGTACCTTCCAGAAACCAAAGTTATCCAGGTCAGATTTCTCCTTAAGAATGCCAGAGACCAGATTTCCGTTTATCAATACCAGCACGGTGTCCCTGACATAACCACCGATTTTCAACACAGCGTTTGCAGGAATATCCAGGCCTGTCTTGCGGTACACCACGTATCCGAAGCTCTGGCCGCTGTTGTCGTTGATGGGCAGCATCTCCATGGGGATGACGTCCTCGCTGGTCAGTATCAGCTGGGAGTTGTCTATCAGAGCCGCCAGCTCGGTCACCTGGTCCACCCGAATGGACTCGTAGGCGACGAGTTCTGGCGAAGCCGGTGGGTCCGGATTGCTCACGGGGATGGTGTTCCTGGCCGCGATGACTTCCTTGACGGCGTCGTACTTCTCGGTGTAGTCGCCGTATTCCGTAAGGGGTGCGTCGTAGTCGTAGCTGTTTGTGACCGGCTGAAGTCCGTGGTTGTCCATGCCGGAGTACAGGCTGCTGGCGCCGTTGAGGAAGCCGAAGTTGGTGCTGCCTGTCGACAATTAGAGAACGGTAAGATTTTGTCATGCTTTGTTCGCATTAACTCTGGGTTATAAGTATTTAATTAAGAGTCAAGAGAGAAAGCATGGGTGCTGTGACGTAAGGTCATAGGTCTATTGGAACGAAGTGAGGGACAGTCTATTACTCGCCTGAAGCGGTCAATAGAAAAGAAAATAACATGATGAAGAAAAATACAGGCTTACCTACGAACGTGTACATATTCACCGAAGAGGGGTAGTCGAGAATTTGCTCCAGCAGCCCTTTGAAGTTACTGGTGCTGACGGTGTGGTGATCCTCCGTCCAGTGATCGAACCACCCCGTCCAATACTCCATCGTCATGGTCGGCTTATTGGACTGCAACGAGTTGAGCTTGTCCAGTTGCCACTGCGGATTACTATTGTAATTTGCCGTTTGCAGAACGCCCGGCACGGCGCCTTTCCCGTTGGCAGACGGCGGATCAGACGTGTATAGGAGTTCTGTGATACCGTTGTCGATGTACATCTGCTGCAGTGCCACTAGGTAATCGGTGTCACTTTCTCCCGTATTGCCGTACTCGTTCTCTATCTGTAAGCCGATGATGGGTCCGCCCTTTTGGAATTGGAGCGCCGCCAGTATGGGGAGGAGGACGCCGAAGTAACGCTTGACGATGGAGAGGTAGTTGTCGTCCTTGGAGTTCCTCACCGAGCTGGTGTTCCTCAGTATCCAGCTGGGTAACCCTCCGAACTCCCATTCGGCGCAGATGTATGGACCGGGGCGGACCAGGGCGAAGAGGTCCTCCTCCTGGGCCGTCTTGAGGAATTCCTCCACGTTGAGGAAGTCCTCCATGTCGGAGCCGCCGTCTCCGAAGTCGTAGACGCCTACAATCAGTATTATAAGACATAACCTTAAAATAAAGCGTAAAAATAAAGGTGCCAGTTATAACCACAACCAGCTAATTAGAGCTTATTGATCTATTAAGTGACAGGGTGTCGCTATTGTCTTTCTTAATAGCAACACAATATGGTCTGTCCGATCAATTCCAAGTGATGCCTAGTTGTCTGTCGTAATATAATAAGCTTCTGAAGATAAACAGTGTGTAAGTTAGACTCCTCTGTTTTTTTGCTTTTAATTTTCTGTATAAATTCGGACCACCCGCCACAAACAACTTACCCGATTGGTACTCGTGCAGGTTCCAGGGAACGTACGTTTCCACCGTGTTGAGGCCGGCGGCCCTCATCTTCTTCAGTCTGTCCCTCCAATAGGCCCTCGGCACACGAAAGTAGTGGAAGGCCCCACTGTATAGGGTGATGTTCTTGTCGTTTAGCGTGAAGTAGGGCTGGCTATCGGAAAGGCCGGCAGTTATACCACCTTCGGTAAAGTACTCGTAGAAGGTGGACGCCGCAAGCGCCATCTTGCCCTCTTTTATTTAAAACTTGTTAGAAAGAAATTCCTTGATGTGTCGAGAATGGCACTGTTGACGCGTTGCAGTTTGGCGTCTATTTATATGGAGATTATTTTCGACTTTGATAAACGGAATAAATTCGGGTTGTTGAAATATATCGGGTGCTCGAGATAACATGGGTATTTTGGTATTTATTATCTGGTCGATGTGTTTTCGTTTTGATGTAAGAGTTGTTTTTTTGATGATTGTACGATAACGTGGTGCTTCACTGATCATTCACATGAAATATGGATGACTGACACTGTTGAATTGCATTATTGATGCTCTTTACCTGGGGTCAGAAGTAACGTAAGTAGAAAATCAAAGAAAGCCCCACACTGAGCGCCACGTGTCGTCCTGCGCCATATTTGAGAACCGTACTTTAAACGGATTTTTTTAGTGTTCGCTGTAAACGATGTAACTATTGCAGCTGCGTATTGAGCTCTGTAAATATACAATTTTTGATACTATTATGAGATTGTTGAGATGGTTCGAAGGATATCTAAGGGGGCGTCCATAAATTACGTGAGGTGTTCAAGGGGGGGAGGGGGTCAAGCTAAATCTTTCCAAATCTCACTTGGGGGGGAGGGAGGGTTTTTTAACAAATATCACGTAATTTTTTTCTAGTAGAAAACGGTGTAAAATTGCGTGAAAATAAAGTTAAATCAAAGTAAAAAATTTTTAGAATGAAATATGGCGAAATTTCACATAATAGATTTTGTCGTATTTGTCCGAACCCCCAGAGCAGCACAGTAACCCTTCGATTGTTTAAGCGCTATCGCCCAGCCGTATCGACATGCGTGACTCGACGAACGTCGCAGCGTAAAGAGCCGAGTAACAGTAGCGCACGTACAGGTCCCAACCTGCTTTGTTTACGTCTATAAATATTTTATTTAATAACTATCCTAGATACGTTTTTTTTTTAATTGAGGATAGGATGAGTTTTCAAGAATATTATAATACTTACGTTAAAAGACACGTCTACAAGACGAAAAAGTGCTGTCAAGAAGAAGTAGTAAAGTTATGGAACACAGCAAAACAAAAGTTCCCGAAGAAAGAGGATTTGGTTAAACATGTTCAACATGAGATTAATCAGCTTCTAAGAGAAGCAGCGGAAAGAAAAGCCCGAAATACTCTGGCGTTCCTCTCTAAGGTAGGTCAGATACCTCTATTTATTCATATTATAAATTTCATTCTATGTGCAATACATATCAAGATCGCGGTGCGGAAAAAAATACTCGAGCTTGTTAAATAGGTGTGTCATTTTTTATAAATTTCATTGTTGAAAATTAATCGGTACAAGAAAAAAGAAACGTAGTAGCAAGAAGTAAAATTTTTAATTGAGATGCTGAAAATACAGCTACAACGTATCAGTGCAGTAATTTCTTTTTTTACATGTGTTTTAAATGAAAAAAAAGCATTATTTTATTCTAAACTTTTTTCATTTGTCAGTTTTGAGTCTTTATAGTGATATTTTTATTCCAGGGAAACACTAGGACCTCTGATAATGTTTCAACTCAAGTTGAAACCAGCGCTCAAGATGTATCGAATCTAGAATGCGCGAGTCAAACTGAAATTAGCGTTCAGATTGTTCAACACGAGGAATCGGCGACTCAAAATGAGATTACTCATACTAATCAGCAACTAAGGGATCAAGATTACGAAAATGAACCTCAACCGGCAGGTTAGTATTTACCCTTTTTTGTATGCATGCGAGATTTTCTTTATTTTTTCTTTACTCTACAGGTGCCACAAAACGGAAAACTCAGCCTCTTGTAATCAGCGACGATGAGGATGAAGTTACATCAACTTCCACACCATCCACTGTACGTCCTACTCCAGCTCAAGATGCTATCAAAAAAGAAATTGATAAACGACGCATGGAGCTAGACTTGACAGAAAGACGCAAAAGATCTCTTGTTGCTGACGGCACTGAACAAGAGAAAGTACGTAAGTTGCGGCAAGAAATTGATGATTTTGAAAAACAACTCAAGCATAAGGAGAAGCAGAGAGTATACTCGATAAAGCACAGAAAAAATAAAAAACAGAAAATGATTGAATTGTGTTCTAAAAATCCTGAAGCGGCAAACTCGTTGACACCTCGAGCTAGCTCTGGACTTCCACGCTTAGAGAAAGAGCAGTCTGAATTGCTAAAAACTATTAGTGATTTAGCTATGTTTGGTGCGTCTGCTGAGGAATGGCGTCTCTGTGAAATTGTTCGCACTGTCCATAGTCTTTCAGAGCTAACTGAAAAACTTATCGAGCTGGGATTTAATGTTTCTCGAAGCGCTACTTATATTCGACTGTTGCCTAGGCGGGCAGATACGCGGGAGGCTAAGCGCCACGTAGTGACTGTTCCGGTGAAGTTAAGCCGTCCTGAAGCAGACCATCATAAAGCGCACCAAGAGCAATACTTTTCTGTGGCTTCCATAAGGTCACTAGAAACTGTAGCCACCATACTTGGCCCTGATACTGTATCTTTTTTTATCTCAAGATGACAAAGCTCGGGTCCCCATAGGATTGACAGCGGCAAACAAACAAGCGCCTTTGCTAATGCATATTGAATATAAAGTGTCGTTATCAGATCACGACTTTACAATTGCTGCAAGGCATAAATTGATTTCAAGTGTCTATGTTTTATGTGAAGTGAAACCTAATGAGATGGGGGGAATCCGAAGTGGTAAGCACTCGTCTTCGACTGCAACTAGTCACGCTCAAGACTTGGACACTCTTTTAACTCTTGAGCCGTTTCTAAAATTCATGAAGAACGGAGACGGTAGAGTCAAGCCTGTCCTTATTATTTCGAGCGACGGTGGTCCCGACGAGAACCCGCGATATCGAAAAGTAATTGCACATTCTATAGAACATTTTAGAAAATATGATTTGGACGCAATATTTATTGTGACTAATGCCCCCGGCAGAAGCGCTTTCAATATAGTAGAGAGACGCATGGCTCCATTCCACGCACTCCATGGAAATTTTAGGTGAAATATGGTCCGCAGTGTGCATTGATGGACATGTCACGACCCAAACGACGACATTTCTAATGTTCCAGATTTTCCAACTGAAGAATGGTATACCGAGCATGTTAGAGAAAGCCAATATTTACTTCAGGTATTTTTTTTTTAGTATTTTCCAGAATATTTTAACAAGCATCCGTGCCAACGAATGCATCTTTATCAAGAGTTAAAAATAATTGTTATTTTAGGTTGTGAAATGCGATGATCAGCAGTGCTGCAGTCCACGTCGGAGTTCTTTACATTTAGTTCTACACGATCGTTTTTTTGTCACCCCCATATCCTATCACCCAAGTTAATGGACATTCGACGATTCCGGATCCTGAACAGCATGACGGAAAAACGTTTGCACCATTTCTAATTCGCCACTGCCTACCGATTCAACCGTTGCACGCTTTCATGAGCATGCCTTACGACCTCTATTGTCCAAGTTTACGGTGCTGATATAGAGAAGAGATGCTGCAATACATGTGGTATCTATTTTGCATCCACCACAAAAGTCGCAGAACATCGACGTGCGGCCCATCATGCACGAGCTGTACAAATACGCAAAATGCGACCCTCGCGGATTGTCACAAGACGTGTTACTGAGCTTCTGTGTGCAAGCGACAATGGTTTGGAGTGGCTGAATCAGAGCGAAGTTGAAGGAGCCGATGATTTCATTGAAAATCACTTGGATATGTTGGTTCCAGTAGTCACGCTTAAGACTGTACACGAGTCTCCATGGACTGAATTAGAATAAATCTTTTCTTAATTTTTAGTATTTAATATTTAGTAATTAAGTATTTATTATTTAATTTTATCACAGTGATTTTAAAATACGGCAATACTCTCAAATCTCAATACTAGTCTTTGCTGGTCTTAAATAAAAGTAATAAAACAAATTAAGTTTTTGTATTTTTTTATAATCCAACGCGTTTACAGCCAAAACACAAATTTTAAAAAATCTTACGTGATATTAGGGGGGGGGGAGTTAAGGAAAACCTTACAAAATCTCACCAGGAGGGGCGGGGGTCAAAAAATTCTCAAAAATGCCTCACGTAATTTATGGACGCCCCCTAATCTAAATGGTAAAAATATGAAAAAAAGGTACTTTTAGGTACTACACTTTATTATTAATTATTAATTACCAGTGAATGACGAGATCAATATTGTAAATAATTGATTAGCATTTAAAGTGATGGTTTTATGTAATTCTATTATCCCTAATTAAACAGATTCTTACGCCACCGCTGAATATCTCAACTATTGTGGAGGATATGATCTCTATGCGTGATGAGTGATGAACGTTCCTAATTTGGCCCAGTTATTATTTGCTTCACTCGTTTGTTTGTTATATTATATTATACGAGAGAACAAAAAAAGTCACTGATATTCTTACATTAGTTTATTATCCAGAATACTGATATTTACAATGCATTTAGGGCATCGGGATTTTGAGGGTTATACTTTTCTAAAAAGACAGTTCTCAAAAAGTTCTCAAACAATAAATAAACTGTAACATTGAAATAAATATAACACATCCACAAAAACATGGACAATAATTATATATTTCCTCCTGTTCTTACTCACTTTCCCTATTATTGTTCATTCACTTCCACAATTTATTAGTACACTTACATAACACACTTTTGTTTAAAATTTATTTGTACAGTGGTAACCAAAAGTCTCTTAGATTCGCTAGCGAACTAAAATGAATCGTCATTTCTGCATTTGACTTCCCTCCTTCTCTACTCTACTTCTTAAAGAATAACTGAGGTGGTAGGTTTACTTGGTCCTGGATGATTCCCGGCCCCTGAGGGTCCCTCCAGAAGGACAGGTCGACCGACGGTAATGCCTCGCAAGGCAAAATGGCGTTCCTGCAATATTTCCTTTATTAGTCACTTATGTTTAAGTTAAACAACTATATTGCATACCTTGTTGATATCCTTTCGAAGCCTCTCGGTTGCATGGCCCTGATATTGCGTCCGTTATCGCACAACAACCTCGAAATGCTGGCCCTGCGAATCTGGTTGAGCTGGTCCAGCGTGAAACCGGTTTCGCCGCCGTTTTCGAACCAGTACCTGTCGCCCACTCTGGTCCTGAAGAACTGCTCGGTAAGTATGCAGAGGAAGGTTGGTCCTGCAAGTGTACCAGGAACGTGGCTTTAGAGAACCTCCCACGGTGAGTTCTATATCGTCTGGAGTTTCGTAGAGGTTAACCAACCTATCTACGTTCTGAAAAAATAGATAAGGTTATTATTATTACTTATGATGTTGGTATAAGACTAATGCACTTAAGCCGATGTTTATTGTGCCTCCACAGATTGTTCATTCTATTGGTCCTGTTTCTTTAAGGACATATTCCAATGGAGCGTCTGTTACCTCTTTTGTTGCTATTGTTGCAGCCTCAAAGGTCGAATTTCTAGCAGCCATTAGGCAGATATTCGCGTAATACGTGGAAGAGGGTTTCTTCTTCCTTTCTACACCTTCAACAATCGGGATCATCTTTTACCTTAATTATAGTGAGATGTCTCCCAGTTGTTGACCTCAGTTGTGAGTGGATAGCGTCCATCTCAGCTGGTTTGTAACCAGAGTAACCACATTTTTGTTTTATTCCAGGATGGTTAATCAATTAACATCCGCAATTACCTCAAACCAGGAACCTCCGCCCAGTGAAAGATATGCTTTTGTCTTAATATATCCCTTATATCCACTGTAGATAAGTGGACTATCAGGGACGATCTGAATTCTCTAATTTTCATAAGACCTCTTGATTATTTCCTGTGCACTGCATGCATTCAAGATATTTTGATTGAAGCAAGGTTGCTGAGTTCTCTAGGTTTACTGATTTTGCGTTGAAAAAGGTTAGTTTCTTAGGATATATTAGATATATTTTCACTTACTTCACTCCTCATCACGTCCAGGGAAGTCGGAGAAGTCTTGAGCTCTTCGTAATCCGCAGAACTGCCTGTAATCGTTGTACGAGGCCAGCCGTGGTCCCTGTTCCTTTGAATATCGATGGCCTTGAGATCCTGACCGAACGGTTGACCTGCCCTGAACAGGAACTGGGTGATCTACAAGGCAGAGCGACACAATGTCAGATGACTGAAGGAAATTGGAGAAAACTACCTACCTCACTGTCGTGGAATGGATCCGAAGCCGCTTGAGGCTGGGTGTTGAGGCCTCTGGACAAATCGTCGAAGTTGTCTCCTTCCTCCAATATCTGAGGACGATTGAACCAGTCGCTGAGCCTCAGGCTTCCGAATGTGTTCCTGTTTTCAGTTATCAAGCTGAAAGCAACGAGTTAAGCTCTCCGCTAAGCTCCGAAGCCACATCACTACTCACTCTAGATTTCCAGCGATCAGAGAATGGAAGTATCTAAAGGCTGCCGTGGCGTGCTCGTTCAAAATGGTGGGGTTAACGTTAGGATCGTAGTCGTTCACGAAATCCTGGGTAGTGTACAGGATCCTGTTGTTTAACGAGTTGTCCAACCCAATGAAGATGGGCAGCCACTCATAGTAGGAGATATGCTGATGCTGGGCAATGTTGATCCTCCTCGCCTCCTGGAACGTGGTCTCGTCGTCCCAATGGGGGTTGAGTCTGGCGAGCGTGTCGGCTATCCTGTTATGTTCTCTTAACAGTATGATTTGGAGGACGGTTAGTTGAGGGTTTTGGTTGACCCTGGTGTCGCCTAAGAACGAAATATGTAATGCAAAAGGGATTCGAGACCAAAGTAACAGCGTGTACCTGCAAGATAGCAAGCCTCTTGGACGTTTTGGATGGTGCAGACGCCGGTTGCGTTGAGAGAGCGTGGGGGCCATTGCTGGCCTCTTCTGATATCGACTCTGAGGCGACCTCCTTGGAACTGACGCACTTGCTGGTTGGATAGATTGTCGTTACCGTAGACGATGGAGAGGTCCAAGTAGTGGTTTACTTGAGTTAACTGAAAATGTGTATAGATTGAATTTACAAGATGAGATAGCTTTAACATTTTATATACATTTTATAGTATATTTAGGAAAGAGATAGACATATCACATCTACATTATGTTATTACCGTTGACCGAAAATTGTTTTAGTACTACATTGTGTTTGAAATTTAACTTCCTTACTATACAAAAAAAATATCATATTTAATTT
Organism: Aromia moschata; assembly: GCA_029963805.1. Taxonomy (NCBI): domain Eukaryota; kingdom Metazoa; phylum Arthropoda; class Insecta; order Coleoptera; family Cerambycidae; genus Aromia; species Aromia moschata. The sequence goes on from JAPWTK010000439.1 coordinate 346,421, forward strand.
GTTACGATATCAATAGAAAATATTGAAAAAGAGTGTATATATCGGAATTTTATTTAGATTTAATTAAAGAGTGTTTTTATGGTATTTAGAGGTTAATATTTAATCAGTGCCAAATAGAGCGACTATAGAATTCTATTATATGCCCATGTCAAATCTTAGGAAAACACGCCCTTCATAAAAACGGCTGTGGATTTACTTAAATCATGACATTAGAAAGTTGAAATTATATGGAACGCCAGAAAACTCCGTTCTTCGTTAGCTCAAACACAAACTGCTAACATTATAATTACAATATCTGAAGAAATTTTCACACTCGATAGTCACCATAATTAAATTAAAAAAAATAAATAACACCTGCCTCGAATTTCGACCTTCCTTGACCAAAATATACGTCCTACATTTTAGATATTTGCAACGAATTTATCTTCATCTTTCAAAGTTTAGTTACAAAGCTTAGAATTAGGTTTACTTATTTTAATTTATAATATTTCTAGAATAATATATCACTGTACACTTTGCAATATTCAGTGGGAGATTATTAGGACACCAAAGAACGATTTATATTATTTAAACTAAACTATTATGTAGTTGTTGGATACAGTTATCTTCCTCAAGATCATAATTAAATATTTTTACATCAGTAAACAATTGTCATCCAGATTGTCAGTAACGTCGTTTATAAACAGCACGAAGAGAAGAGGTCTAAGTACAGGACCTTGAGACACTACTGATGTTATATAAATCCTCGATTTTTAACATACTAACATATTTCGCCAAGGTATGTCGTAAATAATTCAATAAGAGAGAAAGACAATCCAGCCAGGCTTAGTTTATGTAACAGTATATAATAGGGTGTCCCTTAAATTTTAAGTTCGTATATTTTTATGCATACCTTCTTAAAACTTTCTCGTAATAACCCAATATTGTCTAGAAAAAATATTAGAACGTTTTATAAACGATAACCCGTGCCGACTGCGATTTAAACTTGTCCATACAAGTTGCAAGGGTAATGCGCTGCGACCTGTAACTACGTGTTTAATTTGTCATTTCATTCGTGATTTTTAAGACTGTTAGTGCGCTATTGTTAATTGCATAAATATGTCGGTATAAACAAAATGTTTTCCTTATCGGAGTACCTAGCTATCAAATAAAGTACAAAATTACCATCTAATCGACAAGTTCTCGCTGTATTATTTTACAATATTCGCTAGCAATTTTCAATAAGTCAAGCTGACTGTCAGTGAAAGTGCAAATCTTGTGATTAGAGAGATATCCCAATTAGATATTTTGGGAAAAAGCAAGAATTCCCACAAAGGCATTTCCGAACTGCGAGAAGAAACTTGTTGGTTTATATCATGTTTGGAGAGACAACAACAACAATTGTAAGACAACTCAGGACATGTTCAAGAACCGTGAAAATAATTTTAAAATTAACCTTGATAACTTATTTGATATTGCACATGCTGATGCCTTTGAGATAGTGAAAATAGAGGAAGACAAAGTATTTTTAAGGAAAAAAGAGAGAGCCAGGTCGACCGGGATGCTTAGGTGGTGTGGACAAAAATTGGCGGAGAAAAGAAGAAAGAGTAAGGCAATGACGATTAGAAGAGGAGGAAAAGGAATGTAAGACAAAGAGAAGTTATTGGCTATTGCATCTACTTCCACCTCAAATAACTTTGTCTAGAAGATTCGGACGAAGAACAGATTTTGAATTTCTGAACTCAGCTTGCAGACGTTCCCTGCCCTGAAAAAAGTTAAAAAGAGGTAGAAAGAATATTATAACGCCTAAACTTGTCGCAGTGTTAGATCGCTGTTAGTTAAGCATAAGAAACTCCGTTTATATTCTTCATGCGGTCGTAGAAGCGCTTGTCCCGAGCAGCGATGATTTCGCTTACTAACAAATCCCCGATTCAGCGAATTCGTACTCAAACGAGAAAAACCAGGGCAGAAGCAATAAAAACTGACTTTCAAAAACAAGGTACCTGACGTAGTCACAGTTCAGTTGGAACACAGAAAACTATTACCCGGATTGGATGTACGAAGTTCAAAAGAAGAACGTTTGCCCATTATTGCTTCATTTGACGATAAAGAACAGCTTCTTGCAGTGTCAAAACTAGAGAGTTCTTCTGGAAAACATCAAGCTAAAGCCGTCTCAACTGCTCTCTTTGACTGGAACCTTCATAATAAAGTTCAAATAATGTGCTCGATACAACAGCTTCGAATACTGGACGTTTCAATGGAGCTTGTGCTGTTTTTGGAGCAGACATTAGAAAGAGACAATTGTTGATTTTCGCTTGTCGTCATCGTGTTTAAGTGAATTAGTCCTAAAATTCAGTCTTCGAAACCCAAGATCAAATTACTAGTATGCCCAGATATTCCAATCTTCAAAAATTTCAGAGACAATTGGAAAACATCGACTCCAGTGACATTGAACTATCTCTTGATTTCGTAAAAGATCATATTGCCGAGACAAATATTACATCTTTGTTAATGCTTTATAAGGCAGAACTGGAGAAAGGTTTTATAAGAGACGATTACCGCGAATTGGTTGAACTGTGCGTAGTGTTTTTGGGAGGAGATACAGAGAAGAAATTAAAACTCAGGCCCCCGGAGCTATGAATAAGGCACACTGGATGGCGAAAAGGATCTATTCTTTAAAAATATGTTTGCTTCTGTCACAATTCAGAATGATTGCAAAAGACAAAAAGGCCCTAAAAAGAAGTTTGCTTATTTATCGTCACCTTGTATGTTAAACCTTGGCTCGAATGCACAGTGGCGTACTAAAGCACCTAACCAAGACCAGCGCTTCTTGAATTATTAAAAGAGTACGAAAGAGTTGCTATAAGAAGAGCAAACAATTTCATATCTCGACTGCAGATCGATAACAGTTTTCTTCAGGAAGATGTAGTTTTCTTCCACTGGCATTAGAATGCTGCTTTTTCTGGAAGCTAAAAGAAGGTAAGTCGTTTGAAGGTTGTAAATGACACTGCTGAAAGGGCTGTTAAATTATTGCAAGATTTTAAAATCGGACTGTATCACGACAGAGCTAGAAGAGCAAAAAATAAAACAATTTTTTGGCTTCATTGTGCTGTGTCCAGGAACATATCCGGGGTTACCCTTGGCTATTGTTACCAAGGCTAATTTTATGTTTTAAAATAAAGATTACTGTTTACCTTATTTTATTTTACCTCTTATTCACTTAATTTGTTGCATTTATAATAGTTTTATAGAGACCGAAATATCAGGACAAAACACGATTTTAAATAAACTTTGAGGCTCAGTCGGCACGGGTTCTGATCATGTAGGAAGCTGAAATTTCATATTTGAGTATGTTTTAGCATTTATAAAAAAAATGTAGAGCCTATGCATATCGATTAAAAAAAAAAAAAAAAAATTGTCATATAAGGGACACTCTAGTATATAATGATCAATGCGATCAAAGACCTTGGAAAAGTCTGTACTAAAGGTACTTAAAAAGTTGTATACAAAGGCTCTCACCTGTTCGGCGGGTTGATTTCCACCCCACGCAGTTCCTGTCTCTGTCCGTGATGGTTCGGACGAAGTTCATGCACTGGGCGTTCACCTGCGAGAACGAAGGATCGTTACCCTGCATGACGATGGGGTAGCAGTGACCGGGTATGTTGTCCTGGAGCAGTTGCCCGTTGGCGGTGCAGCACTGCGTATTTTGGGGTGCTGCAAAGGATTGACGTGGGTCAAACGCGGCGATGGTGGGCCTCAGAATGAAGGGGGCATGGGGGTACTTACGCGCTTGAGTGCTACCAGCTATCATGCTCATGTCGTGGGTGATGATCTGGCCATACTGCATGGCGTTCAGGCTCCAGACCGGGTCTTCGACTTGGACATCTGGGTAGATGGCGAGACTCACTGTACGGGCTCCGGGGAGTTGGTTTCCGCTTCTGGCTAGCGTCGGGGAACTTATTCCTAGTGACAAATTCCAAGATAAATATGGTAAGAAAACATACAATATGGTACAAAAACAACTTTTATTATACAGTACGTTTGTAAAGTAGTGGATACTAATTATAAAATCATCACGGATTTATTTCCCCTCAAAAGTGTAGGAGTGTCAGATCTGGCGATCAGGCTGGCCACTCTATCGGATCCCGTCTCCCTATCGAACGAATTTTGTACAACTTTATCTAAATAGATCGGATATGAGTTGCATAACGAGGAGGTGCTCTATCTTGTTGAAGGAATACATGTTTTCGGAAAATCATACGTGATGAGGATATAATCCAGAGGACAGCGATGCGGTTGAGGTCATAAGAAAATCTAAATACCTTGCATCGGTTAGGATCACATAAAAAAATAAGGACTAAGAATTTTACCGTCATCTACCTATGCTACACCAAATATTTAATTTTGCTGATTTATGTGTATCACCATGTAATATAACCGAGTAGTGGCTTCATAAAAAACCTTTTTCACAAAGTTTTCATTGTTATTATATAGTTTTTGCATGTTTTAAATTTAATTTTTTCAATTTGACAAACTGAGCCATTTAGGAAACATTTTTATTAGATATGAAAAATTTCGTCGACCCAAAAACATCATAAAAATGCAAAACTCTACCATCCTTACTATAGCTTTTATATAAATTTTAATGAAACACATCGAGTTCTACAGGGATATTAACCTGATATTTTTTTCAGTTATGTGCGGCACGGCACACAAGTCTTTTTTATAGTTTGTATTTATAATTTTTAAATGTCTAGGATTTTTGTTTCTAAAATGGTTCAGTTAGTCAGATGAATACTCTGAAGATTTCAATTTAATATGAGTTCTGAAAAGCGAATTATTATCAACCTTGTACTGTTTCAAAAAAAAAACAGCCCATACAAAGTTCAATTAAATCAACGCTTTAGTCTATCCAATTCACAATTTTATTTAATCGAAATCAAAAAAAAAGAAAAAAGAAAAAAGGAAAGGGGGGGGCCAAAAAAAAAAAAAAAAGGGAAAAACCCCAAAAAGGGGGGGGCGGGGAAAGGGAGAAAAAAACCAAAAAAAAAAAAAAAAGGGGGAAGGAAAAAAAAAAAAAAAGAACCCCCCCCCCCCCCAAAAGAAAAAGAGGAAGAAAAAGGGAGGGGGAAAGGAAAAAAAAAAAAAAAAACAAAAAGGGGGGAAACAAAAAGGAAAAAGGGGGGGAACCGGGGGGAAAGAAAAGGGAAAAAAAAATAAAAAAAAAAAAAGGGGGGTGTTCGGGGGGGGGAATTGTTTCCCCCTGGGGGGGTGAAAAAAGGGGGGGGGAGGGGGGAAAAATTAAAAAAAAAGGAAAAGGAAAAAAAAACACCCCCCCCCGGGGCCCCGGCCCCCCCAAAAAAAAAAAAACCCACCAAAAAACCCGAAAAAGTGGGTTTTGGGTCGTTTTGTAAAACTTCCAAAACCCCCCACCCCCCCAAAGGGAAAAAAATTCCTGGGTTCTTCCCCGGGTCAGGGGGGGGGGGTGTTGGAGGGGGGGGGGGGGGGGAAAAAAAAACCACCACCACAAAGAAAGAAAAAAAAAAAAAAAAAAAAAAAACCAAAAAAAAAAAGAGTAAAACGAAAACACAAAAACCCCAAAACCTTCCCCCCCCCCACTTACTTCCCCCCGGTCGGGGGGGGGGGGTGGAAAAATCAAAAAAAAAAAACTGGGGGGGGGGGGAGAAAAAAGGGGGGGGGGGCACAACCAAACAAAAAAACACAACGGGGAGGGAGGGAAATCCCCGCGTCACCACCCCGGCCCGGTGCAGGGAGGAGAAAAAAGTTCGCCAAAAAAAAAAAAACCCCCGGTAAAAGGTGCTCTGGCGCCCCCCACACCACCCCCCCCACCCGGGGGGGAGAAAGGAAAACAACACCCCGCCCAAAAAAAAAAAAAAACCCAACCAACACCCCCCAAAAACACCAAACAACACAAAAAAAAGTCCCCAACCACGCCGAAAAAAAAAAAAAAACCCCCCCCCCCCCCACCCCCACCCCGCCACAAAAAAAAGGTCGGCTTCCGCTGGGGTCCTTCCCTCCCCGGTTTATTAAAAAAATTCGTAGGGAAATAATTCCCCCCCAAAAACAACCCAAAAACCCCCCCCCCCACCCCCCCCGCCCCCCCCCCCCCAACCCACCCCGGACCGGCTCGCCGCGGCGGCGCCCAAAAAAAAAAACAAACACACCCCGCCCGCGGGGGAAAAAAAAAACTCCCCTCCTCCCCCCTCTTCCCCGTGCGGGGAGGGCGGGGGGGGGGGGAAGCTTCCGCCCCCCCCGGCCCCCCCCCCCCCCCGGCGGGCACGTCCGGGGGGGGGGGGGGGGGGGGGGGGGATTTCCAGGCCACCCACACAACCCCCCCCCCCCACACCACAACCCCCCCCCCGGGGGGCGGGGGGCACCAAGCACCAAAACACAGCGCTCGGGCCCGGGGCGGCGCGGGGGCCCCCCCACCCAAAAACGGAGGGGGGGGGGGGGGGGGGGAGAAAAAGGGCGGGGAGGCACGGGGGGGGGCGCGCCGGGCCCCACCTCGCCCAGCGCTCGGCACCACCCCCCGCCCAACCCCACCCACCCCCCCCCCCCCCACAACACACCCGCCACCCCCGCGCCGGCGCCCCCACGCCCCCCACCCCCCCCCCGCCCCCCCCCCCCCCCCACACCCGGGGGCCCCCCGGGGCGGGGGGCCCCCCCGCTCGCCCCCCCCCCCCCCCCCCCCCCCCCCCCCCCCCCCACCCCAACAACGGGGGGGGAAACACAACCCCACCCACACCCCCCAACCCCCCCACGCCCGGCGCCGCCGGGGCCCGGCCGCCCCCCCACACAACCCCCCCCACCCCCCCCGGGGCGCCCTCCGGCCCCGCGGCCCCCCCCCCCCCCCCCTCGCCCCCCAAAAACAACCCCCGGCCGACCCAACACAACCCAAACAACACCCACCCCCCCCCCCCCCCGCCATCCCCCCCCCCCCCCCCCCCCCCCCCCGGCGGGGGGGGCCCGGGGGGCCGGGCGCCCCCCCCCCCCCCCCCCCCCCCCCGGCACCCACACCCCACGCCGGGCCCGGCGGGGGGGGGGGGGGGGGGGGGCGCGGCGGGGGGGGGGGGGGCCCCCCCCCGCCCCCCCCCCCCGCCCACCCCAACACACCCCCCAACCACCCCACCCACCCCAACCAAAACCCTCCCCCCCCCAACCCCCCCCCCAACCCCCAAAACACCACAACCCCCACCCCACCCACGGCCCCCAAAACCCAAACAACAACCAAAAAAAAAAAGAGAGAACCAGGCAGCGCCGGGCCCCGGGGCCCAATCCCCCCCCCCCCCCCCCCCCCCCCCCCCCCCCCCCCCCCCGCCCCCCCGGGCCCCCCCCCCCCCCCCCCCCCCCCCCCCCCCGCGGCCCCCCCCCCCCCCCCCGGCCCCCCCCCCCCCCCCCCCCCCCCGGGGGGGGGCGGGGTGCCCCCCCGCCCGCCGGGGCGGGCGGGGGTGCGCCCCACAATCCCCCCCCCCAACCCCGGCATCCCGGGGGGGGGAGGGGGGGGGGGGGGGGGGGGGGGGGGGGGGGCCCCACCGGGACCCCCAACACGACCCCCCCCCACACCACCACGGCCCCCCCCAACACCCAAAGGCCACCACCCAACACACCCCCCCCAACAACAAACACCCCCCAAACACAACAAACAGAGGAAAGAACAGGCCCACAACCAGGGGGGGGGGGGGGTCGGGGGGGGGCCGGGGCGGCTCCCTCCACCCCCCGCGGCCCCCCCCCCCCCGGCCCGCCAACCCCCCCCCAAAACACCACCCCCCACACCCCCATCCCCCCCCCCCCCCCCCTCCCTCCCTCCCCTCCGCCCCGCCCCGGCCCCCCTCCCCTCGCCCCACCCACCCACCCCCCCCCCCCCCCCCCCCCCAACCCCGGCGCCGGGGCGCGGCCGGGCGCGCCGGCGGCGCCACCGGCCCGGGGCCCCACACCCCCCCCCCGGCCCCCACGGCACCGAACCCCACCCGGACGGGGGCCCCCCCCCCCCCGCCGCCCCCGCCCCCCTCCCCCCCCCCCCCCCCCCCCCCCTCCCCCCCCCCCCCCCCCCCCCCCCCCCCCGCCGCCCCACCCACCACCCCCCCCGGAGGGGGGGCAGCGGGGGCGGGGGGGGGACCCCGCGGGTCGGGGGGGGCGCGCCCCCCCCCCCCACACCCCCCCCCCCCCCCCCCCCTTCCCCCCCCCCCCCGGGGGCCGCCCCCCGCCACGGGCCCCCCCCCCCCCCCCCCACCTCCCCCTCCTTCCCCCCCTCCCCCCCCCCCCCCCCCCCCCCCCCGCGCCCCCCCCCCCCCCGGGCCCCCCGCCCCCACCCCCCCGCCCCGGCGCCCGGTACCCGTCGCGGGGGGGGGGGGGCCGTGGCGGCGGCCGCCACCACACACACCCCCCCCCCCCCACCCCCCCCACAACCACCCCCCCGGCCCCCTCTTCCCCCCCCCCCCCCCCCCCCCCCCCCCCCCCCCCCCCCCCCCCGCCCCCCGCCCCCCCCCCACACACGACAACCACACAAAAAACACCCCACCCACCCCCCCCCCCCACCACCCCCCCCCCCCCCACCCCCCCCCCCCACACAAAAACACCAGCCCCAACACCGGCCCCCCCCTCCCCCCCCCCCCCCCCCCCCGCCCCAACCCCCCCCCCACACCCCCCCTCTCTCCCCCCTCTCCCCTCCCTCCCCCCCACCCCGCCCGTGCCGGGGCCCCCCCGTCTCGCCCGTCTCCCCTCCCCCCCCGGGCGGCCGTCGCTCGCCCCGCACCAAACCACCAACACACCCAACCCCCCCCCCCCCCCCCCCCCCCCCCCCTCCCCCCCACCCCCCCCACACTCCCCCCACCCACCCCCCCCCCCTCCCCCCCTTCCCCCCCACCCCCCCTCCTCGCCCGGGGGCCAACTCCCCGGGGGCCCGGCTCCCCGGCTCCCCCGGGGGCCTCGGGCCCGGGCGGGGGGCGGCCCCCCCCCACCCCCCCCCCCCCCCCCCGGCCCGCCCCGCCCCAAACACACCGCTCCTCTCCCCCCCCCCCAAACACCCCCCCCCCCCCCCCCCCCCACCCCCCCACCCCCCCCCCCCCCCCCCCCCCCCCCCCCCCCCCCCCCACCACCACCCCCCACCCCCCCACACTCCCTCCCCCCTCCCCCCCCCCCCCCCCCCCCCCCCCCCCCGGGGCCCCGCCCGGGGGGGGGGCCCCCGGCCCCCCCCCTCCTCCCCACCCCCACACCCACACACACCCCCCCCCCCCGCCCCCCCCCCCCCCCCCCCCGCCCCCCTCCCCTCTTTCCCCCCCCCCCCCCACACCCCCAAAAACACAAAAAAAAAACACCAAAAACAAAAAAAAAAAAAAAAAAAAAAAACAAAAACCCCCCCCCCACCCCCCCCCCCCAACCCCCCGCGCCCCCCCACCAAACCCCACCAAAACACACCCCCCCAAAAAAAAAACACACACCCAAAAACAAACCCAACACCCAAAAAAAAAAAAAAAAAACCAACCAAAAAAAAAAAAAAAAGGCGGGGCGCCCCCCACCCCCCCCCGGGGGCCCCCCAAGCAGCCGGGGGGAGCCGGCCCACCGGCGGGGGCCCACCAAAAAAACCTCCTCCCACCCCCCCCCCCCCCGGCCCGCCGCGGCCGCCCCCGGGCCCCCCCCCCCTCGCCCCCCGGCCCCCCCCCTCCCCCCGGCCCCCCCCCCTCCCCCCCCCCCTCCCCCCCCACCCCCCCGCCCGGCGGGGGCCCCCCCCCCCCCCGCCCGGGGCCCCGGGGGGCCCCCCCCGCCCCCCCCCGCCCCCCCTCCGGGCGCCCGGGGCCCCCGCGCCCCCCCCCCGCCCCCGCCCCCCCGGGCCGCGGGGCGGCGGGGCGGGCCCCCGCCCGCGCCGCTCCACAAAAGCAAAAAAAAAAAAAAGGGGGGGGGGGGGGGGGGGGGGGGGGGGGAAAAAAAAAGGGGGGCCCCCACAAGGGAAGGCTAATGAGATATTGTTTACGTTATAACTATTGCCCGACACTGCATTTTCCTCAACACATTTTATTATACCAATTTTTTTGTCTATTTTGTTAATGATTTCCGCATAATTTAGAAGAAAAAATTATACCTACAGTTACATGTCAATAATTACTGATTGTCGACAAAGTAATGAACAGTATTGTCTATAATTGTTGATACAGTAATAGTAATGGCAAATAACGAAGTATGGTGTTTTGTGGGCAGTCTGTGAAAGTCAAAACATAAAAGCGGATTATTTATGTTCTTCTAATCGGCATGCAAGTCGTAAATGTTGATTAGTTACAATACTAAAATCACACACCTCGCAGTTTTACGTGTTTTGACTAATCCTAATTAACTGCATAACTGTCTATCACTAACCTAAAAATGCAATCATTGACGGTAATCGCATAATACCTACGTAACTTCGATCAAAATAGTACGACAAACACGTAATGAAATAAATGATCGGAGATAAAAAAAGTAGTCGGGTCATTGAAAGTGGTACGGTTGGAATTAAGTGGATTCATACAACACCACTGAATATCTCAAATATTGTGGAAATATGTGATGTTTGGAAAGAATGACAATTGTTTGTTAGGGTCAAGTCCTGAGTCAAAGAGTTTGAAGCCTTAGCCCTGAGCCGTTCCTTAAAGGTTTTGGATTTTCAAGCTCCAATTTCTTTTACAAAGTAATTGATTCTAAAGTCCTAAACACTTCTGAAATGAGTCTCAAGTACTCGAGAGAATTTAAAGCATGTCGAAAGTGTTTAAATTACTTTTTTTACGGTTTTGAATTTTCGAAATGATCTTTTAGAGCAACGTCCAAATCAGCACTAAAGTTAATCAATCCGCACAAAAACTCCGGAATTAGAGGACTACGTGGACTCATCACGTCATGTCCTTTGAATTTAAGTTTAAATGCACCACAAAAAATCACTCAATTAATTATAATATGTAATATATCGATCATGCTTCACTTTTTCATGGTTCAGTTACATTTTTTCTTCGATACACAGTGTGTAGCTGAGCTACAATGTTCAATATTTACTTGTCAAAAAGGGTAAAGTGCATCTTTCAAATGCTGTGCCGATGCTACATGCTTTTTAATTTGGTCGCCTAAATGATTTAAATTAGTTAATCTCATTTTTGTTCATAATTGTTCACAACCAAATAATAAGCATTGGAAAAGCGATATTTTTTATATTGCGGTTATTGTTATAACCACAGATCCATACATTTTCCATTAAAATATCGTTTTTACGGGACACTATTCAGGACACAAAAAAATATATAGGATACCGTCAAAACTAGCCCCATATGTGTCAAGAACACATGAAAGTATCTGCCTACTGGACTATAGATTCAGCAGTTCGACTTTAAACTCATGGGCTCACTCATATACACAAACTTCAGTCCCAACCCCCAATATAGATTCGCTACTCACCGTCTCCATAATTGGGAGGCAACAGTCTGGTGTACGGGGTGTTGGGCATTCCCAGCACGGGATTGTTTAGATTGTTGCAGGAACCGTCGTAGGACCTGTACCTACTTCTCGGGCACACATCAGGGGGCGTTCCGCACCCCAAAGCTGCCACATCCGCTTGAGAGGGGAGTATAGAGGGTTGTTGACCGAAACCATTGATTCCGCCGTTCAAGCCGTTAATTCCGTTTAGTCCATTCACCCCGTTAATGCCGTTACCATTCAAATTCGGGTTGCCGTTTCCGAATATGTTGTTTCTGAAAGACGATGGAATGCATAAGAGTCAACACCTCTTAAAGATAAGGCCGGAGTACTGATGAAATGACGTCATCGTATGTAGTTTGAAAGCTAAGCCGGTAACGTCCTTTGTTTTTAAATACATTCGTGTATAATAATCTTTTGGATTATTTAGAACTTGAATGATTGACAAAGCATTGGAAAACCGAAATTCACAAGTAAAAATGAATAAACAGATGGTTCCATTTATTACGAAGGGATTTTTTATATGATGAAATAAATACTTTATGTTTTTTATGCGTTTACATTGAAAAATATGGAATATTTCGTTGGTCGGCAAAGCCATCGTGAACACGTAAAGTTTACGTCGAAACGAAGTTCCTGGTATTTTAGAATTATTTATTTACGATTTAAAAAAAATTACCCAATGGGAATTCATCAATAAGTAACTTAACATATTGTTCTTTATGTCAAAGATATGAAAAAATATTGTTCTCTTGTAATTATTCTCCTCGAATGAAGGGTCTGCTATAAATTATTACAAATATTTCTCAAAGTCTTTGGATGAGGCAAAATGGTAAACTGAAGATTACAATCATTCCTATTCTCGATCATATTATTGTGATCCATGTCTTCTGCCGTTTCCTCCATATTTTCAAAATTTTCAAAACTACTTAAAATATCACAAAGGTGGCTTAGTAGGTATTAATTTATTAGTTAATAAGCCTGCAAAACAGTTTAAATGTTACATTAATTGCTTAACACATAAATGAGTTTTAAGACATTGTAAGGAATGTATTGCTTGGAAAAGTAAGCTGCGCGTGTGCCTGTGGATTACACGGTTTCGAGGTCAGTGCAGAGAAAATTTCGCTTTCGTTTTGTTTTTTTCTTTATATCTATACAAGTACAATACTAATGTAAATTACCCTAGATTGGTTTGCTTTGATAAAGGGCGGGCCATCAGGTTTCTTTTTATAATTGCTATTAAAACTATCGTTGAATATTTTTAAATGATTGTTTAAATGATATTCAAGAAAGTATGCCTTCCCATTATTTATAAAAAACAATCTCAGTTAAATGGCCGCCACGGTTGGCTTGGCAGTAGTTCATCCTTTTCACCCAATTTTGCAGTACATTTTCGATTATTTGTGGCTCTATTCCACGAATAACTCGATTGATGTTTTCCATCAGTGTGTCAATTGTTTGTGGATCGTTGGAGTAACAACGGGCCTTAACATGTCCGCATAAAAAATAGTCCAACGGTATTAAATCGCAGCCGCGCGATGGCCAATTAATGTCTCCAAAACGGCCGATAACACGGTTACCGAATTTAGTGTGCAAAAGATCGATTGTTTCACGGCTTGTGTGACACGTTGCTCCATCCTGCTGGAACCAAAGCTCGTCCAAGTCCAAATCGTCCAATCGCGGCCACAAAAAAATAAGTTAACATGTCTCTGTAACGCATTCAATTTACTGTAACGCGGTTACCATCTTCATTTTGAAAGAAGTACAGACCAATGATGCCACCACTCCAAAACCCACACCAAACAGTCACTCTTGCAGGATGCATTGGCTTCTCTATGACTATGTGTGGATTTTCGGATTCCCAAATCCTACAGTTCTGTTTATTAACATGTCCTCCAAGATGAAAATGATTCGTCCGAAAAAATGATTTTTCGATTAAAATCGGCGTAATTTTAAAACTCATTCAAAGCCCACACGGAGAAGCGATAACGAAGTGGATGGTCATTTTCCTTTACCTCTTGAGTAAGTTGCAACTTGTAAGCAAAGAGAAGATAGTGATTCCTCAGAGAAGTGCGACTAACATTAAGTTGTTGTGCTTTGTGACGAGTTGAGGTTCTTGGGTTTTCACCCACACTTTGGGCAACAGCAGTAATTATTTAAGCTGTGCGCACCGGACGAGCACATGGATGAGTTCTGTTATCCATAAGCATGAAAGTTTCACGAACTTTCCTTAAGATCTTTCTTACACCAGGCGTTGACGGTGCTTCATTTCGACCAAAAATTGTTCTCAATTTTCTCGCTGTTTCTGCAACACAGCAATCACTTTGGAAATAGTTTTTCAATATTTCCCAACGTTGTTCAAGCGTAAAACGAACCATTTCTTACAGGGGAGGTTAGACACCACATATATGTCGAATGTCAAGCACGTCAGTGTCGGCAATGTAGAAATAACCCTCAGTTTAAAAAGAAACCAATAGATGGCACACCCTTTATAAGGAGGACGTTCTTGAAGTATTGACCAATATTTACATAACACCCTGTATAGTATTTTTACGACAGTGTACCGTGTACCCCTTAGATGATTCTCATGCTTACCCTCCTACGCCAGTGAGATCGATTTCAGCTGGATTTTGCTGGAAACCCCCTGGGACACCCCTGAAGTCCTGTTGCAAAAAAATGTTGTACGATGGGGGGAATGACCCTCCGGCTGAAGCGCGTAGGATTTGAAGAAGGAGCAGACAGGAATACCACATCAAGACGACCATGGTGGAGCGGTAGCTCATCTGCAATCGGAATAAAGTCGTTAGAACGTCTCTGTCAGGGTCAAGGTGCATTTCGCTGCTAGTCAAGTGAAACTGTTTTTTTTTTCTATAGCGCTTGCGATTAATTCTAGCTGACAAACTTATTACACAGGATGTTCGTCAAGAATCGTGTATATCTTATTCGCCTTAAAATTATCTTTTTAACCATGTATGACATTATGACATTTGTTTCCATTTGTTTCTTTACTGACAGATATAGTATTCTATTACAAAAAGTCAAGCAAAACCGCATGTTAAACATGCGGTCGGACAGAATTGGCCGTGACATAGTCTTCCACAAACCGTATCGGGTAATTATACCGAATGAGGGAGAGGAAGACAGAAGTCACACGATAGTCCAGCAGAATGGAACCATCTGGTACACAGATGGATCCAAAACGGAACAAAGCACTGGAGCGGGTGCAACAAATAGAGACCCAGGGTGCGAAATCAGCATAAACCTGGGGAACTTGGCAACCGTATTTCAGGCAGAAATAACTGCAATACCCGCTTGCGCGCAGGAGATGACCAGGAGGTCGTACACAAATAAGAGGATCCAGATAATCTCTGATAGCCAAGCAGCATTCAAAGCCCTGGGAACTGTAGAAATACATTCCCAGACTGTATGGATACGCTAATGCAACTAGCGGAACACAACAGTATCACTCTCAAGTGGATGCGAGGACACCAAGGCCATGAAGGGAACGAAAAAGGGACTTTCTTGCAAAGAAAGGGGCTGAGGTTCCACTGATAGGGCCTGAAACCACCTGCGGTCTGGCTTACCGGACACCCAGGAGGGTCACCTATTAAGAGAAAAACATATATCGCACTGGGCAAAAGTCCCAGGGTTGAGACACTCGCGGATGTTTATTGGCGAACCATCCTGGGACAAGTCAATAGACTTCATAAAACTGGGTAGAAACCAGCTGAGATGGATAGTAGGACTGTTTACGGGACACTGCCCACTCATGCGACATCTCACGACAATCGGGGTGAAAAATGATTCCGATTGCAGAAGGTGGAGAGGAGGAAGAAACCTCCCTCCACATATTATGCGAATGCCCAGCGCTGGCAGCTATCAGGTATTCGAACTTTGGGGCTATAACAATAGAACCAAAAGAAGTGACAGACGCTCCATTAGAAACTGTCTTTAAATTCCTTAAGGAAACATGACTAAGGGAATGACTAGACTATGGGGACACAATAAGCATCAGCTTAAATGCACAGGGCATGCACCTACCCCATACGTAATCGTAATCGTATTACAAAAAGTCAAATGACACGATGTCCAAAGTCTTTCGAAGCCTAGTGGGCTATGAAATCGACCAAGATGTCCAAAATCGCCTAGGCGTTTTTGAACTAAATGGATTTTAACTGTCAATAAAGAAATAAATGCCGTCATGCCATACATGGTTGAATTTGAATTTTAAGACAAATGAGATAAGCTAAAAAATATATACAATTCTATTTAAAATAAGAGAGTTGGGTCGACCCAGCTCCGTTTAAACCGGAAGATGTAAATAATGTTTGTTCGGTTAAAAAAGAGTCTTGTCAATTCCTATATATTTCAAAATTTCATATTTATAAATAAAGAAATTAGAGGCTCCACTTTGTGTTTAAAAAAATATTTGACATTATTTATTATTGAATGAGGCAATTTACATATTTGTAATTAAAATTTCCAATAGATGACACTGAAATGTTCAACAGTCTATTAGTAAGACACCAAAATTTAAATTTATTCTCACAAAGATTCTACTTTTCTAAATAACATATACGACATTATAAAGTATAATACATATTCTTATTACTTATGATTTGATATCTATTGAAGTAGATTTTTGCGTACTTTTCCTACATATTACCAATGTGTAACATTTTTTTTAAGAGGATTGACCTTAAAACTTCGTATAAGAGTGACCTTGTTAGGCAATCGGTTTCAGAAAAAAAACGGCAGTAATTTAACGATAGCAAAGCATTACGTAAATGTAGTTCAAAAAATGTTTATTTGCCTCTCAACTAAGTAATTTAATAGCAACAACATTTCCGATTTGAGGAAATATTTAATTAGCAAAACTACATGGCTGCTCTGTAACAGTGTTGGCCAACTGGCTTTTAGTGTAATTTAGGGCATGTCACATCCTGCTTTTGGTACTCGAGACTGGTAACCTAACCGTGAATATTCTAATTCTCATGGAAACTTTTTTTTTAACGAAAAAATAATTACCTATTCACGGGTAAAAAGTGATCAAAACCATTCGTACCTTTCAAATATGTTGTACTACACGTATGAGGTGTACCAAAAAAGGCATCGATTGTTTTATTTAAAAAAGTGTGGTCAGTAGTATAGCAAAGTGGGTTCTGGCTCACTATAGTTAAGGTCACTTAGTAGTTCACAAAACCTCCGATGTACACAACATTCTGAGTTAGAGGATGGAGAGGATGTGCAAAATTAATCGGAAATGCAAAAATATCGGAAGAAATATATCCTGAGTTAATGAACTACTTTTCTTCGTAACAATTAACACGCAATGTGGCACGCGTAAAAGTTACTCACCCAGGAAAAAGAAAAGTTTTTTATTGTCGACAAGAATGATTTTCACTCTTAAATACTGTCGATAAGCAGGTATGTATATGTATATAAAGCCGTCGGCGTCGTAAAGTATACGCAACCGTATTGCCCCTGTTTTCTTGAGAAACCGTCTCACCTTTCACCTATCGCAAGACCAGGGCGATCCATATGCAGCACGTGATCGTTCTCTATATATTTTTTCGCCAGCATTGCAAAATACGGCCCATGCTTGTCACTGGTGGCGGTCAGAGCAGCGCGCACTCGCCTCGCCTCTGCGTTTTTGTTTTCTAACTCGCTGCATCGAGACCGCTACAAACGTCGTTTACATACATATACCTACAGGGTCCGGTAAAACTCTGGAGTAATGCCCATATCCATTTAACTATTTGAAATGATTTTAACGAAATAATTTGAAATAAAAGTGGTTTGCCTTTTTTTTTGCATTTTCTAGTGCCCTCATTTACTTATTATCGCAATTGTTTTCCAGCTGTTGCATCCACCTTTTTTTTTTTAAATAGCACTTTATTTTTGAAAAAGCCCAATACTCTGCGTACAAGTGGATACAGTAGCTTTAATAGAACCAATAAAATCTCATGACTAATGTACGGAAATTTGTGCTACAACAGAGGAGTCGATACTATAACACTGTGATAATGAAAGTATAAACCGTATTTTTAAGCGCCTTGTAAACGCGTGTATTTCATAATAAATAAAATATATGCGTGTATTTCTTTCCCTTGCATACCCACGCCACTGATCGATCCTTCCTCATGTCCCGGGACTTCCCAATCTCCCGGGTCTGAGTGGTAGTACGCCGATCACATGCGGGAACGCTTGACAGGTAAATGTAGTTTTACATGCGGTAAGCAGGGATTTCCGAACTCTACTCATGGTAATCCACAGTATAAACTAGTAGTCAGCATGAAGACTACCTTATGTATTATTATAACTACCGCATATCACGTTCAAAATGTCTACCTACTATCATTGCTAAATCACAGTTCTAATGTGTCCAAAAAAATCTCCTTATATTCACAAACACCTTATTATTAAGAAACAGTAACTGAGCCGGCCATCTATCTCATAAGATGCTTTCACTGACGGAAAATAGCTACATGTAAAAAAGTAAGCCACACAACTTTTATTTGAAATATTTTCCTATAAAACAAATGGTTAAAAAGATATTTAGATATTTATTAATATAGATATTTACCAGACCCTGTATAACGAACCGGTGCAAGAACATGCCTCTTGGTAGTTAGAAAGCGAAATTTTAGATAAATATACAGCGTCTAAATGTCTGCTTTATTTGCGTTGTGATAAGTTGTTTGATAGTCCAGGTACCTTGTTGTTCTTTTGGCCTCTTCGTTGGCTACCTCAGAATTTTCTGTAATTTTTTATATTTTCAGGTTCCAAAGTTCAGAAAATTCAAACAACACCCTATATTCTAAGAATATTTTGTAGATATAGGTACTAGGAATAGTTTGTAGACAGAATGCATATGTATAAATATAAATCAAGAAAAAAATTGTAAAATCTTTTCGAAAAAACGAATTTTCACAGTTACTTAATCATTTATAAAAGTTTTCCACACGAATTTCATACGAATATACATGTGATATGTAGATTTAAATAAATACTTTACAATCAACTTTTTTTTTAAATTGTATTCGTTTTCCAAATACATTCCTGATAATAACTTCATCATCATAGAGAAAACCTCCTACAATATTTTCTAAATCTTTGATATGTTCATAAAAGTATATTTTTTGTATATTTATTGTAAATATTCTAACAATATTTGCAAAAGGTGTATTTTATATATATATATAGGGTATATCCTATGAAAATTCAATTGTATTATTAGAACATGTTCATATTCTCTGTAAGTTTATTAGATATATCCTATAAGATTACTCCAGGAAAATTCCCAAAAGATTTTATATTTTATTTCTATATTATTTTCAGATTATTTTTATCCTTAAAGTATCTGATCCTGTTCTGATAACTTTTTAGGTGTTTATTGTTAACAAGGATACGTTTTTCTCAGTCCGAAGCAAAATTTCAATAAAACGGGTTTGTTTATTGTATTTAAGTTTTCAATCATGCATAACCGTATCAATATACGATTTTTTCACAAACCAAAAATAACCTCATGTCCATACATTCGAATGATTTATTTACCGCGTCATTACGGTCATTTAGTTTCACTATTAATAATATGATTGAGTTTAACTATATTTTACGTCGTTGTAATTGATTTGTCAGTAGCGCGCGTTTCCTTCGTTTTTCATTCTAATAAATTGTGTGTTGACCAGTGACGGCTCGTGCTAATAACATGTTGGTTGCAAATGGATACTTGTAAACTGAAATTTTTAATTTTTCAAGGTCGAATCTGAAATTCTAAGGATGTTGAAAATATTTATATACTTATGTACTGTTCAAATTTTCTTTTTATTATGTTATTTGTAACGATGTTCAAGAAAGTCGACACGACGATTTGCAGTTATAGATAAATAGTCGGCTTCTTTTTATTTCTTTAGAAATATCATCTTGGCATACACCAAACATGGTAAAATTTAATTTTGTATTATTTTTGTAAGTACCTTTGAAGACAGTTGCTTTTTCCAAATGGTCTTTTAAAGACATGGACTCTTCATGTCATGTTATCCAATGCAAGTTGAAACGCACCACAAAAACGCAGACAATTACTTATAATATGTAAAATGTAGCGATTATGCCTTACTTTTTCATTGCACAGTTCAATGTCTCTTCGATATGCAGTATAGTTGGATCTGAACCGGCTAATTTAACTGACTCGAACCGGAATAGTTGGAATAGTTTGCACTTGGAGTGCAACCTGCTGGATCTTATTAGCGAGATATTCACGCAAGGAAATCATTCACTAACGCTCAGGCGTGTATACAGTGTGGAACAGCCAAATAGAATAAATCAGTAGCTCCATTATTCTGCATTTTTTTTAGAAAATTCTGAGACACGTCAATTTCTAATTCTAAAATGACATCTTGCGACGTAAAAATGTCCTTCAGGTGACAGCTACAACCCCTAAATTTTCAAATTGGAAGTAGGGGCTTGTGATACTTCATTTGAAAAGTATTTTCATTCTCTATTCAAAAATGGTTTTAAATTTTATTGTAGAAATTAACAAAGAAAAAAAGCTTCTCCGGCGTAGGAAATTCGTTACATTAAAATAAAAAACAAATCATAATTAATGCAGCAGGTGTTCAAAATGCATGCCTCCAGCATCTTGGCAGCATCCTAGACGTAAATATAAATATCTTCTAACGTTAGTTAACATCTGTGTGGTAATCGACCTAATTGCAAGTGTTATTCTTCTTCTTAAGTCAGCTAAATCGTCGGGTTTGGTTTTGTATATCATACTTTTTACATATCCCCATAGGAAGAAGTTTAACGGCGTGAGATTAGGTGATCGTGCAGGCCATTCTACAGAACCACGTCTCCCTACCCAGCGATTTGGAAATTGTGTGGATATATTGCCGGATGTGCTGGTGCATCATCCTGCTGGAACCATATTGCATTATCTGGAAGTTGTGGGTTTTCTTCAGCTGGATACAAGTTTGCCATCCTCGGTACAACATTATTATTAGCGCTAAATAAGTTTCTCCATTCAAATTGCCGTCAATGAAGAAGGGACCAATGATATTTTCTCCAATTATTTCTGCCCAAACATTAACTTTCTCAGGGTTTTGCCTGTGTAGTTCCCTCATCCAGTGAGGATTTTTTCTCGACCAGTAACGACAGTTTTGGCGATTAACATGGCCGTGAAATGTAAATGTAGATTCATCGGAAAATAAAACATTTTCTATTTGTAAAGTATTGTCATTTATCATTTGCACCATTTGTTCACAAATGATGCAAATTGTTTCATTGGATGGTACCAGTTTATATGGGATCTGATTTTCTGTCGACTTGCGGAGAATCGAGGAATGGCTAATATTTAATGCTGAAGCTGTTTGACGACTCGACGTATGTTGATTTTCTTCAAGCATAAGCATTACATCCAATTTCTGATCATCACTGAGTTTATTGGGATGATTTTCTTTAGGTGCCGTACATGTCAACGTTACCGAAACTGCTCCTCTATTTTACTTACTGTAAAATTGAGATATCGGCGGCAACTCCGGATAGTTTTCTTGAAATAGGCGAACAACTTCGGACTGCGTTCGTGTTCTGTCTCCGTAACCAATCATCTGCAGAATAATTATCTTGTGCATTTCTGTTAGGTAAATCATCTCTCTGAAGTGCAATACGAAAATTAAAGCAAAAGTTTAACACTGAACTGTTGACTACTGTTACAATGACAAGCACGTTTCTAGGTAATTTCACTAAAGCTGATAATGGCCAAATTCTTAAATTTAAGGTTGTATAATTTTTATCTCATAGTAGAGAATGTCGGCAATTACAGACATATGTATATTTTTTCTTGTTATTAACATTTCAGAACCTAAAATTGACAAATAATGTTACTTATAAAAGTTTTATTTTAATGTAACGAATTTTCTACGCTGGAGAAACTTATCTTTTTTCTTGTTAATTTCTGCAATAAAATTTGAAACCATAGCAATTTTGAATAGACAATGAAAATACGTAAATGAAGCATCACAAGCCCCTACTACCAATTTGAAAATTTAGGGGTTGTAGCTGTCACCTGAAGGGGTTGAATTTAGGGATGACATTTTTACGTCACAAGATGTCATTTTAGAATTAGAAATTGACGTGTCTCAGGATTTTCTAAAAAATGCATAATAATGGAGCTACTGAATTTATTCCATTTGGCTGTTCCACACTGTATGTAAAACGTAGTTTATTTTCCAATGTGCAAATCATCTATACAACAATGTCATATCTGTTGATTCCGAAGCGGGTTAACGGTACAGTCAGTGGTGTTTAGTTACGATGTAACGACGGTAGCGACAAACATGTATACATATAGATATGTCACAAATGAAGTGTGTATTTGATTACGATTGAAATAAAAAAATAAATGGTGTTTTTCGATGATTTTTGGAGATTGCGGAAACCTTAGCATCAGCCGCCACTGCTATCGACTCTATTCACTTGAGGTCGTGTAACTGACTAGTTCATAACTACTCACGCTTCACTGTATTTCAATAAGTCAGTGTTGTTAAATTAATTGTTATTTTCAAGTGATTTTTAATAAGACTTTAAATGCCTTTAAAATATCCACACCTTCATGGTATTCTAATATCATGAGTAAAAAAATCTCTAGCAAAAAAAACGAATTATATGTCTATGTAAGTCACCGACGGCATCGATCTAAATTCCGCCTAATTAATAATAATTTGTTTTTTCTCATTTCGGGAATTACTGTGACATTTAATTTGCGGATATTCGACTATTTGGTAGTTTATATCCAATGGATTTTTTTTGGTTTGTTGGGATTTCACGGTGTGATGTGGTCACAGACGACTAGATCAAACAAAAAATAATTAAATTATTGTTTATACCTTCGTTTGTGAAGAGTTTTTACCCAATCTGGTTAAACTATGCGGGACACCTACTATTCTGGAACAAAAAGAATCTATATGTATATAAAAATGAATGTTTGTCGGTATGTCTCTTATGCCTTCCTAAACCGTTCATCCGATTGCGATAAAACTTTGGAGAATGGTTGGACGCATGCCCGCGAAGGTTTCTGAGTTAGTAAAACGATGTTAAAATATTGTTGTAACGGTATTAGTATTTCTTTAAATTTAGTAAACGGCATAGCAAGGCGTGACGGGTAGTATGTAATAAAACTAATAACATAAAATGTTATAAATACGAGGCATGGCTATTAAATAACCGAATTGATGCTACTACCAGTGCCAACCCTGTCTGTTGATACTTTCTGCACCCTGAGCTCGTTGGACAAGCCAGTGGGTCGCTCAGTTTGACTGTAGCAGTTGTTTGAATTAGTCTACGCACCAGTGACGCGTCGAAAAAATGTTAAGTGTTCAGATGGAGCAATGGGTTAATCTCAAGTTTCTTGTTAAACTGGGGAATTTTTTTATAAAAGCTGATGCAATGTTAAAAGAAGTGTACAAGAATTAATGTTTATCCCGTACACAAGTTTTTGAACGGTTTAAATGGTTTAAAGTGGGACGTGAAACGACTGAAGATCCGCGCCCCGGACGGCCCTCAACGTCAAAAACGGATGAAAACATTGAAAAAAGTGGGAAATTAATCCGCGAAGATCGTCGTCCAAGCATCCGAGGGCTTGCTGAAATAATAGGAATCGACAAAGAATGTGTTCGCCAGATTTTGCATGAATCGTTCACCATGCGCAAAGTTTGCTCCAAAATGGTGCCAAAATTCCTCATTCCCGGCAAAAGGAATCAAGAATGAATATTGGCGCTGACATTCTAACCAACATTGACACTGATCAGGCTTTTAGACACTGTTACACTGAAGGGGAGAAGATTCGAAAATGTGGAAGCGGTTAAAGCACAAGCGACGGAGGTTCTGAACCAGCTGACAGAATCGGACTTCCAGCATTGCTTTCATCAATGGAAAAGTCGTATGGAGCGGTGTAGAGATCGCCAAGGGGAGTACATTGAAGGTGAAAAGTTGCTACTGTAATTGGTAACTTATTCGTTACCATGCGTGTTATGATAGCAGTTCGGTTATTTAATAACCATACCTCGTATACAGCGTGGCAAAAAGTCGCGCACAATGCCTGTAACTTTTAAAAAACCTTGAATATGAAAATATTCCAAAAAATGAAAAGTTTTCATACTGAATAAAAGTTCTGAAGACTTCTAGCAGTGGCGGTTGGTGATATTTAGTTAGCCATATCTTGAAAACGACGCATGGGACCCACTTCACTTTTTTAGGTGATGACTATATACCTCTTACAGAAAGGATTTATAGTTAAAAACCATCAACAAAAGTTTGCG
Source organism: Aromia moschata (assembly GCA_029963805.1). Lineage (NCBI taxonomy): Eukaryota > Metazoa > Arthropoda > Insecta > Coleoptera > Cerambycidae > Aromia > Aromia moschata. The sequence goes on from JAPWTK010000439.1 coordinate 370,165, forward strand.
AAAAAAATTTCAAAAAAACTGGAGCACTCCTGGGATTCAGTAACGCTCTGTGGAATATTTGCAGTATTTTTTTTCATAATCTAGAAACAAATATAAGGAGAGTTTTCGATTTGTTACAAAATATTTTCTTTTCAAAAAGTTATGGTCATTTTAATTTTGGGAAACAAAATGTTCCTATAAAATTAAAAATTAAAATGGCCATAACATTTTAAAAAAAAAATATATTTTGTAACAAATCGAAAAACTTCTCCTTATATTTGTTTCTAGATTATGAAAAAAAAATTTACTGCAAATATTCCACAGAGCGTTACTGAGATCCCAGGGAGTGCTCCAGGTTTTTTGAAATTTTTTTCGCAAACTTTGTTGACGGTTTTTTCACTATAAATCCTTTCTGTAAGAGGTGTATAGTCATCACCTAAAAAGTGAAGTGGGTCCCATGCGTCGTTTTCAAGATATGGCTAACTGAAATTTCACCAACCGCCACTGCTTCCTAGTAAATGTTATTGAAGAGTTTTGGGACCGGTTTGGGTATCGCTTAGAGGAAAAATGGAGTCACTTTCAACAGCTCATTCGCTAACTATTGTTTTGTTGTGTTTTATTTTTAAAAAAATAATTAAGTAAGAAAATTGCTGTATGTAACCAAAATTTTAGTGTACAGTAAAGAGAAAACGCTGCTATTTCAGATATTGAGAGAAAAACTAAGGGTTGTCATTTAAAAAAAATAAAGTTGGTCTCCATGACGACCAAACGCGAAAAGACAAAATTATTTGTCTTTTCGCTTTATTAGTTCGTTTGTTTAAATTATTTTTATTTAATGGCAAATAAACTGATGAAAAACTTTATTCAGGATATTTTTTCAAGTCCAAGGTTATTAAAAAGTTACAAGTATAATGCGTGACTTTTTACCACCCCTTCCAAAATAAGAGGGTGATTTGGGTGTATAAATATTACATTGTCTGGTGATGTTCCAACACCCGGTACATTAAGCACCACTTACGCGACTTATGTAAACTGCGATTAAATACTTGTATTTAAACTCTTCACACCCAACGTACAAAAAAAAAACTTACGTACGAGGAAATTGCTCAATAAAGTAAAAGGATAACAGAGTCGAACAGAGTCGAACAGGTGCACATTAATGAAAGGCACTTTTTCGGAGCCCTACCTAAAATGTATCAGTCTACAAAAAAAAAGAAAGTACCTACAAATATTTTTAAATTAATCTGTTAATTATGTTGTGCGAATTATGCAAGTGGAAACGAAATTAATTTTTAAATATAATAAGTAATGCGAACTAATCAATCTAAATATACGAGGTGCGTAAATTTAATAATGAGACCGATTTTTTCATTTTTTTCTTATTAGAATAGAATTACAATTCAGTATTGTCTCCTTCAAAATAACTTCCAACACAGCGCTGGAGACAGTTCTTCCATTTATCATAGCAGTTCTGGAACTCATATACTGGAATAGCCTTGAGCTGGTCAATTATAGCTGTTTGAATGTTTTCTATGGTCCTAAAATGACGCCCCTCGAGGTGATTTTTCAATCTCGGGAAGAAAAAAAGTCACAAGGACTCAAGTTAGGCGAATAAAGAGGCTGAGGAGCCACATGAATGTTTTTACTGGCTAAAAACTCGTTCACTGAAATTGCTGTGAGACAAGGTGCATTGTCGTGATGTAGCATCCAGTGGTTCTTGATGTTTGGTCTCACACGCATGACCCTTTTTCGTTCGTAAGTTTTTCAAGAACCTCTCTGAAAAAGTGTTGATATACTGTTTACTGTGTACTATCAAAAAAGCAAATGAGTATGCATTTGATCTTCAGTCTTGCTTATGACATTCTATGTCTTTATTATGGGATTGCCCCTGGAAAATATTGCGTCATGCGTCACGTCACGCTTGGACCCCCCCCCCCACCTGCGCCTGGATGAGAGTTATCCCCTCATTTAAACCTTCATCTCGGCTCTCATTTAACTCTCATATAATTCCTCATTCGTTCCCTCATTCCAGCCCTCATACAATTCTCCTCATTTTGGACTTTGTCTCTGGGCGGGAGCTCCGGCCTCAAGTTGGCCATTTTCGGCCGGACCCCCTCCCCCGGCCTGGGCCTGGAAGACAGCTATCTCTCATTTAAACCTTCATCTCGGCCCTCATTTAACTCTCATATAATTCCTCATTCCAGCCCTCATTCAATTCTCCTCATTTTGACATTCTATGTCTTTATTATGGGATTGCCCCTGGAAAATATTGCGATCTGCGTCATGGTTTTGCGTCACGTCACGCTTGGTAAAGATGGTTTGCCTAACCTGAAGGGGCAAAATCTGGGGTAGGGAAAAACTCTATCGAACATCATGTATGTGACGCATGACGTCATGGGTCCAAAGACATAGAATGTTCCATGGCCTCACGTGCGTAGCTTCGTGAGTTTTAACATTGTTTTTGGGTCTTGGAGAGCTTGAAGTGTGTCGTTCCATGCTTTGGAGCTTGGTTTCCGGGTCTTCTTCCGGATCTTCGACTCAAACACCCAAGTCTCATCACCAGTTCCATAAAATGTGGATCATTTTCAATCGATTTAAAAAAGTCAAGACACCTTACCTTTCTCTCCTGATGTCCTTTTGTTCCTGCGAAAGGTTTTTTGGAATCATTTTTACGCAAATTTTTCTCATCTCCAATTTGACATTTTCAATCGACTCTCTTCCTTCTGAGAATGCCTTAAACCACCGAAAAACCTGGGCTCTTGAAAAAAACACTGTCTCCGTAGGTGTGTTGAAGTTTTGCAAAAGTATCCGTTGCGCTGTGTCTGAAGTCTGAAGAAAAACCTGATACTATACCGTTGCTCAAAATGAATATCTCATTTTTAAAACGCATTAGAAAAAATCGGTTTACGGAAACCGTCACAAAGAACAAACAAATGACTCAAGTTCAAACTTGTACTGAAGGTGCATTACATGTTACCCTACCGCCCTTCCAAGTCTCGTCTCCGCAGTGTTGCTAGATCAGATACGTTGCCAGTCTCATTACTTAATTTACACACCTCGTAAGTTAATAAACACTTTGTCATTTAACATTGAAACAGAAAGTCAGTCGCACAGCCAGCTCGGATCAAAACTAGGAGTTATTTCAAGAACTCGGCCGGTAATAATGTGTATTTATGAATAATTAAGCGCATGAAATCATTTAAATACATGCGTTTTGCAATTCAGTGGTCGTCTATTTAAATATTCAACTTGGTGAAATATATTCAGTAATTGTATGTCGACAGTAAAACAGAAAACAATCTGCAAGTATACTCATTCAGCTTGGCAAGTAGTTTTGTGTCACTAATTCGTAGTCCAGATGGTATGAAATTCAAATGAGGTAGTTAGAACTTTTTGTCCAGTTGCAAAAGTTGTGGAAAATTTGTTATTATAGAAAATGTAAAAAAAAAACATACAAAATATCCGCGTTTTTTTCTCCTTATCTTCTAGATAACGCGTGAACTATCCATCACTAGAGTTCGGAAATCCCGGCTTACCGAATGTAAAACTGCATTTACCTGTCCAGCGTTCCCGCATGAGGTCGACGTACTACGGCGCAGACGTGAGTGAAGGATCGGTCAGTGGCGTGGGTATGCAGGGGTAAGATATACACGCGTATATAATTTACAAGGCGCTTAAAAATACGGCTTATATTTTCATTATCATAGTTTTATAGTGTCCAGCCCTGCGCTGATATTCACATTACCGAACCCTATTCATCACTCAGTTTTATTATTATATTTTATATATTTATTATTATATTATATTGTATATCATAAAATCCATCGATCTTTGAAAGAGATGGAAAAGGTAGCTTACGGTAATTTACCAAAAACTAAACTTAAAGTACAGTGTATACACCTTTTTTTCAATATTCCCCTATAAGAGACGAAACGTTTTACCCTGTATATGTCTGCTCCATAAAAGAATGCCATTTATTCTTCAGAGTAATCAGGTAATACGATATTATATAATGATCTGAATAAATAATAGTCATGAGAAAAACAAGCGAAGTGTGTTATTAGATATACTTATCGTTATTAAATTAAAATAATACACGGTGGTATTTTTTTTATTAATAAATTGTGAAAACATAAAAACCAGGCAGAGAATTGGATTACTAGCATGAGAAAATGGGAACATTATTTGCATTCTATTTCTTATATCATATAAAATGTAATGAGAATTATTATTAAATAAAATAAAGCAAATATAATTTTAAAAAACTATAAAGTCCTTTTATATTTTTCTTTCTTTGATATTCACATTTTAATTTTTTTACATAACCGTTTTAGAATATTACAAAATAAATAAAAGTAGTGTGTGGATTTTTAACAACTTTTGCAATCTTATAAAGAAAAAATGGTTGTTTATATTAAATTATTATTATTTATTTTATATTAAAACTATGTTCTTTTTTGAATTGAATGTGTGAGCTCGATGATTATTGTCTACATTTGCCTTCAATATATTAAACTTAAATGAAATAAATATAGGAATATATTCCGATATTATATAACGTGCAGAAGAATAATAACTTTAACTATTTTTTTTATACTTTTATTACTTTTACGCTGTCAAAAATAGCTTCATTAAATACGTTTTGTTTCTATATTTTTCCTAAGCATTCTGTGTATACGCACTTATATCATATTCCTACAGAAGGTAAGAAAATTGTTACATCATCGGCTGTTGACAGCAAAAAAAAATGGAATACTACTTGCGACATACTGTCTTAATTTGTTTTGAGTTATTAGATACAGTTTTTACTGTCGCGAGCAATATATCACGTCCTATAATACCCCATTGTTTTCCTAATTAGCCACAATTTGCTGAAAAGAATCCCTAATTGGCCTATGAAATAACCGCGTGAAATCGAATTTCTATAAAGACGGGACACACGCTTTACTCAATGAAATTGGAAGGGAATATTCCATTGATGTTCACAATGCTATGAATAATCGTCTATATATTTTTTGTTTTGTATGGCGTTTTGGCAAGGTCAGACGCTGGAAGAAACATTTGCGTGAAATCCATACTGAAACTGGAATTATTGGTTGTTTATGAATAGTTAAAATGTGTATGGGATAAACGAATCACCCTGTTTATTTAATATATATTTTATTGTTTAATAATAGCTACAAAATAAGTTTTTCTGTCCCAGAATATTTGTACTACATTATACTTTGTACAAAATAAAAACCGATGCACATCACCGATGACGCTGTTAAATGAGTGCAGTGATATCACCACTCAAGTTATATTGAAACAAAAACTATAAAGGAATGTTTTATTGATTTTTAAATTTCGCGCTTAATACTCGTTGTTATGCAGTTAACAGCAGATCCGAAGTTGTCGTGTTGTATAACTTGACATTTGTTGACGGTTTGAAATTATCTGGACCTTACATTTTCTTTACCTTTTCAAACCAATGAAAGTATTATAATTGTCAGACTTTCATTTGCGAAATGCCAAAACAATTAAACAGCTATTGCCAAGAGTTGCATGGCTATGAGTCCATTGCTACCCTTAACAGCTAGGGGAGAGAGGTACATTGATACACGAGGCGCATTGATACGCATTTAAAATTTCGCGGCAGAAGAAGTCCATTTGTTTCAACCTATTATCTCAAAGATGGCACTAGTGTGGGCTACATGTCATAAAAATTTAGTAACGGAAAAACGAGTGAGAGTAAAGTTACATGTGTTTAGTTTATTTTGGCGCGAGAAAGTAATTTTTAATGCCTTTTTACATGTGTGTGTTTTTACCAACGTGGTAGCGATAGAGTGCTGCTTGTGTGTGCTTGTGTCCTAAACGTAAGTATTATTTAAACATTGTGTGCAACAAAGTATATGCACTGTAAGGTTAAATATGTCACTTGTGATTATTTCATAAGTCAGAGTGCATTTGGGGTACATTGATACATATGTATGAGAGGTACATTGATGCAGTGTATCAATGTGCCTCTACAGTGTATCAATATACCTCTGCAATTTACAAATGTTCTATTTTATTCGTATAAACAAGATTCAGTAAGTTATACGAGGACATGTTAATGACTATAATATGACTAATAATAATTTGTTTCAGGTTAATGAAAATGGTACGTACTTATCACAAAGAGCATTCATTGAAGGAGCTATAAAGACTGCAATAACCGATGTTATTAAAAATCACAAATCAATTAGAGTTTCAGCTGCTAATCATGGTTTAAAACCCTCTACACTTCAACATAGAATTGAAAAGTATAGAAAAAATCATAAAAATGAGAATCTAGAGGTTTCAGATGAATCTGGGCACGAAGAAGAAGCTGCGGGCGGAAACCAAATCAGAATATATCACTCTAAATATATAAGTTATACAAACAATTAGGCAGAGGCGAGAAAATCTCGTATTTACACCACAACACCAGAAAAAGCACGATTAGAGGACATCGCTAAGAAAAGAAATATGAAAAAAATTAAGCAAGTAACCAAGAAGGTGAAATTTAATATTAAATAAACGGTCCGAAATGTTCCAAGTTTATCCGAAGGCGACAGTGAAGTGGAAATGAGCTTATCTGATTCAATTAACGATGTCAGTGATGAAGAACTACCATTGTTGTGTGATGATGAATTAAATGTAGGCGATTTTGTTGTCGTCAAGTTTTTTAACAAGGAAAACAGCCGTACACTTTGTTGGACAAATTGTCAGGATTTATAATGACCATGAAATAGAGGTCAGTTTTTTACGGAAAAGAAAAACTGGCATAAGACTTTTGTTTTTCCTAACTTTTTAGGACATCAGTTTAGTGCTTCGAGGAGATGTCGCATTCAAACTGCCCAAATCCATTGCTGCTGGTGGTACACTTCGCCAAAATAGATCTTTTTATTTTCCAACAGTTCCTAATCTTATAATTCAGTAAATATTGTACTACAATATCACTTTTTTCTCTAGTGTATTGTATGTGTATCGATGTTCCCCAGCACTGTATCAATTTACCCCACCAGAGAGGTAGTTTGATGCAAATGTAGACATTAAAAAAAGTTGCAAAAACTCCAAACTTATTTTTATTTTTCCTTTAAATAGAGTATCATATGAAAGACAAATACATAGCTTATAAGCCTAAAATAAGAAGATGGCGACAAGTGTTTTGTCTTGGACAAAATCATAACACGACAAAAATTGTATCATCGTGCCTCCCTCCCCCCTATTCGAAAGGTAATTTAAATATAAAATTAAAATATTAATCAAAAGTACACTCCCAATATATTGTTTTAGCGTGCAGCAGTAGCCCTAAACTTGAATGTTTCTACAGTTAATCTTATTTTACAAAAAGAAAAGCAAAAAATAATGAACCTTTAAAATCACCTAGAAAGCGTAATCTTACCAAGAGAGTTATAAACACTGTAACATTGAATACAAGTGCTATTCGTATCATTTATAATAAATGATATTTATGTACAAAAAACTACACTGCACTATTTGTACAATTGTAACCGAATGGTGTTTGTGAGAACATCTTTGATATATGTAGTTTTCAAATTTCAAATTTCAAAACTTCCGTGTGTCTTTTTCTACTAATTTTTCCTCTCATTAAAAAAAAAAACAATTGAACTAAACTTTTGGTCATTATTCTGCATTATTGATGTAGTTGGAGTATATTTCTGCTGATACTGTTCGAAAATTCCACATGGTTGAAGGTCAAGTTTAGATATACTTATGTAAGATCATACGGCCTAAAATTGCTTAAAAACTCAATTTAATAAAGAATATGATTTTTGGACGACGACGATGAAAAATAATAAGCTAAGTCAGTAGATGATGCTCAAAAATCCATCACGTTATAAGGAGTAAGCTGAATACCGGTTCAATATGACTATCTTCAAAGACGTCCAGTCCAATGTATACGTCAGACATCATAGACGTCATCAGATAGAATAGAGTTATTACACCAGTCCGCGTATAGTACGGATTTAGCACCACCGGATTACCATATGTCCCGATCGATGGCTCATTTATTGATTGGACGCCATTTTGCAAAATTTTGCAATGTAGATAATAGAAAAGTTAGTAGGTTAGATTTTTAAGTTAGCAGGTACCAAATCTTTACAAATAATTTACATATTATAAAACACGTCTTGTCAAATTTAAGGCAATAAATGATAATCGCAACTTATAAAAAAAGAAACAAAAAAAAAACTGAAAATTTTGAAACCTATGTCTAAATATTGTTACGTATTTCTCTCTAAATAATTTACTTCTTCACTTCTAAACACTTTTATTAACACTTTACAATTCGTCGACCTTAACTCTGTTACATCCAAATCACAACTAACTAACTCCTAGCAACAACACCAGTATTTATAGTTTCTACATTTCTAGAAAATTCTTTTGACATCCAGAATATTCAATATGTCATTCCATACAATTCTTTACTAATAGCTAGTGTGTATAAACTAAATAAACTAAGTATGTAAACTATAAAACTTAATAAATGTCAGCTGTCACAAATGTCACTTTTACAAATGTCACAATATTTTTGGTTTAAAAAATGACCATTGTTTTATACTTCTTTTTCTTTAAAAACTGAACTGGAAAAAACTTCTAAAAATTCCAATTTATATACATATGTAGATTCAGTGCTGGATTTCCCACCACTTACGCCAGATCGTAGGGAGCAAGTGGCCATTTCATTCGTGGTCTTAATTCAAGTCTTATTGGCTACAATCAATCAGTTAATCAACGGTCGATAAACAGGAAACTGCTGTGCGGTGACTATTTTTTACATATATCAAGTCGCAATGACTAACGATGTAAGTCAACGGTTACGAAACACTCGAAAAATCCCGACACATCAAAGTAGGCGGTGGTCTGACAAAACAACCTGTATTTTATAGATAATAACCGCTTTCTCGTACTTGTACAGCGGCATATCGTCATAATTTTATGAGGTATGGTAATAAAAGAGGCATTTGTTTTTTCCATAAATTCACTTCACGTTCACTTGGTCTTTCCGTATCTTCTAATCTTGCCTGTTGGAAAATACAGACCAATAAGACTCACGCTGAGTCAAAATTAAAAAAAAATGACTGAAATATTTAGTTTCTAGAAATACAAGTTTCATATTCATATAAAGTTTACATTTTGGGCAGTGCTGAGTAAAAATTTTGAGCAGAAATGATAAAGTCGATGGACTTGTAACTTACAAATTAAAATAAGCATTTCAGTTATGTATAAATTTTTCTTAATATTTTTCACTTTACGATTTTTATTCATAAAAATTCAAGTACTAGTATACTTTTATTCAAATAATAGTAATAAAATTTTACTGATGAATATCTTCAGAAGATTTTTGGGAGAAGATCCCGTCTTTTTTTGTTTTTAATAATTTGTAAAATCCAGAAACGTTTACTAAAATATACTGTTTTAAATATAAGTATAAACATTTTTATAAAATCAATCAAGTAGGAACTTTAGAAAAAATGGAATGTCACTGTGTTTCAGGCTCATGGCTAGACACAACCTTTTGAAATGAAAAAAGTGAACAACCAAAACAAATAATCCTTCTACAGTAAATAAGATCAAAAATTTCTAACAGGCAAAATTTTTATTTCAATAATAATTTTGTTATTTCCGGTATCCTTTGGCTTTGGCCATACTCCTAACCGTGAAGGATCAACTGAATCAAAATTAATTACAGGCAGTGTGATATATACATTTTTGCAATGCAAAGGTTACGAGAGATACGTACTATAAAGGTTACGAAAGAATAGTACATTAAAGCCAATATAAGATAGTGCGCAAGTAAAACCCATTGATAAAAGCAGATAATTGTGATATTTGTTTAATTGTAAATGTAATTTAGCTGATTATATTGAACTATTTTGTGTTTTTTTCTTCTAGCCCATTTTTGATCATAATTCCGTGTTTTCAAATAAGTTCTCAATTAGGATAAGTTGGAATTTCATTACAGCACTAACATAACGAACCACTAAAAAACGTCGTCAACTCTGGCTATGAACGAGAGAGATGGAAATAGTGGTTATGTCGAAGCTCGAGGGGAAACTTTGTTGTCGTCAAGCTTTTGAAGTGGCTGTCACAATTATAAAATAAGTAATGGAATTCATTTTTAATGAGGAACAGACGCGCGTTTCATTTGAAATTTATTTTAGAAATGACAGAAGAATCATTGGAATATATTCGACGAAAGCCGCATATGAGGACTTAGTCCGCAGTTATTCATTTTGACCATTATAGCCGGTCAGTAAAGCGTTTTCTAAATTTATACCCGCAAACTGGAAGCGTCAATCGGAAAGAAGGAAG